>VXAZ01006396.1:140552-207177 GCA_013399875.1 Gymnorhina tibicen
CTCCCTCCCTCTTCCTCCTGTCCTCCTCCTCCCCCCCTCCTTCTCCCTTTTCTCCTCCTCCTCTTGCCCGGCCTGCTCTCCGGCTCGACAACCCGCAGCTGCCCGGTGCCTGCGTGCTGCCGAGCCAGGGACTGACATCGGCCTGCAGGGAAAATAACTGCGCCTTCAGCGACAGTGAGAATTCCAGAGCTATCTTGTAGGCCATGTCCCGCACAGATTGATTTCCCCGGGCTCTTTGGGGAGCTGCGGTGGGAGTGTCGGTGGCAGGGGAAGGCCGGCTGTGCTGCACATGGCAGTAAGGCCCTAGGCTGGGATTTCAGCCTGTGCGCAGGTGAAGGTGCCACGGTGAAGCACAGCTCAGTAGTGCCGAGAGCACACGACTGAACTCCCGGGGATGGGCAGCTCCGTTTGCTTTGCAGCCTGCCTCGCAAAGGCTTAAAGTCCCTTCGGAGGCTGTGTGTTTCTTCTGATTAAGGAACTAAAGCTGAAATTGGCTCGATGTGATCGATATCTGTGCATAAGGACTAGTTATCACCTGGACCTTGTGTGTAGTCGGGTGTGCGGGTGGATTAAGTCACGGATTAAATGCCTCTTAGTGAATAGGTTTAAAATGACTCTGACTTTGAGAAGCACTTTCAAAACATTTTTATTTTATGTGACGTTGGCCTAATCTGTATCATTGTCAGAGTAGTTGTGGTACTAAGTACTTCTTTTTGTGGTGATACTGGGAAGACACACACATACACTCTTTGTAAATATCTGGGCAAATATCTTTTTTCCTGTATGATTCTCTACGATGTAAGAATCCGAATTAACCAGATTAATTTTCTAAGCCCATTCTTCTGTAGACAAGTTTTATTTCTGTCTGGAAGCACTCTTAAAGGGCCAGCTGGGGTTGGGATGGGTGGTGTCCTGCCATTTGTAACAGAAGGGTATGGAAAATGATAAAGAAATGATGTCGGAGTTCTGAGGAACTCTTTCTTTATTAGTAACTTAATATTTTTTTTTTTTTCCTCCCGTGGAGTGTTATGTGCATAAAACCAGACCCTGCAATTGGTACACGTCTGGGGCAGAGGGGTGGGGGTGGTTTGGTTACCTTAGTTCCCCTCATCCCTCCCCAGTGCATCCACTCCCCAGTAGAGTTGTTCTCACCAGACTTATTGTGTGCTGCTGGGAAAGCAGATGGCCTTCCTGAGCTTCCAAAAAATCAGGTCCCTGTAAGTCCTGAACACCGGAAAATAATTAACACTTAAACTCCTCAGGAGGAGAGGTGTCATTACTGCTTTCTCCAAAAATACACCAAGCCACAGCCCTTGCCCAAGAGCCGGTGCAGCTTGTTCCTTGTTCCCAGTGAGATTCTTTTCCATCCTGCCAGGTTTGCATGTCTGAGCAGACAGGCTTTGCACTGAAGCGTCAGAGATCTTTCTGTTTAAGGACAGCTCATAAATAACTGATCATCGACATTTTAAAATCTTCCTCTGTTAATCCCATGGCAGGCCCAGGGATCTTTCATGGGACTTGCTCTCAATGTGGAGGTGAGAGATGGCAGTGAGGTTAACGGAGCCTCTCGCCCAAAGTGGTGTTTGCAAAATGCTGCAGGTATATACGTAGAAATTCTTTTATCAAACCTAGTTTTTAAGTTGCCCTGAAATATACTTACCTGCTCACTTGTAAGGAATGCAATAAAATGAGTGCTGGGGGAAGGAAATAGATCTGAAGTACTTTCCTGCCCTTCTGGATGTGTGTATTTGGTTGTTTGGTTTTCTGCTTTTAATCCTTTTGAAAAGGAGAAATTCCAAATTAAGCCAGCCTGTGGCAGTGTTTTTCAGCATTTCTTTTGCTTCTGCTGCTTTTAAAGCTTAAGCCTTGGTGCTAATTGGAAAGTGGAGAAGATTCCTATGTGCTACATGCAGTAGTTAGTTTCAGATTTAATAATGTTTTAGCATTTTCACACAGCTGTTATTAAAATGAGGGGGTGATATAAATAGTCATGGCTCACAGGTGCAGAATTACTGTTTCATTGTCTCTGAAGCTTTTTTTAAGTGATGTGTTTCTATTGCCATTTTTCAAATGGATTTGATTTCTCTTCCCCATCCTCCTTTAGCATAACAAGGTTTCTGTTATTGGAAAGATTAATTAATTAAAACATGTTTACAGCTGGTTCTTCTTTTTTTCAAGATGTCTTTGAAACCCTTATCTCCTGACCTTTCTGAGTTACATCATGCACCCTGGGAATGATACTCATCTGACTTCTTTCCCAAGCAGAAGACTTCCTCTGTCTCTTCCACCAGAGTTTGATAGATGGTGATATTTATTTATTTTATCTTTTAAATGACATCCTAAAAGTTATTTTTTTCCCTTTATTAATTTTTTCAGAATAGTAAGACTTTGAAAAGAAACAATGTAAGTGAACCCAGAACTCTGCTGTTCTTGTGAGCTCTCAAATTTACGTCTCGGTGTAAAAGGAATGGTGTCAGGAAAAGTGCTAAAACTCCAAATCCCTTTTAGAGCATATTTTTCCTGCAGACAGCTGCCCTTTCTGCTGCTGTGCTGGTGGTGCTGGCTGTGCTGCTTTGTCTATCAGCTCTTCAAGGGGATTATGGAAGTTGCCAGTAAATGGCTCATGTCTTTAGTGATCTGCATAAGGCTGTCACAGAGTAGATTCAAGCCAAGTTTGAAAGACCATTTACTTTTCTAGAAGGCTTCCATTGCTATTGTTATTGCAAGCGAGGACAGTGGAAGGAAGGGGAAGAGGAAAAGGAAGGTACTTACCTAGCAATTAACCAACCTGCAAATACCCGTCTTGTGCAGTCAATAGGGGCAAACACTGCCAATGCCGAGCCAGAGGCAGCTACAGGGGAGCTGTGTCTGGTACCTCTAGCCTCTTCTCTTGAGGCCTTTGGCTCGGAGCTGCAGGTTGTGTGTCACACGTACGGCGCCTTTGGGGCAGTTCAGCTGCAGTGGGTACCGAGTCAGTGGCCTTGGCTGAGTGGCCAAAGGCTGCCCTTGTGCCTAAAGTCACATCCTCCTCGGGAGCCCTGGTTCCCTTTGGTCCATCCAGAGCAGAGCTGTTCAAATCAACTTTGGGTCTTTCAGCAGCATAGGGCCTTCCTCTGCCTTGAGGAAACTCTGCAGGGCTCGGTCCCTCATCTCTCCTGCCATGTGCTTGCAGCATCACATAATGGTGCTAATTATGATCCAGCAATATCACGCCTCACCAAGGGCATCCAGTTTCCAGTGGTGGTCATGCAATCATAGTTCAGTCTGTTCAGCCTGTGTGTTGGGTTTAATAGGGTGTACTTCTTTCCCTATTCCAACCCTATTTTCTTCCATTCTCTTTTCAAAGTCCTCTTTCCTCTGAGAGCCAGAAAAACAATAAGCTCAAGAAAGCATATTTTCTGTCCGATCACTGTATAACTACTGAATCTTTAAATTTGTGTAATACTTAGATTCTAAGTTCTCCTTTCTGTCATGTGCTCCTGTATTTTATGTGATGGACATGCACAGTAGAGATTTTCAACTGCCTGAAGTCTGTTAGCAGAGTCACCAGCTATGGTAGCGTGGCCTTCAGCAGGAGAAACAAGGTAAATTAGGTCATGCAGAGCTCCTTATTTCTGTGACTGCTGCCTCTGTTAGCACGCTGGGCTTGCTGGCTGTAGCTGAGGTATTTCTGCAGAATGCTGGCCGGCAGCACAGCTGTACCCTCTGTTTTTAGATTGAGTAGCTGTAGTAAAGGGCTTTATGATGTATGGCAATACACTACCCATGCTTAACAAATTATGGGAGAAATGAAATACAGGATGAGGAATGTTAAGCTGTATGGGACGGCTGCCAGTCCACAGTCCTGGCCTGGAAAGCCTTCTTCCTTAATGCACTTGAAGGAAGATGAACAGGTGGTGGTCAAGAAGATGCTGTGGAGCAGACGTGGCAAATCTGACTGTTGGAATGAAAGGGAAAATCTCCAGGAAGATTTACAACTGTTTGGGTCTGTGTTTGGAGGGATTGTACAGGCAAGCTGCCACTTGCTTAAAAAATCTGAGTCATAATTTTCCATCTCCTCTGCAAGTATTTTTGATGCATCAAAGCCAATTGTGCTTCTCTTCCTGTGCGTTAAACCTGAAGAAAAGAACCAATACCCAAAAAACCACAACAGCCCTTGCTCAATTCCAACCCTCTGAAATTTAATTATGTATCCTGCTGTGGTAATGGTCTTACACCTTTTCTTTTTCCTCCATCTACCTGCACCAAACTTCACAGGCAGGGCCACACACGGAGAAATGTGCAGCAGCTACAGAGCATACTGGAGGCATTCTGCCTGGGTTTTGGACCAGTTCTACTGTATTGCTTTTAACTCTGAAATTATGACAAAGCTGTGTTAAGAGTCAAATTGGTATCATCTGGCCTAATCACTTCCTAATTTTGCAGAGCATTCCAGGGGTTTTATATCCCATAATTTTCTTGAAGTATATTATGAGCAGCAACATTTAAGGCAATGCCAAGTGGTACAGTTTCATTTTGGCAAGCAGTCCCTGCAAATGTGTTTGTATTGGTTCTGTGTATGTATTCCTCTATCCCTGTATTTTAGCCACGATTTTTAGGTAAGTAGTTACCATTCCCTCATCACTTTCCAGGACCCAGACTGTAGCTAGAGCAGCCATCTGTGAGATGGGAAGACATCAGGATGCTCTTGAAGAGGGCAAAGAGGGGCTATGGGCCATGACCGGGAAGTCTGGTCCCAAGTCCCAGAAGGGGCTGTGCTGGGGGAGTGAGCAGGATGTGGCATCAGGATGGGATCAGATGCATTACTTGCAGCCTTGCTTTGTAGAAGTGGTCAGACCAGTGTCACCTGCCCTCAGCTCTAGATAAAAGACAAGCTTTATTCTCAAATGGTGAAAGCCCCAGTGAAGTCTTCACTATTACCCTTGGGTCAATGTAATATGGATTAAGGGTGAAAAAGGCACTTGGAAATGCTGTGATAACAGGAGCTACAGCTTCACCTGCAGATAAGTACATGTTATTTTGTGGGGGTTTTTGCCTGCTGCTGGGCAGAGAATAGGCTTATGGACCTCTGTGAGAAATACACAAGTGTAAGGACTGGTAAGTCACGACTAGCTCTGCCACTGCCCAGAATTCCTGTGTACCATTTGTAGAATGACTCACCAGAAAAATGCCACTGAGGAAGTACAGAGAACTGTGATGAACAGTGGAAATGTCGTGTCTGTGGCATGCTGCCAGCAGCAGCCATTTTACCCACATTTGCACTTTCACTTCACTACATGCCGTGCTGTGAATGCTTTCCTTCTGTAACCCCCAAGTCTGTGTTGACTCTGGAAGGGCTGATACCTGGGAGACAGATCCCAAAGCACCTGCCCTAGAAGAGGGTTTGTGTTTGGGGTTCAGTACAAAGCTTTTTGCACCTGATGTGCACTGATGCGAAGCTGAGGGTGATGAAAAGATACTGTGCAAGAGAATATTGGAGTAATTTGCACATGGAGTTGCTGTTTCAACCAGCTGACTTCTGGGAGGCTGGTAGCATCAGTACCCTAGATAACAACAAAGCCAAATATTCTTCAAGAAAATATTGTAGGCAAGCAGCTGGAGAGAAAAAGTTCACTGTGAACTCTCAGGCTTGTTTTTCCAGTACCTAACAATGTGCACTTCACTCTGAGAGATTTTGGACCTCATACCCTTTACAGCCTAGTTACTTTGTTGGTGCCTATTCTCTTGATTATGCTTGAAATTCCAATAACCTTGCTGGCATTTGTATCTCTAGCTGTGCGAATGGTTTCAGACCCCCCTTTTCTTTTGGGGAAAAAAAAGTGACCTTGAAGTGTGACATAACTCTAAAGCATTTCTGCTGTGCAGAGGAATTTGTAATTTTACTGAGCTAGGGAATACCTTGTAGAAAGGGGTCTTTTGCGTGCTGTACTGTTACTGTTCTCAGACTCAGATTTCACTCATCTTAAAAGGTTAAGTTTCAAATGTAATCAACTAAAATTTCTGTGCTTTTATCCACTCACTTTGGTGACATTTGAGATTCTTTCTGAAATGCAAAATAATGCAGTATCTCTGATGATAATAACAATAATAATCTAAAATAATTCAGAAATCTCAGCATGTGCGGTCCAGAACTGAACAAACTTTATTTAAAGTCTGATGGTCACCTATTCATGTTTTTTGCTTGTCTGGATTGTGAGAGCTCTGTGGGTTTTGTTTTCATAAGCAGCAGGTGTCCTACTGGACAATGCTGGAGAGATTAGTCAAATGGAGACCAGGAAGCATTAGAAGTGGTGGGCTCGGCTGGCCTGTCCCGCTTTTGTCCCCTGCAGTGTCCCCCAGTTCTGCAGGGGAAAGGAGATGAACAATGCAGTGGGGCCCTTCAGCTGCTTGCGCTCTCTGGCCTTGGCAGGACGATGCATTTGACAGCAAGGGTAAAAAGTAACTTGCAGGTAAAGTTAGAAATTGCGGAAGGTAACGTTGATGAAATGAAGGAAACGGGACTTTGAGAGAAAGTACATTGCTGTTCCAGGAATAAAGGGAAGCCTGAAAAAAAAAAAAAGGTGGAAAACCAGCTGAAAAATAGCATGGTCATAAAAAAAACTGAATTAAAGACACCAACCATTAGTCATATAATCATTGTGGCAACAGTGGTACTGTTTGGGAACTAAATGGTGTAAAAAACATTAAATTTTGTTACTCTAGGGTGCCTGTTGTCCTTTAGGAATATTATTCTCCAGTTTGGTACTCCCAGTACCATCGTGCTGCCGCTGGTCACTTCCTCCCCCTCCTGTTTGAAGCACAAAAAGCAAAAATCACAGATTGAGACAAGCAATTTACTGGAAACAGAAATGAGATAAAAAACCAAACACTAACAGCAACAATATTAATTATAAGAGGTATAAGACAAAGAAACTATTTACACTGAAAAAACCCCAACAACAAACAAATACAGGACTGTTCTGATCTCCAGGTTTCTCCCTTCTCCCAGGCAGTGAGAGAGTGTCCCTTTTCCCTCCACCCAGCAATGACTTGAGGTGCTATTGAATAAATTTAGGGTCCTTGCCATGCCCCCTCCCAGCTCTTGTGAAAAATTAACCCTGTCCTGGCTAAAACCAGGACAGTTCCTAAAAAAAGTTAAAATTTTTTCATCAGATAATTGTGTTTTCCACTCTGGGCCCACTCCCCTGCCAAAAAAACCCCAGAACGAAACAGCAGTTCCTATCTCTGTACTTGTGAGATCATGGGTTTTCATAGTCATCATCCTTCCCCAAGAAATACTTGGTATAAAGTAAAGAGTTCCCATTAGGATCCTTTGCTTGAAATTATTGGCTATGAGTTTAAAAAGTCAGTGGGAAATCATTCTAGGAACTATTAAAATTTAGATGTAGAAAAGGAGAATGGGGAGACAATGAATGCAAACTGTACCAAAGGGCTGCTACTTCTGGTTGGTAAACCTGTGGCCCGGGTCTATTTGCTAAGGATGGAAGTATAGTGTTGCTCGAAATGTATAGCTGATTGCGTGGAAGTGTAAAACCAACTCCCCGACAACTAGCCACAACAAAACTAACAGAAAAAAATGCTCAAAAGTAATAAGAAAAAGCAGTGTAATACAAACCAGAAGCATCTTGCTCATGACCAGACGAAGGCGGGACTTCTTGGGGCACCTGGGACTTGCTTTCCATGTGCTCCTGGGTTGTGGTGTGGGATGGCATTACCCCCTCGTGTAGCTGAAGAGAAACCTCTGTGGGACAGGGTTTGCTGTCTGACTGGTATCTGTATCAGCCAGCATCAAGAGCTCTGCTGTGTTTCTGTGCTGTTAAAAACCTCAAACCTCAGCCAAAACCACTCACCATCAATTCTAAAGTTAGTCGGAGAGAAAGCAAGGACATTAGTTGATTGTGTGCTTTCTACCCTGCAGTATCACCCTCTTACCTGTTAACCTACCCTGTCCTCTGGTGCTGAGTGCCCCAGTCTAGTCCTTGATTTTCTCTTTATCTAAATTATTGGGGAGCTGGTGCAGGAGCCCCTCAAACATCTATCAACATGTAAAGAAAGAGGAGCTTCACGGATGAGAAGCTGTATCTCTTACCAAAACAGCATAACTTTTTCTTCCCTGTATCTCACTGTGGCGCATGGCCTTGTGGTGTAAGAAAACCTGAGAGGGTTTGTAGGAGTTGTCTCTCACCTCATGCCCACGTTGCCACCACGTTGGGGATCCTCTGAGTGGCACAGCTGGATCAGAAAGCAGGGGAGCTGGTGGACAGCGTGTGAAGTATAAAAACTTGACCCACAGGCAGCTAGAACAGGGGGCATGGCTCAGGTAAGACAAATCCTCCTCTGAAAAACAGATACCAGGTCTCTTTGAACAGCCTGAGCTACACTCAGAGGATAAACCTGCTGCTAAGGAGTGTCATGGGCTCACTGTTGAATGCTCCAAGAGTCCTTTCTTAAGCTGACTGTGTTTGGAATTAGTATGAAAGGAAGGCTAGTTTTTTGACGTATGTCTGTAAAGCAGTTACAATGTGTGGATACTGGCTAATGCAGGGTTTTGCTTTGCTGTGCTGATAGAGCGAAGGTGAGGAGTAAGTCATGCTTTCTGCCTCCCTGTGAAAAAGATGGATTTTTATGTGTTGATAGTCCATGTTTTTGTCCATACAGGTTTTACAGTCCAAGTGGTGTTTCGCCTCTTCCCTTGACATTTATTCCTTAAGCTGCAAATACGTGTTATCTTTTTTTTTTTTTTTACTGTTAATCATGAGTTTTTCTGTGTGCAAGTGTATCTGATTGTTGTTGATAGACTCCAGTGCTCGGGATGACATAATTCTTCTGGAGCTTGAACTCCTGGGGAGGCTGCAGACATTGGCCTGTCACCCTTCTGTCTTCCCTCAGCCATGTGGGGGAACTCTTTGTCTTTATTTTCTGGTGGGTTACTTTTCTGTGGCAGTTCTCTGAACTCCTTCTAACTTACCTGTATTTGCAGATCTGCACAGATATTCTAGGGGCATGGACTGTTTTTGTTGAACCTTCCTTTCACAGAATGAAAGACTTGATTTTTCTGCTGCAAAACTACTTTTTGCCTTTTTTTCCCTGCCGGGTCCCATTGTATTATGCTTACTGTGGGCTTTTACATAGTCCCCATTATTATGGTGTGTATATTTTTATATAGATATATTTTTTATATATATTTTTCATGCATTTTGTATATTCAAAACCCACTGTGACCAGCATGGCCATTGTACACTCATATTTAACTTGGTGTCTATTGTAACATCTGTTATTTTCAACATTGCTTCTTCCCAGATTTTGCCTTTGCACTGCATGGATTTTTTTGGATCATTTCCCTTCACTTGTCTTAGCCTGCTTTTCTTCCCCAGAATGAATCTCATTTGATTATTTTCAGACTGCATTTCTATTCTCTCTGAGTCCCTGTGCATTATTTCCTTGTCCCCATTATTTTTGCAGCTCCTCCAAATGTGATGTTTCCTGGAGATTTAAGTTAGCATGCTGTCTAGAATCTCTTCTGGAACATTAAAGAAAATACCGAGTGAAATAGGACCTAATACAGGTCTTTGCAATATTGCACCTTCTTCCCATGTTATCCTTTGCTTTTATCATGATTTATTTTCAGTCGGTTTTCAAATTAAGCCGCAGTATTCATCTCGAAGTGCAAATCACTATCAAATGTTTACTGAAAATCAAACACACCACATCTGCTCCTTTTCCTTAGACTCCTAGTGCTGTAACACTAGCCAGAAAAGGGGCCAATTTCTAGCCAGTTCTGCTCTTCTGAATAGAAATCACGGTTTCATTGTCCTCAGCCTTGTAGCCTGGTTTACTTTATAGGAAGCCTCATGAATTAAAACAGCTGTGCAGCCCATTCTGAAATTTGGTTTTGTGGAGAAGCAGTGCTAGGAAGAAAACAAGTGGAGTTTATGCATGTGAGGGGGAGAAAGGGGGATATATATATGTGTGTAGGGAGAAGGGGAGTTTCTTTTATCTGTGTGTGTAACTGAGTAACACCATTAGTTATATTTCTGAGGAAATGCTCAACATCCCTGAATGTTCTTCTGTTTCTAGACTGTGGTTTTCATCTAGTTAAGTGTTTTGCACTCTCCTGCTTTGTTTTCCCCATGGCCTGTGATGCTGTTGATATTTGAAGCTGCAGCCAAACTGAAGTCCTGAGGTGGCATGAGCAGCTACCTCCTAGCTGGGCACCTTGGAAAATTCCTCTGCTTTAGCTGTTGCCCAGGTATCTGTGGCACAGAAAAGCTGTAACACTTCAGGGCTGTGGTAAAAGGACCTTCCTCACTCTAAAGTACAACAGATAAACAGCTGTTTGGGATAAGAAACAAAGGAATTGAGAGAAAATAAATGTAAGGACATGACGGAGACTGTAGGATAAAAAGCAAGAACATGCTAAGCCAAGAAATCTTTCAATGGGAAGTATGAATTATAGTCCCTGGAGATCAAGCAGAAGGCATCTCATTCATGGCTTTTTGCTTTGACCTGGCCATAATAAAATTACAAAAGTTTCTGGTGACAGTAATGCCTGCACTGTGTTGGTTAGAACAATATTTTATACCAGTGATTTAAAAGGATTATTAGTACCCCTTTTTAGCTGGGGCAAGTGGCTGGGAGCAGGCAGAAATAAATTTTATCTATTTTTCTAAAAAGACTTTACCTATACTTTTGGGTATGCTTATATCTTCTCTTGCTCTTGCCTGCATCCCCTCTTCCACCTGGCTTTTGTTACCTGCTCACTGCCCAGCCTGGACCACCTGCCGTGATGGGAAGGATGGCCTGTGGCAGTCTGGGTGTTGAGGTCTGTAGCGTTGGATCCCTGGTGGAGAGCAGGATGGGGCTAGGGAAAAGCATAGGCTGTGCTTTGTACTGATGAAGAAGTCTGAGTTGGCCTGCAGGTGAAAATTATTTCAAATCTTGGGAAAGAGGGGTAGGGGTGGGGGGGATTTTTGTTTGTTCATTTGATGTTGTTGTTCTGTTTGGTTTGTTTTTTTTTTTACGTACAGCTTGAGCAATTAGCACAAATACTGCTATTGAGCTTCCTGATCTAAGCTTTAAAATTATTCCTAGTATGTTCATTGCTGTTCTTGTGAGGCATCAGAGGAATTGAATCTAGCAAGACACTACGACGATGTGTTAGAAGCTTATGGTTGTGTTTTGTACTAGCCTTACAAATTTTCATCTAATGGACTGACAGCATTGGGGCAACTGTAGGCCTAGATACACCTCAGAAATGCCTTCATCGTTTTCCTGCTGTGTGTTACATTTTCCAGCTGGAAAATCCCTTTTTCATAGATGGATGCACTAGGAAATAGGGCAAAAAGGACCACAAAGTGTGCAGTCCCAGGCTTTACTGGGGCACAAGGGACTGTGGGTTGTCTCTCTGTTTTCTCCTCCTCCTCCCCTCCCCAAGTACAGACCTAAACTGAACAGTCCAGACCTAAAGACCAAGCCCAGATCTGACATGTGCCACTTCTCACAGTCAGACCTTGTCCTCTTTGCTGAAACAGCATGGTACGTGGATTTTGACCAAGCGAGAAAGTATTCAGGAATGTCTGTGGTACACAGAGCAACCTGGGAGTCACAGGTATCTGCTGATGCCCCTCTTCATCCCAGGGTGCACAGGTGGACCAAGAGCCTCCCACCTCTGCAGTCCCTGGAATGGGGCTGGCAGTGGTCTCCCACCTCCCTCCTCTGCCCAGCACAGCCAGCAGGTTGGTTCTCTCTCCACTGAGTACTGCTGCAACCAAAGGATTTGGTTTTGCTTTGCTTTATTATTTACTACAATGATCAAAGCAGCCACTCCTTGTGATCATAAAAAGAAGCCTAAAATCTTATTTAAGAGCACAAATATTTTGGGCTTTGACAGATACGCTTTGAAAACAACACAGATGTGCAGTGTCAGATTTCACTGCTGCATGCAGCGTCTTTGTTTCAAACTGTAAATTTGGCTAGTAGTGCTGGGCATGTGCTCTCCCAAAACCTTGTCCCTGCAATATGGGAAAAACAAGTTTTTGAGTTGTGAGGTTTTTTTTTTATGCCCCGAATATACTCCCTTGGAGAGTTCGAAAGGAAAATGATCTTAGCAGAGTGAGCATTCAGCCCTGCAAGGCTGCAAACCTATGGGTTATTTTTAACCTAATTACCTCGAATTAAACAAAAGCTTAAGAATGTTTTTGCTTGAATTGAAGGTGAGGCAAAGTATACTTTATTTGCAGAGCAGCTCCAGCCAACAGCGTGGTTCTTCTGTTGTGCCGTGCAGAATAATGCCCGTGGCAGTGCCCTGCGCTAATGAACGGCGCTCAATTTTCTGAAGGGCTGGCTTTTCTGAGGTGATGCAAGAGGATATGCAGCTCTAGAGCAGTTCACTCCTTTCCCCTTCTCACCCCTCCTGCAGATGCAGTGATCACTTTGGACTGGTGATGTTTTAGATGGAGCACGGTCTCCTTACACTTGCCTGGCAGTGGTTCATTAACTGCGTGTTAATTGAAACTGAAAGTTTGTCAGATGATTCAATTCAGTTACATGCTAAATGGATTCAGTGCAGTAAGCATTGCTGCTGTGATGAAAATCTCTGTGGAATTGATCTGTGAACTGATTTAAAGGGATTCATTGGCTTCATCAGTGGCTCTGAGAGGCCGGCATCGGGAGAGCAGGCAGAGGTAGCCATGCTCCCAGCAAAACAAATCCTGCTCTTCTCTTTCACCCTAAACAGCTCTAATTACTGCCCAGTATGTTCCCTTTCCAGGACATATGTTAGGTGGATAAATATACTCTGGAGAGCTGAAAAATGAAAAAAGAAAATGAGGAAAATTAAAAGAGTGTTTTGAATTCCGTAATCTAAATGGCTGAAATGTTGAATTCTTATCTTCCTATGGATTGAGCAGTCACAAAATTTTCCTAAAGTTTGACTCAAACATAAACACGTTAGAAAGAAAAAAAAAAACAACAAAAGAAAAGTACCTGCTTTAAACTAAAGGACAGAAAATTCAAAATTTGCATCCTCTATAACTCATCTTTTATACTTGGCCACTGCAAAAGTCCCCCTTAAGTGGGCAATTTATTCTGTATGCTATAACTGCTTATATGGTTGGTTTCCGTGTGGAGCCAATTTTTATTGCTGAGTTATGAACCCTTTGAAAATAGGGGCTTGTAATGCAAGCGCTGACAGACCTTTAACTAGGTCAGTTTTATCTGTCTCCATTATCTTTGCTTTTGTTAAAGCATTAAATGGTTGCAGATTTGTTTATTTTTCTCGCAGTCCCAGAATTTTAACATGGGTATGTTATCAAATTGTTTTTTCTTCAAAATGTCATGAACATGCAGTATTAGAGAGTTTATCCAGACTCCGCAGTCATCTTTAAAAGTAAATTGAACTGTTGTGTCATATTTCAAGATTTTCTTGCTCATGCAGTACATTTGGTCTGTAGCACATTATTGCAATAGTAATACCAAAGTTTACATTTTCTACTGCTGTCTTACTCTAATCTTGAATTATGCTTTGTCTTTCGGGTTCCTTTCTGTGTAAAATGACAATGATTTTTTTTGTTTGTCCTGTTCAGATGGAAAGCCATACCACTGCAACTTCCCTGAAGAGGAAACCCCAATGATAACATCTCAGTTGGATGAACTCCCAAAGCTGGGAGGCCGCAATGCCAGAGAAAATGAGGCCAGGGAATCTAAACCAGAGATTCCTGCTCTGGTCTCAGCACTGGAGAGTGTCATCAAGGAACCCTTTTCAAAATACCAAGGTTCTGCAGACATAAACATGCCAGTATTTCATCACAGCCAAGGGCTTCCTTGCTCCAGTCACATTGTCAGCTTTGCTTCGGGTGTGGGCCAGACATCTCCAGACACGGTCATGGACTTGAAAACGTCACTTGAAGTGCAGGCTAGTCGTGCTAGAGAAAATTTGCTGGACTTGCGCAGGGAGCATCCTCTGATAGAAAAAGGTGCTGAAGCTCTAGAGGTAGCTCCACTCGATTTGAGTGAAAAATCAACAAGGGATAATTCATGCAATAAATACCTGAATCCATCCTTGCAGGCTGCTTTAATTGTCTACCCGTGTCCTTTCTGCAGTCACAAGACCTACTACCCTGAAGTCCTGTGGATGCACAAAAGAATTTTGCACAAAATCAGCTGTAACTCGATGGTACCCCCTTGGGTTCAACAGAACGGATTCAAGAGTATTAAAAACAACCTGGTCTTTCTGGCGAGGAGTGGGCGCACTGGCCCCCCTCCGGTTCTCGGTGGTAAGGAATGCCAGCCTTTGCCCATTGCCAGATTTACACGTACTCAAGTGCCAAGTGCGTTGCCAGGTTCCAAACCCGGCTCTCATTCTGTCGGGATGCCTGCAAAGTCTGGGAGTACGCATCCATCAAAGGACAGTCATGCTCTCAGCCACTGTGGTTCACGTGTGTCAGGTCTGGATGGGTACAGACAGCCCAAGTTAAACCATTCCCAGGAGCAATACAGTATAGCAGCACAACAAAAAAGCAAATATGAAGCAAATTCCAAACTTATGCAAATGGGAACCTATGGCAGAAGTGTAACACCTACTCAAACAGTCATATCCAGGCCTAGCACGCAGCCCACCAACAGTAAACAAGTGGAAAAGTACGTGGTTCCTCAAGGAAGTACTGGTTTTGCCTCTCCAGGTAAGCACTGTGCATCCGACCCCATGAAGGCCAAATACAACCCCCCGCTGCAGTACCATCCTCTGTGTAAGAGTGAGCAGTACCCGAAACACGAAGAGCCGTCAGTGCCTCAAAGGGAGCCTCACGTGAAGGCTGGGAATGAGATGAGGACATTGGCAAACTGCACAGCGGTAGCACGAGCCAGTCCAGTGCTGCAGCCTCAGCCTGGTGCCGTGGGAGTTCCTCCGGCTTTACACTCCAGCAAACAGGATCTGGGATCGGATGGGCATGAGAAACATTTGGACATTTTAAATATCTTTAAAACATACATTCCAAAGGACCTTGCTTCACTGTACCAAACGTGTGGTGCCAACAGCCCTGTCCTAGATCACACAGGTAAGATTTTCACAAGCCCTTCCATAGCTGAGGACATAGCTTGTTTGTTCCTTCTTTGTTCAGAGCCATGACATGCTGTTTCCCAGTTTTTTCCTTCTCTGCCTTTAACGGTTACGATTACAAGTTCGCTGTTTTTACCATTGCTGGATAGGCTTGAATAGGTTTGTTTACTGCTCTCTTAACATTGCAGCATCCCCCCTTGTGCACTGTGTGACATTTCTGTCGCAGGTTTAATGTATCTGGTTCCACCTGGAGTACTGCTGTTCCTTTGTCCTCTTGCTTCAAGCAGGCTAGAGTTACACAGATGTGCTGTCACAGGAAGATCCCCCTGATATGCTGGTGCTGGCACACATCATCATCTTTTTGCTTCAGGCAAAATAAACATCCTCTGGGGCTTATCTGTGATGTTATTTTGGAGGTTTTGTTCAATTTTGTCTGCATACAAGTCTTCCAACAACACAGAGGGATAATCACTTGTCAGTATCCTTTGTCTTTCTTGACAAAAGTCTTAAGATCTTCCTTGTCCATATCAAAGGCTGCTAGGTATTTTTCAAATGAGTCTTTTGATCTGTTTGTATGATTATAATTAAAAAGAGGTAGAGCTGAACATGTGCCTGCTAATTCACATAAGCAGCAAAATCAGTTGTGCAAATAGCCGGTTTAAAAGTTCAGGGACTAAAAAAGTTCAACTACCATGAAAATAAAAACACACCTACATATTTGTATTTGAAACCATACTCTTCTGATGATCTGCCAGAATTAGTTTTTCTCAGTGGAAACTGAAAATCACACTGATTGATTACACATGAGATGTGTGTGTGTCTGTAGGGGAGGAGAATTGGAGCCATAGTCTCACCTCTCACCACTTGTAAACCGTGCTATTTTTTTATACCCTTCTCTTTGTAGAAGTCGTGCAAATCAATTCCACATGAAAAGAGCACACATTCCAGGCCAGTGTTCTGGTGTCCTTGCTTGACATAATGCGCTCTGTTTTGTCAAAAGCATGTGTGAAATGGAGCTTTTGCAAGTGGTACAAAATCCAGGACACTTGGAAGCTGGTAGTTTTAAGGACAGCTGTGGTCTAGTGCCCAGAAGGTGTCTGCAAGTTGAGGCAAGGAAGGAGCCCAGAGTGTTAGGTCAGGTCTTGGTGGAAGGGCCTTTTGGAGAAGACAGGAAGGCAGAATCTGTCTGACGTGGTCCATGAGTGAGTTGTACCTTTCAGCCACCCCATTGTCAGTTCTGCTCCATCATTTCAAAGGTGGTGCTGTGTAGGGGCCTATTATTTATTGAGCAGATCATTTCGCGGGTGCTTAGGGGCTAACCAACATCAAGCTCCTGGGTTTTGTTAAGGAAGCAGAGGAAGACGCACTTAGTTTATAAAACTGCAGTTTCAGTGTTCCTTAGGGGTTTTTTTTTGTCCAGTCAGCTTTGCTTTCGTCATCCCAGTGGATTGTTGTCTAAAGTTTCTCCCTGCCCACTTCCTGCTCTAAGTACCAGTTAATTGTTCCACCCCCAACTTGGGGTACCTTCACGTGGGTGCCCTCCTTGATGTTATTTAACATTACATT
This sequence comes from Gymnorhina tibicen, assembly GCA_013399875.1. Taxonomy (NCBI): domain Eukaryota; kingdom Metazoa; phylum Chordata; class Aves; order Passeriformes; family Artamidae; genus Gymnorhina; species Gymnorhina tibicen. The sequence goes on from VXAZ01006396.1 coordinate 157,174, forward strand.
GTGTCAGCCTGCTCAGAGAAATCTTACTGATCCAGTGAGCTCCCAGCTGTGTTAGGAGGGGTAAGAGAAAAACAGTTAAAAACTAGGAAATAGAAGATGACTTAGTGAAGGCAAGGACCAGAAAATCCATGATGACTTTTGGAACAAAGTAAAATAGGGTCAGGGTTTCTAAAGAGGTCTCTATTTACCTGCTTTTTAAAAGAGGGATTTTATTGCCAAAATATTTTTGCTGGGCAGTGATTTCTAGAGACACTTTAACTGGAAGTTATTTAGTGCCCATCTCTGCTTTGAAACCTCTTCTTTCATTCCAAGTGTTTTACAGCAATCAAGTTTTCAGAATTTGAAACCTCTTTTTTTTTTAATGTAGCTTGTCTTCATTTTATATACAACTTCCAGGTTGTTGATGTTTCTCCAAACCAATTGGCATGATGGCTGTTTTTCATAGCACTCAAATAAAAAGCTGCTTCAGGCAAAAGGAACGAGATCCTACCAACTGCACACAGAGGAGGGTAATTGAACTTCGTCTGAAATAACATATGGCTCTAGATAGGCTGAGTCCTCTGAGTCAGTATGCATCATCCAATTTAGCCTTAATACCGTAATGTGAGTATGGCAATCATGACATAAAGGACAGCCAAAAATCCCGCTTAGGTATACTATTTGTCATGTTTTTTCCTCAGTTGAATATTCCCAATAGACTTTACTTGGGGTATATGATGTCATCTTGGATCACACGAGACTATTTTAGTGTGTGGTAGTACAGTGCTCAACTTCCTTTTGAGTGGCTATATTTATTTTTGGGATCCTTTCTTTTACATTTGTGTTCATTCCAGTGTGTCCTTAGAAAAGAGTTGTTGTATGTACTGTTGTGGTACAGCTGCAAACGTGAAGCTTGCTGTGCTTAGGCTAGGTTTGTGTCACACTGCCCAGTCTGCCTAAATGCTTGTAGAGAGAATCTTACTGTTATATTTAATAGTGGTTATTTATTTTATTCATGCCATTTACATATTAGGAAAGGGTGGGTCATGGCAGCATATGCACTCTTTCTTCGGGGCTCCTTTGAGACCAGCTTTGAGCATGGATTTCACAGGAACTCCATTCACACAGTTGTGTTCGTTTACCTTAATTTTCGAACACCTGTAGTCTTCCACCCCCTTTTGTTCACCTAGAGGCTACCCCGAGTGATGACTCATAGGGGCATTGCCTTTTGGCAGCCACACCTATGGCTCAAAGCTCTGAACTACCAAAAGCCTTACAGTGCTGCTTAGGAAATGCAACAATGGCAAATACACCTGGAAGCGATCCATTTTTCCCACCTGCTTTTTTGAATAACTCCCATAAAGTGAGTGGTAGGGAGGGATTAGGTGGAAGTCTTAACCCACTCACCCTAGGTGTTTATACATTGGCTTACAATAGCATCCTCAACCTTCCTTCATGAGTGGGAGCAGTGCTTCCGTGATTGTGCTGTTGGATCAGGTTTGTGATGACTGCTGAGGTAAGTGTATTCCCCTTTGACAGAAGGAGACGTGGGTTATAGAGGGATTAAATGTCTTTCCAGAGGTGTCAGAACCATGACCTGAGGAACCCAGCTCTCCTGGGCTTCACAAAGCTGCTCTGCCAGTCCCTGCCTGTCCAACAGTCAGCATGGCACTCCTGCAAAGGCTACAGCTGGTTCTTCAACACACTTCCCTGGAAAGCTTTGCTTTCCAGCTTGCAGCTACAGTTCTGACCAGTGAGGGGAAAAATGCTCATAACAGCTCAGAAATCCTGCTTTAATCTTGACTGCCTTACGAGGCAGACTTGTCCCATTGTAGTTCAGTAAGGTTCTCATTCATACTGGGGACACTTATGTGACTTCTTAAATTTTATTTTGTTTAGGGTTTTTGTTTGTTTCTTGGGGTAATTTTTTTTTGGTTTTTTTTTTTTGGTTGGTTTGGTTTTTTGTATGCGTGTGGGTATATCTGATCTGGATTTTTCCCCAAATCATGATCTTGTATTTGACAGCCAGAAACTTAATTTTGCAAGAGTGTTCAGGTGCATTATGCAGACTGTGCTGCCATCTGCAGGAGGTGCTATTATAAAAGGAGAAATCAATCTGTGAGTGGGGCGTTTGGAGTTTTTCTTGCAGCAAGACATTTCTTTGCAGTGTATGGTCTGGTGAAAACCATCCCAGGATGCTTGGTGTCATACCAGCAGAGTAGATGGCAGCTGTCTTCTTCTCTCTTCATTTTCAGATGCAGCATCCGTATTTTGGATGAATCCTGTGCATCCTGCAGTTGATTTTTCAGTTGTGTAGAGGTTTTTTGTTGCCACTTTCTTGGTCACAATTTTTTCTTGTTAAATGCTATAACTGGGGAGGAGGGATATGAAAGAAAAGCTGGAACTTCACTTCTGTCAACATCCCTCTCAGAATTTATTTAAAAGCCAAAGTATTCCAGTGGCAAATGGAAGCATCAACTCTTTTCTTCTGAAGAGGGTGTTTTACCAAAATAGAAAAGATGATGTTCAAACATTTTTTTTTATAATGAAAAAGCCCAATAAAAGTCAAATGTGTCTTTTTTGATCAGCAGCAAAAAGACAAAGACCAGCCCTTTAAGTCAGATGCTGTAAACTGACCTTTGGAGAAAAAGGAGAGGTTTGAGCGGTTTTCTACAAATGCTAATGGCCTAGAAAACATGTTTACCCAGGGCTGGGGGAAGGCTGCTGTGCTGCTACCAGCTCAAAATGTCCGGAATGACACTTTCATTCACAGATGTCTTTCGTCTGTGCCTCAGAGGTCCGGGGTCAAAGCAGCACCGGCAGGCAGGTAGGCAGGGGCGAAAGGTTTGATCAGTCTGCGATGGCTCTGCTCGCTCTGCATTTGTCTCTGAGGTATTGCCGCCTGGGGGGGACAGTCGGGCTCTGGTCCTACTCACTTCCTATTATCCATGTGACTTGTCTCCGCCACGCTGGAGTCACTTTGATTTGCCTGATGTACTGCTTGACAAAGCTGGGTGATGGCTGAGAAGTGGATCCAGCTGCTCTGAAAAGCGCACACCTGACATGCCAGTCCTGGTGCGGGCACATCATGGGGAGCATTTTTTAATTCAATGTAATTTATGCATTCTTGCAGTCCTGTGTGTGCCTGGCCTGTCAGCCAGTGCCTAGATGAAGGCTGACAGTTGTCATCCAGGGCCTGAAGGTAGCCTCACATAATGACACATTAGACATACTAATGATGTTTTCTTCTGGCATAATGTTTTCTTCTCAACTTTCCTCTCTCCTCTNAGAGAATGTGGAAAATGCTTTACCCAACCCAGCCACCTCAGGACTCATCAGAGGTCCCATGCAGGTACCTTTTCACACTCGCTCTTGCTTTCTCCCTTTCCCACTTGCCTGCCTTCAGATTCAGCTAACAAAATGCCAAGAATTACATTTCACGTACCATGTTAACCTAAGTAATTCCAGTACCTAAATCTAATAGACAGGTTTTTTATTTTTACGACTATTGCTCTTGTTCTCTAAAAATTGCTTACCTGATCCCTGCCCGAACTCCATAAAATAGCAATGCATTTAAGATAAGTCTGTTTGCAAATGTTTTATTTTAATTAGAGAGTAGGGTACTCAGAAATGAATATGCTAATGAATTCTGTTGCCACCAGCACAAATTGAAATCAAAGTACCCCTTTCAGCACAACATAAGGCTTTGTTTTGCCTCATCGTTGCTGTTGACAGGAACATTTTTGTGGGAAACGAGATTTTTCCTCAGACTGGTCAGCCCTAAACTGGTAAATCCCTACCAGCCATTTTTAACCTGACACAGTCTGTGGTTGAGGCTGGAGGAGGCTGAAGCCACCGGTGTCATGAGACCTCCTGAGCATTGCGTAAGACAGTGAGAGTAGCGGGTTCTTCCTCAAAAGTGTGAATGATGCATACATAAGCCAGTCTGATGCAAAATGACAGAAGCCAAATGGTAAGTAATGCAAGAAGAGGGTCCCTTTACACATACACTGATAATTAATGTTGTCAGTGATTGCTTTCTTCAGTGCTGAAGTCTGAATTAAAAAGGGCAGTGGCCCTAGGCTGCCATTAGCACACTCTCTTACAGTAAGTGTTACGGTAAATTGGTATTTTCCGGCCACAGGCTAGTAGCTGGTGTCTTTTTTTGAACGTGGTTAATCTGTAATGGTCTCAAATAATGTACACACACTAACGAAGCTTGAATGTTCATCTGTTAACAAGCCCCCTTGTTCCCACAGTGGTATTTGAGTCTAATGGACTCCGAGGTACTGAAGTTCACACCACCTCCGCAGATGCCCCAAAACAAGTATGTTTTACAATTAATTGGGTGTTTGGTTTTTAATGTGGTAGCTGGGAAAAAATTGCACGGTGATACTCATCACTAAAGCACTGACTGTTTTATAACATGTATAAATAATAATGATATTGCTTAATTTTCACCTCTTAAATTTTTTAAGCATTTTATCAGAATCTTATATATAGAGCATCAGTTAATTGTCAAGTAGGTAGTTAGTGTTTAAATAAACATGTTACTGGCTTCCTGGGGACTGGGTGGGATAGGTAACTCTGTAATGAGCCCTGACATGTAATAGTGAGATAGTACATAAAGAATTCCTGGAAATTTACATTTACAATTAACATGTTTTCTGCTGCAACAAGACAATTAACATTTAGTTTATATTTTTCTAAAGAGTATTTCTACCCTGATATCCAGTATCTGGCCTTTGAAAAGTTCTTATCCACCAGTTTCCCTGGGCTCTCTTAGTGTCCTTTCCTGTTTCTAGTATACAGTTCCCTGTCTTAACAAACACTTCTCAGACTTCTGAATTATACATGACAACGCCGTTACATAGAAAATCATTAAACTGAATTTGTTTCATGTATCTTATGTTCTTTGGAGAATAGTGTCATAGCCTGGACCTTCCCATTCCATTTGCAGCTTGGCAGGTGGGTTTCAGAGCACACCTTCTCATGGGCACTTCTCTTTCATTGTGAAACTGCCTCCAGCATCACTCACTTCTCCTTCATCCTCATTTTTTGTTTAATTTTCACTATAGCAGCCCCTGTCCTCCTGTCTCTTACTAAACTATTGCAGATGTTTTTAGCTGTGCTTAGAGAATGCATCTCCATACTACTTCCAACATTATGAAGTTTAGGAATCAGTTTCTACTTGCTCATTAAACATTCTCACTGGGCACCACCACATTGCCTGGTTCATATGCTGCACCCTTCATGAAGACTCTTGGCACCTTCTCTCTGCCCTTGCATCTTTCTGGCCCAGAGGCTGAATGGGGAACCCAGCTTCCGTCACAGGAGCATCTGAATTGATACCAAGCCATAGGAGTGGCCAACAATTCTCATAAAAGTGTCCAAGATGGCATAGCACTTCAGTTGTTGTAGTTGAGGGCAACGTTTGCTTGCTTTTGTGGGACAGTAGCTGCAAAGTTATGCTGTAGTGTCCCCCCTTATGATGCTTATCTGACAAAACTGTGCAAGGACACATCTCTCAGTAACAGAGTGAATGACAGAGAAGCACAGTCAGTGTGACAGAGTGAAACACTGCAGCTCTGCCAGCTCGCTCAGCTAGTCTTTGGTTCTCATCAGTTTAGGAACGCAGATTTAGTAAACCTAAGCATCTTTTAAAACGCTCTTTCATCTTTTCATGATCATGGTTTTCTCTCATGTGTAGCTGAGATCACATTCTGAAGGCATCTGGCCTTTCTTCTTCTAGAAGACAATGTAAGGTCAAAGTTGGAAATACATTTCCAAAAATTCTGGAATGGCCATATATATCCAAAAAGAAATGTGGCAGCTCAGACCACATCTGGACTCTTTTTGTAATTTGGGGGCGTATTACTGCACAATAAATTGACTCGTAATCTTGTCTTTGTAAACTATTGTCATGCCAGAATTTATTGACTAACTTCCTCCATGGCGAAGGTAGCTTGCTCATGCTATCTGCTAGTCTGCCTTCAAAGCATTTGATTAAATTACAGCATCTCTCAATACAGCAGAACACCAAGTAGGGGTTAGCTTCTGGAACGGGTTCATCTCACGCCAGTCAGTATTTCCACAGAAGATGCAGTGTGATCACTTCTGCAGGAGATAGTTCCCTTTCTTTTGTCTTGTTTGCTCCTCGGTACCAGCCTTTGTCTCAATTTGTCAGCATCTGTGTCGGGTGGGATTATTCAGTTGTCTGCTGTTTCGGCGGCTCTCGTGGCGGGCAGGCATTGTGCTGCCCCAGAAGACTCCACCTGCACAGTCCCTGGGCGTTACAGAGGGAATACTCTCATTTCCACAGGCAGCTGTAGGGGCCTTTAGAAGCGCAGAAATGAGCTCTCACTGAGAACGGTGCCTGCAGCATTCCGTTAACATTACCATTTCCCACTTTAAACGTTGTCACTCCATGTCTTCATTTCATTTCTTAATTGGGGACAGATCTGTTCATGAGAGTTTATGGTGTAAAGTCAGTTCAGGTTACAGAAGTGCCATGCACATGCTCCGAGCAAGAAACAGTAGTTACCATGTACGGTAGTTTGAGAAGGAAAGAGGGGTTTTTTTGATGTCAAGTGGAAATGATTCACTTTACATAATGTTTCCACCTCACAGGTAAAATATCTTCCCCTGAGTAGTCAGCTAGAGAGTAAAAATATTAACATTAGTATTTCACGGTTCCCCCATTCCCTTCTCTAGTCAGCCAGAAGATCATCTCTAAAGGTCTCCTTTATGAAACAATGTTAGGTAGGGCTTTTAAAATCCCCCAGCATGGTAGCTTACAACAGTGCTATGTTGAATAGCAGTTTTATCACAGAATAATTCTAATTCTGCATGTTAAAAATAGGGTCTAAAGCCAGGCTTTTTTGAAAATGAACTAGCTAAATCTATATTTAGGTGTCTAAATAAGAACCCTATTTTAGGGTAGTGAACCACCAACAGGAGGTGCAGGTGTTCAGCATCACTGAAAAGGAGGTCACCTATAGCAATGGATAAAAAAGATCAAACACACAGTTTTGCTACTATTAGCACTGGGCTGTGTTTCATGCTTTGTTATCAGCACCAATGAAATATAAATAAAATGTAGGAAATAAGATATTCATTCATAACATTATTTATCGTGGTTTCTTATTTCTACCTGAATGCTTTAAAAAAACCAAATAAAAATGACATTTTTACATAAAATGAATTTCCCATGAACTTTGGAAAATTTCCTACTCTTCTTTATCTAAAGGACAAAAAATGCTCATTACATACCCCAAGTCAATACAATCTGTGCTAAGTCATGTAGAGTCTCTTGAAAAGCTGCCATATTAAACATATTGAATATTCTGCATATTTTTATAAATGCTAAATATCTCAGTATATACATAATAAAGCTTGCTTATCCACAATGAATATGTATCTTCATTTGGAGTACTCTAAGCAACATCCAGAGACGTGATTTAGTAGGCATGAATTCGGGGAGCACGCTTCAATTGCATATACAAGGGAAGACAAAAGCTGGCTCCCCTTCAGAAGGGGCCCTGCAACCAACGTGTGTCTCAAAAGCAAGGCTCTCCTAAAGCGTGGGGTCATTTCAGAGACACTGCCTGATGCTGCAGCACTGCAGCCAGAAGCCCAATTCCCAGTGGTGCAGGAGTCAGTCTGGAGCCTGCTTTTTCACAGCGGTGACAGCAGTGGTAGCAGTTTCTAACGTGTACTCCGTGTGTTTGACTTCTCCTTCTGCGTTTTTAAAGCCATGTAAAACCTTGGCCCACTTTAGGAATATAGTTTATGCTCTATCAGTGTCAATCAATATGCTCTAAAAATTTTAAGGGACAAGAAACTGGGTGTTCAAAAGGCATGATTTACTGGTTGGCAATGAGGGAGAGCTCTCTCTGGTTGAGTGTGTGTATATATATATATATGTATTAACTATATTTGCAGCCCTGGAGCCAGAGACACCCAAGTTCTCCATCTTCTGTGTGAGTGAAACAAAGAAAACCCCCAAAACTCCAGCCTTTGTCCTCTCCAGAAAAACACCCTTTTATTCACAGAAAATCAATTAGAAGCTGCAGCCCAGGGAAAAAAAAACCAAACTGTTGGTATCCTGAATTCTCTGGCTGAAGCTTTTGCCATGCCAGAAAGCACTGATTGTCCTTTGTGAAACAGCTCTGGACACCACAGTTCTTGGGCCTCATTCCCTGAAAAGAGGGGTCTGCAGTAGGTCCTGTACCTACTGTGTGACAAGGGTAAAGCACCTTCATTAAGGGGTCCATAAACCTTAATTCTCTCCACTATAAGTATTTTAAAATACTTCTTAGAGCATTCAATATTTGAAATAGCATAAATGCGAATAGCGAGAACTTGGGGGACAGACAGACTGGAAAGAATCATCAAGAAAACACTATATATATGTATATATGTGTGTGTTGTAAAGGAGCTTGGGGGAAAAGCTGGGGGCATCTGTTAACCTGCAATGTTTTTGTAGTCCAGCAACACTATAGCTCTGCTTGTCCTAAAGCAACTTTACAGAGAAGGGGAGGAGGCAAAAAAAACTAACCCCGATTAAAAAGTTGTTTAAACTATTGGTTTCTGAGTTTGGCTGGTTTGGGTTTTCTTGCTCTCAAAATTCTGGTACTGTCTGATAGAAGTCCTATTTATGACATTTGTTCATATGAAATGTCTTGCCCCAGTTCCTTGCAGAGTTTCTTCCAAAGATCATGATTAATAGTTCAGTCCTCATTATTGCAAATGTTATTTTTAAATAGTTATTCTGAGAACAAGAATTCCATTAATCAAAATAATAGATAATGAACAAATAAATGGCAGCCTAATTTGTCTCGTTCATACATATGGAGATTATAATGCAAACAATCAAGGAACCATGGAGGCTGCTGTACTGGCATCTGAGTAATATGCATGTACTGTATGTCTGTTACTTTATGAGCATTAGAGACAGGATTAGGAGCTGTAGTTCTTGTCCCAACACTTGTCCCTTGCCAGCAAACTGCAGTGGTATCTGTGCTCCTTGCAATTTACTTCAATGTCGTGCAATAATCTGTCTCCAGCATATTAACATGTACACAAACTGGGTTTTTCCTCTTAACTGGGGAGAAGCCCTGGAAGTTGCTATGAGAGCAGCTTTTGGCATGGAAGCTGTAGGTTTCATGTAAAAATCTGCTGTTCTTCACTGAAAGTGAAGAAAGCCTACTTTTTAAAAGGGAAAACATTTTTATTTCAGGAAGAATTCAGTCCAGCTCTGTATCAGCTGTTTCAAAATCTGACTGTACCTTGGGACGGTGTGAGTACAGGGGGGTGAGCCACTGAGGGGGTTTTGGCACACGTGAAGCTCAGGTGCTATTCCCCGGTGAAACAGGGAGCACAGCTGTGCCTGAGAGGGGCCCGGCCACCCACCACCTCCATCCCCTCCGTGCTGTCCTTGCAGGTGTGGGGAGGATGGATTGTGCTTTTCCTGGCTCCCTTGTGCTGTGCGGTCCATGACACGCAGGGCGTGCCTTCACCACCTCGCAGGCTATCCATCCCAAAAAGAGCGCCCCTAATTACACCCCTCTTTCAGTTCCTGCCCAGGGAAAGTGGGGCAAGGTGCCTGCCATCCCCTCCCTCCTCCCCAGCCCCGCAGAGCTGTGCCGCGCTCCCCCGCGTACGTGGAGCCGGTTCCATATGACGAATGCCTCCTCCTGGAATTGTGGCTGTGTCTCTCAGGCATGATGCAGCCGCGCAAAAATGTAAAGCATCTTTCTTAGTTTACTGCGGGAAATTCAGCATCCAACTAAGGAAGTTTTATCACATCTCTCATTCAGTTACTGTTTCCTACATTTCAAATATACTGCGGCCTGTACAGCAGCTTTTTTTTTCTTTAATTTTGTTGCAAATCTTTCCGACTTAAAACCAAACTTTGACTGGTAAATGTCATGAATCTCGGGCCAGGTTTAATTAGGAATTTTCTAAATCTATTAACAAAAGAGATGCACTTAATACATTATGTCAACCAGAGCTGGGCTTTCTTTAGCTATTTCGAGGGCTGCCATAGGCACAGCTTGAAACTTGCTTGGATTTTACATGGGTGCCGTATTTTATGTTGCATTAATTTAAAATGGTCTGTTTCACTTCATCAAGACTTTAGCTTAAGGATAATGCATTTATGTAAGATTAATCTTGCCATGTTGTTTTAGGATCAGGATTGTAAACTGCATTGTTCCGACAGTGATGTTCTAAATGTCATTTTAAAGCTTTTCTTGGGAGCTGCAGGCTCCCTCTTATTCATGATGTTATCTTTAATTTCACTTGATTTTAGAATATCCCTGCTATTTTTTTTTCAACGTGGTAATTATTCATGAAAATTGGCTAAGAAAATAAAGGGAAGACGACAAGGGGGGAAAAAAGCCGCCTTAGCATTTGACAGACCTGCACAAGAATTCAGTTTTTCTTCATTTAGCTGCCTCTGTGACCTCAAACTTCAGCCTTTTAAAAGCACTGATCTAGTTACAAATCCTTTTGGCTAGCACGAAATTCCAGGTTTTGGAGGCCTCTTCTTTCCCTCCTTGTTCTCAGCCTTCTCTGAACTGCTCCACCAGATCCTGTTACTTCTTGTTCTTGTCCATCAGGGACTTCATAGGGGCCTGACACGCTTTGCTCTTGGTGGAGATGCTTGAAAAAAACCCCCCAAAGTGTTCTCACGTGGTGGGTCAAGATGAACGTACATGATGCTAATAAAGGGTAACGAATGCCGGCAGAACTTGCTGGAGGGTCGTGCCTGGGAGCAGGGGCGAGAATGAGCTTTTCCCCGTGTTGTCCTTCTTGCAGGGGAGAGAGCACGGCGGCGCGGAGGTCACCCACACGCTGCATCTCCGGAAGGGAACCTAGATCCCGGGCGGAGGAGCCCCGGCAGCCCCCCGCGCTCCAGAGCATCCCCCCTGCCAGCCATCACCGCACCCGGAGCTGCTGCGCGAGGCTGGGAGCAGCGCTCTGCCAGGAGGGGGGTGCCTCCGTGCTGTTAATCATCTTAAAATAAATGGAGATGCTACACAAGATATATATAAATTGACGTACTAATCAGTCCCATGGTTCCTTATTTCCTTTATAATAAACAGTGGAGTTGGCAAGCACTGTGGCGGCACAAGGCATCTATATTAATCAAGAGAAGTTTGAGACACTGGAAAAATTAAACTTTATGTGATTTGGACAGCATGAAGAAGTTAAGCACTGTAACAAAAACCTCCCTGATGCTCACAATGACTATTTGATACATTTGAAAAACAGCAGTGGATTCGAGGGCTGGAGAAGTATTAATTAATGAAACTGCCACTGCCTGTCATGCTGAAAAGCAAATTAAAAAAAAAAAAACAACAACAGAGAGAGGAAGAATGGGGGGTGCAGGGAAAAGGTGGCATTCGGTGCTGAGAAAGCAATGCTTGATGAAGGATTAAAGGGACTAAAGAGAAAGACCGTCATTCTGCAATGGTTTGTTTCATTACAGTTTGGGGACCACTTGCATTTCTAGTGCTCTTGCTCTTGACTGCGCACCATTAATAGTATGTGAATATGGAAATTGAAACACTTCCAGAGAAAAGCTTCTATTCTGCTTTGGAAAAGAAAAGCTAGTTGAACACTAAGAAAAAAACCAGGCTTCTGTGTTTTACTCTCAGGACCTTTTTTTTGTAACAGGGCTACTTTCTTCAACCTGGTCACAAAGGAAGTCTTCACTTAATGAAAGAAAAAATGGAAATAATAAAACATTCAGCTGTCTAACACCGCTGATCTGTCTGTTTAGAAGAGAAAAGGTGTCACTGAACGAATTCAGGCAGCCCTGGGGCCATAAGGTGCTCTCTGCTCCTGCGTTTGGTTCAGCAGACCAGCTGCCGCTCCTCCTTGGGCCCGCTGACATTCTGGAAAGACGAGGAACTTCTTTTGTGGTGGCAGGTTAATGTTCATATAAATGTGTCATGTCTTGTACTTGGTGATCACTGGTGGTGTTAGGAAAAAAAGAAAAAAAAAAAGCTTTATATACCTCTTCTACAGTAACTCTTTAACTGCAAGTTTTCAAGGTGGGGTTGTGGCACATAACAGGTTGTTAAACCATGCAGTGTAAGCAATTAAAAATGTATTCCACAGATATAAATATTTTCTTTTCTTATTGCTGTGACACTATGTGTGATGGTAATATTTCTGAGAGTTTCAGATTTTGCACATATAATTTTATGCATTATCAAAAGTTACTGCTGCCTTGAAAGAAAACGTTCTGTGAAAATTTTTGCAAAAGCTTTACTAGTTTTTTTTTTTTTTAAATTGTAACATTTTGTAAAGGCAGGAAATGGAGTTAAAAAAACAACTAGCATGCTAAATATATTTTTCAAAAAAGCAATAATTTTACATGTACAGAAATGATGCTAACCTTTAATACAGGTGAGACCACAGTTTACTTAATACAGTAATGGAATAGTGCTGTTTTTGTAGAAATGGGCTTCTGACAAAAGATTTGTTTAAAAAAAAAAAGCAGAAAAAAACTTAAAACGTGATCTTTCTGTTCTAACAGTTTTGGTGGGCGGGGGGGGTTGCTTTTTTAAAAAAAAAATCTAGTCAGTAATTTGGTCTGGATACTACTTGTTACTTGTTTTAAATTACTTGACAGGTTTTGTTACTTTGCAACACTTGCAACAATGCAAATTAACTTTCTTACATACTTTTTTTAAACTAGATTTTCCTTATGCTATTACACGAGATGTAAACCAGAATTCTCTGTAAGTCTCGGTGTAGTTAGGAATGTCTGTGCAAGTACTTAAAAGTGACTGTAATTAACTGTTCTGTGAAGTTATTTTGAGGGAGGTCGCATAGACACATTCCATTGTACACCAAAAAAAAAAAAAAAGAAAAAAAAAGGAAAAAGTTAAATATTTTGCTGTGTTGCTTAATGATTATCATTTTGGGTTTGCACTAGCTTTCTCTTTGTTTTTGATTTTTTTTTTTGGTTGATTTCTTTTTTTCTTCTGTGTTGTTGCTTTTCTGAGTCATATTTTCCATGAGAGAAAGTAACGGTGACAGTTCAGGAATGCACAAAAGCTAGTTGCTTAACCTATTTGTTTGTGGTTTAGTTATTAAAAACTCTTCTATACCCAAAATGGCACGAAAGTGTAGTGTACATTTGTAATTTCTCTCTTTTTTTTAATTGTATTTTTTTGGCAAGCTGAACTAGAAAATCTGAGTTAATACTTAGAGCCAAACCTTCTTTCTGGAATTTTCTTCCCAAATCCTTGACAGAGAAGCTAGTGCTGTCACTGCCATTACCAGGGTACTAATCAGCAAAGTTTACAATCATAATTTAGCTTCGTGAAGAACAACAGTAGGGGAAATCAGTTTAAATAATTATATGCTGTGTATAGCACAGAAGTGAGATTTTCACTTAATTAAACAAGAAGTAAGAGTGGGTGGGGGAAAACCAACCTTAAGGACCATCTGTTTTTGGAAGTGAATCCCCCAATTTCTGTTTTTTCTTTATCATTGTATTGTATTGATTTGTTATTTTAGTTAGACCATAGTATTTAAAATGAGTTGTGTTCTTATTTATTTAGTCAAATGGGCTTTGATCAGCTCTTTTAAGCAACGTGATAAGTTTTTTTGGCATGACACACTCCTGTAAAGCCCTTTTATGACTGTTACAGGGACTTTCTACTACCTCTACCAATCTACTGTTTCTTCTTCTTAACAGGTTTTTATGGTGTTGCAAGTCTAATGTAACTTAGACAATAAAGGGTTTGATTGTCTATGCTGCAGATTCTCAGTGTATCTGCCATCTCTCTCTCTTTCTCTCTCTCCCTCTCTCTCTGGTTTGTGTGTGGTTTATTATAGCTAAAGTGTAGATCTCTTTTATTATGGCTGAAGTGCAAGACAGACCACCTTCACCAGAGTATTTTTGTATCCTGAATGTTGTACACTAACCAGAAGTCAAACTTGGAGAAACTTTCTCCACAGGCCTAATCAGCTACTGCATTGCCACCATGCTGCGTTCTTGAAATTCCTTCTGTCAGAAATGCTGTGTATAAATGGGTGCATTCTACAAAAAGTTAAGCCAGTTGGAAAGCCAAGACAGTTTTTAGATTTGTATTTTAAAACCTCTTAAATGTCCTTAGTGATAAACCTTAGCATAAATCGCTGCCTCCATCCTATCGAAGACACAGCTTTAATGAAAACAACTGGGTATTATCCTTTAGAAAACAGCATCTGCTGGTAGGTGCAAAAAGTGTTTTGCTATTAACTGTAGGATACAAATCTCTCACTAGGGGGATTTACAGGCACTGATATCCTGCAGGTTTCATGGTAATCCCTGTAAACATGTCGCTATGTTCTTGTGCTTTGGGGAGCTCTGTGGTGTCTTCATTTATCCCGCTGGAGGCATCAGCGCGTGCGTGACGTTGGGAGCCATCTTACAAAATCCTGTTACTCTATTGGGAGTGCATCCCCCCTGTTCACTCCTTCTCATGCCCAAGGAGTTTCTGACCAGGCCTGTGCTTCGTTTTGTTCTTCCGTGCCATATTCCCATGCTGGGCTACCTCAAGTGTATCTCAGCAGCTCCACCAGGGGTGCTGGAATTCACTGACATGGGTGGGGATTTCTCCTTGGAAAAACCAGTCTGTCACAAGACCTGGAACAAAGCAAGAGGTAATTTCTTCATTAGGTTCTTACTACGTAAAATGTGTTGGATTATTAGTGGGAAAGGTTGCATTTTAAGACAAGTCAAATTGCCCAGCCTCTGTGCAAGCCACTATTTTTAAGCAAAGCACCGAATTGCAGAGTCTTCTTCATTTGTGCTCTCTCCTTTCTCTTTTGCTGTGTTTGAGAACCCCTGACTTCAGGGCAGTCCAATGTTCAGAGACAAAGAACAAGTGGATTCACTGAGAGCTCGCAGGAAAGGAACACCAGCCTGGTCCCACTATTTTAGAAGGTAACACAAGTGATATGGAGTGTGCTGCTGTATAAAAAAACTTCCTCTTCAGTTTTTTATTACAAATTACGAGATGATTGTTTCTGGAGCAGCAAGTGGTGTAAAGCAGTTGAAGATAATTGAAAGCATAGACATGCCTCCCTATTATTTCCATGGGACTCTGGGAATGCTGGCATTTTTGAGAGGGACTGTGACCATGTGATGACATCATTAGCTATCTCCAGATAGAGCGTAGCTGTTAAAAAGATACTTTTGCTTGTTTTTTTGTTTTCCTTTGGGTTTATTAATACTGTGTTTGGGAGGAAGAAGACCATAACCACCCCAAAACACTAGAAAAATATTCCCTTTTTAAACTGTACATGGGGAAAAAAATCCATATGTGTTGGATATAAGCAAGTATTTCCAAATTGACCACCAGTTACTGGTCAAAGTAAGGGACGCTTTTGCTAATGAGAGAGGAAAGGGTATATTGTGAGCAGGCACAGACCAGAGGTTTGTTTTGTTTGTGGCTTAAGTAGTGGCATCAAGAGCATTAACGTGGCCCAGCTCTGTGGATTTGGGTACTGAGGTGGGTGTTGCTCACAGGGCCATAAGAAGGAGCGATGAAGAAAGCACATGGAATATCAGTAAGGGGCTAAGTTTTGACCCTCTGAAATTGAAGCAGATAGAAGGCAGTTTCTGAGGAAGGCCAAAGCTGAGAACAGGACCAAGGAGAGCCCAGAAGTGGAGAGAGGTTCACAGAAGAACTGCTATTGAGTAGAAAAGTTGCCAAAAAGGGCAAAGTCAACAGTTTGAGAGACAAAAGGAGATGGAGCAGAAACTGAAACCTAACTAGAAGAGGTGTGTGCCTATTACAGAGGGCCTCTGTTCAAGTGAAAGGGAGGAAGAGTGCGCAGGCAGCTTCTGGGAAGATGGATTGGAAACTTCTGAAAATAAGCACATAATTTAATCTTAGTGAATCATCTTACTCTGCAAAAATATTCTTAGGCTGAATGATGTTCTGACAGAAAATAAGGGAATGCCTTTTTTGATCTCTGCTTTCTTGACTGATGAGTGAACCAGAGGTAGAACTATAATTATGAGTAGTTGAGGGTGGACTGAAGGGTCTTTCCAATACCTAAGGCATTCTGAGAAGCATATTGCTCTTTTAGAGAAACAAGCAGACTGATTAGCCCCAAGCAGGAGGGGGAAGAAAAAGGCAGGCAAGAAGGCTTAGTGTTTTAAGCAGATGCTGAACTGGAGCAATCCTTTGAGGATGCTAGAGGGTACATTCAGATAGCATTCTGTAATACAGAATGTTTTAAGATGCCTTGCACTGTGTTGGATAAAAGAGCTGGAGATGCTTAAAGCTGTTAAGAAAAAATGTCCAATATTAAAATGGCTTAGACACTTGGCTCTTCCCTTCGTGAAATCCTTTGTATCTCAAATTTAAGTTGTTCGTGTGAGATTGGTACAGATGGCTTGATTTGTTTGTTCCTGTGTCATCAGGTGAGTTACTTGTCAGGAGTTTAGAAAATGTGAGTTACCCATGTTCCCTTTCTGTAAGTGAAAATCTCTGCATGTCATCTTTCATCATCATCAACCCAAAGTACCACAGGAACCTCAGAAGGTTTTTCTAAGCAGAGAAGAATGATTTATTTGTCTTCTAAATATTCATTGTTATGACATAAAATAAAAAGGACATTGACCCTCCCGTTCATCTTACTCCCAGAATTCAGCTTATTTTTCTGGGACAGGGCAGTGTTGTGCTTTGCTTGGGACAATTCACGAGCCAGTGGTGGTTTCTGAGACCTAGAGCTTGTCACAGAGTGCTGGAGCAGTGCTCTAGTAAACACGGTTCTTCTGTGAGGGGCTTCCCTTGGCAAAGGTAGGTCACAAACCAAACCATTTCTTGCTTTTACTACGAGTTTTCACAAGAGTCATGCTGCTGCTGCTGCAGGGACCCTGGGTCTCTTCTTCCACATGGGAGCCAGCAGTGGGAGGTCACTGCGATCACCTCATCCACAGAAGACCATGGAAATAAAATGGTAACCAGTTTGCTGGCTACTGCTTTCCCAAATTTTTCTTCCTCATGTGTTCCTCTCCTCCTTCAGAGAATACAGGTGTGGGTGGTTGCTTGCACCACAGAGAAGGTGACATCTCCAGAGCAGCGGTGGGGACAGGCAGCTGGCAAGAGTTATCTCTTCTTTTACAAGAATTCCACCTTGGGAGCTTGCCTAGTCCCGTCCCCTCTGCTGGGGTTTCCTACCTGCTTGTCCTGTCAAATGGCAAATCAGTTGTGTGACCATGCTCCTGATAATGTGCAAAAGGCTGCTATGGATATGGGAATGATTGGCTTTTCCCAAGATGATTTTTTTTTTCAAATATTGACAAGATGAGAGAGTGTCCTTGTTAGGGAGTGTTTGCATTGTTAGAGGGACAGTCAGGAGGAAGCTTAGTGCAGGTGTGACATGAAGCACATTTTTTATCTCTAGGAACTGCAGGTCTAGTGGTAGATTCTAGGAGCTTTTTACAAAGGTAGATTTTTGGAAAATTGCTAACAAGAAGGTGGAATTATGTGGAAATTTGCTCAGGTGCCCAGTCTCAGGTTGCTCACCCTCCCTGTGCCTTGAGAGGGCAAGGCTGCCTGCTGGCACTGGGGTGGTGAAGGGGGACCTGTACTCGCTGTTTCCCCAGCAGTGACACACTTGCATGGCTTTTCCTTGGGCTCCCTTCCCTGACCTGCTCGCTTCCCAGCTCACAGCTGCAAAAGGAGAAGCTCTGCTCTCTCACATCCCAAGAGCTGCATCCACCAGGACAGAGGTGTGAAGGGAACTGGGGCTGGTCTCAGCCCTGCCATTGAGGAGATGGTCTTGGCACAGCTGTGTTCTGGGATTTTTGGTTTTGCACCAGCCATGCAGTGGGAGCAGCCCAGGATCCTGAAGCCCTGAGCTCTTTCAGCTGGGGAGATGTTCAGGCCTCTCTGGGGGCCTTGCATGTGATGAGGAACTGAGAGTCTGGGCAGTGACTTCTGGAAAGGTTCACTGCAACTCTGTGTTCATCCTCTGCGAGTTAAGGCCTTCCTTGCATTTGGCCAGAGGTCATCCCTGGTGGAATAAGAACTGCAGGAATTTCCTGAGCTCGGTTGAATGCAAGTGCTAGAGTTAAATCCAGGAAGACCCAAGCGAAATTCCAGGGGGAAGGACAGGCGACGAGCACGTGTCAAAAATGACACGGGCCGTTTACTTGCTGCTGGCGAGGCTGATGATTTACTTCACAGCACCATTTCCTACACTGCCCCTTAAATTTCTAGTGCTTTCAGGGTTACAAACATATGGGATTCCCTGCAAAGTTACAGAAGTTATTTTCATTTTGTCTCCTCTGACAGCGTATGATATGAGAAATTCCCTGGCTTTTAAGGGGAGGCAGGTAGAAGGAGAGTAGTCCAAGTGGCAGCAGTGTTACTCTCCTAAACTGCTACTTTTTCTGACCATGACATTAAAGTATTTGGTAACTTGAGTTAATTCTCCTTTGCATTGATTCTGTTGAATAAACAGTGACTTTAAAATGAGGCACAGCTGGAGGCACCATTAAACCCACCTGAATTTTGCTTCTCAAGCTGTGTTTTCTGAGTATTTTGCAGAAAATGAGTCTTTGAGAGTTTTTAGGAAAAAATAAACAAGCTCCTAAGTTTGGAGAAATCATTTTGACTGCAGCCAGAATCACAATGCTTCAGGAAGCTGAACTTGCAAGAAACAGGTGAGTGGCTGAGGTGGCACAGAGAGAAGCACCAGAGCTATAAACGTAACTAGATGATGTTATTGCTTAGACTGGTTTGGTAAATATGATTACAAGGAGTCCAGGTGCCTTGTAGAGCCTCTTCTGATAATTTTCATGCCACTTTTGGCAGAATAATCTGTAAGATTACACTTTTCTTCATTATATGAAGAGCCTCTTAGGTAGGTATCCGTCTATGCTGGGCACTGTATGGTAAGAGACATTTCCTGATGCTTAAGCTGCGTGTGGGATGCCGTGCAGAAGTGATGCTGCATCAGGCTCGGGGGCAAATTCCCCCTCTGACCACGGCACTTACCTGCTTGAATGCCTTTCAGCTGCCTGTGAGGCAAACGAGCTGCAGCTTGGAGAAGTGAGGCGCAGTGCACAGGGCACACACGCCGTGCTCCAAAGGCGTTACCTGCTGTGGGGATGGGCCCTGGCACTCCCGCATTTGGCCACTGTGCTCGAACCTCTGCTCTTACTGCAGCCAAGAGATGGAACAAATAAGGGTGGCTGGGTGATGGACACTGCCTGCCACAAGGGCAGGTGCCGTGTGTAGGCAGTCTGGCTGCAGACTGAGCCCAGGCTGACTGCCAGGGCAAGTTAGATGAGAGCAGCGTTTCACAGTTTCACAGCTGAGATAAATCCATAAAAGGTGAGGAGGAAGGCTGCAGAGGAGCCTTGCCTCGCACAGCTCCGTGCACAGCGCAGTGTGCTGAGCCACACGCAGCAGGGACTGCGTGAAGGGTGTGGTGACATTATCTCCATACCCTGAGATAATGCTGACACAGAGGGAGAGTAGCTGCTTGCTGCCCTACAGCTGTCTGTAAAGGAAGATGTGTCCTTTTTAGGCTTCCAAAGAATGCTCTAATGAGAGGACATTGAACTGAGGGTCTGTGGAGACACAAGAATTCACAGTCTTAACCTGCCCGGGTAATGATGAGGAAGGGTTGATACTTGGCTGCTTCTTGGAGCATTTAATTGTTTTTAATTATTCTATCTGCAGGCCTGTGTCACTTTTGTACCATTGGAAGGAGGCAATCTGTTTGTCAGAGGAGACTGAAAGCCTTCGGAGTTCTCCGTATCTGTTGCCAACATGGAAAATGGGCAAATTATCTTCTCCGTCCCACCTGTGTGTATTTGAAGGAACTGCATTAACATCAGTGGGATTTTTGCGTAGACGCATGGCTGACCGTGCGGAGAAATTTGACCTCCAGTCAGAGGTGCATGGGAACATGATACTTGCCTGTTTACAGTTACTTTACACAGGGAAGGGCTTAGAATGGGGTTTGCAGGATGATGGCAAAGTGATTCTGCTCCATACCTGCATCTGGGGAAACTGTGACACAAGTCCTAAAGCCAAGCTCTAGTTAAATCAAGAGATTAGTGTGAAGCTGATGTCATACATTAGTGCATGATGTTTCAGCTGAAGTTTCTTCTTTTGGCAAGAAACCCACTTCAAAAGAAACCCGAAAAAACCCCAACAAAAAACTTGCAATAAAGTAGCCTCAGAAGATGGAGGTAAACAGATGTAGTTGTCCCAGTGAATCAATTGCGAATAAGCAATGAAAATTATACTTAATGTACTTTAAAAGATTTGGCTTTAGTATGGAAATGATACCAGCTGAAGTGAAAGCAATACTATCTACGTGGGAAAGTGGCATTGAAATATTCTTTCTTTCTGCTGCCTTTTGTCAATAAGAGAGGCTTGAATTATGCATTAGCAAGCTATAGAGTTATGGAAGATAATACACCAAGGTTATGAACCCAGAACAAAAGAAGGGGAATCTAGGTTCAACTCAGTAATACATCACTTGGAACATATATAAATGGTTATAATGCTTTGCACATTATAAAGAGAGTAGTCACATATTTAAATGAGAACAGAGCTATTGCTTCAAGATTTTCTTCAAATATTAATTTGGGCATTGTAATTAGTTCTTCTTGGGAAGCCTTGCAATGTTCAGTATGTTTAGAGTTTTGTGGAATATTCTAGAAGATGACTCTAGCAGATGTACTTTAGATGTAGGATTTTTCATAAATATCAATTTGTATTCACATAAACGAAATTCTGAATCTCTGGCTGTGAACAGTCATCTTTTGAAATGGAAGCGATCTTCGAACAAAGATGGTCAAAGCAATACTAATTCTAAATATTTGGAGGAGAAACCATAAGCGAAGAATTATTCACAGCATCTTTTTTCATTATTAATATTTTTATAATGTGCTTCTCTCCCTAAATTGACAAAAAGAAAGGGAAGGAAAATCCATCGGCTGCTCTATTTTCTGTCTGCTGGTAGTTCTGAAATGGCTTGTTCCTTTAAAGCCTTTTTCCTGAGTGACTTCCCAGCGCTGTCACCTGCTGGGTGCTGGTGCTTCTGCCAACCTTGGTGTCCACCCCAGCCCACCAGGCTGTGTCCACCCGTGCAAGTGCAGCAGGGGGAAAAGTGAGCAGCCTGCACCTAAGCCTGACCTTAGCAGCCCCAGGGTTGTTTAAATTGCTCTGTACCTGTACAGGAGGGGTCCTGTCCCCAGGTCAGTTTTGTTTGGAGCTGGAGCACTCTCTAGTTCTCTGAGATGGAGCAGCAGAGGGTGGGGATTGTATCGTGGGACAGAGCTGTGGTTGAAACACCGTGTTTCCCGGTGATCAGTGGGATGATTCAGCTGGTACTTCTCTGCCCCAGGGCCACGGGATAACCCTGGGAGCTACTGCCGTGTTGGCTCTGAGGTCCTTGGCTGCCCCACCAGACTTTACTTGGGCAGGTGTTGGAGCCAGGTCCACTCAAGTCCTTCTTTGTCCTCAGATTTGCTCCACAGCCGATGGTGAGCCCAGAGGCTGCACAAGCCTGTTGAGACATGGTCTCTCCCTTCTTTGCTCGGCTCTGGAGGCAGCCTGACTCCTTTGGTCCTCCGTGCTGGGCTGTGGACACCATCAGTCCTCGCTGTGCTGCTGCCCACACGTGGCCACCTCCTGCTCCCAGAGCTTGTCTTCCCTCCTTCTGCAGTGTCAGGGAAAAGATTCCATGTTTTTGTTGCTCTTGCAAATAATGAAGCTAAGAGGTAATTTTTTTTTTCTAATAGGATTCTGGGCATTGATCAAGTAGAGAAAAGTTAACTACAACATTTTGGGTTTTTTTGTTTCTGGGAGGGAATTATGGACTTTAAAAACAAGGTCTTCTGATGGCTGAAGCTGTTTACTAAATCAATGAGGCGTCTGAGGTGCACTTGCAGTTCCCTGAGCTGTATCATTAAACAAGTGTTAGTTAACCAACCTTCAGACCACTGTTATTTGCTTTTAATCACAGCTGAGGAGCTACTTAAGAAAACTCTTGGGAAAAGCAAGCCATTTCTTGAAGAGAGGAATAGGGAGTCCAAGGTAAGCATTTACCAGTTGCCAAGAATCTTTAGATCCATTTAGTGTCTCATTATTTGGTGAATAAACCACCTGGCATTGCTTAGAAAAACATCAGTATAATTTCTTTCCAAGACAGACCTAATTGTATAGCAGTGTGTGGCCATTATTTTCTTCCACTCCCAATCTGAGACTGGGAGTACATGCCATGTAGTTTCATTCTCTTTTCATTTCAAAAACAGTGTCCTTAAAAAATGAATAACTGTGGAGAAAGGGTGCTGTGTTGGGCTACTCATGCTAACTGCCTTGCTTAAGAAAGGTGCCAGCTGAACCCTTACAAAAGAAGTAAAAATACACACACTTGCCCCAGCATTATTGTGCTCTGCAGTGAATGGTTATGATGAGGGAAACAGAAGAGACTTTGGGATTGTCCTTTGTGTGGTTACTCTTTGGGCTCAGAGATGAGGGCTCCATTGTCTCGAATCAGCCATCAGAAGCCTCTCATTTTCTCCCTCCTCATTACACAGTTCCAGTCTCCCGTGCACATAATTAGGGAGGTTGCGGCTTTTGGTTATGAGCGGAGGGGTAATTCCTGATGTTTGGTTGTTCTCACTACTTGTAAATTTTGAAAACTGATTCTGACAAGTGTTCAGTAGGAGTGGGTTGGGATGTTGCAGGGATATATGTACAACTCTCCTTAATTTTATTTAGCCACTCCTTAATTTTATTTAGTCAAGAGACTGCTGCACATTGCACAAGGCATGGAGGCTTTTTGAACTTGGATTTCACTCCTGAGCACATGGTGCACTGCCTGTGATGAAGACTGACAGTCCTGGATGCACAGATCACACTAAGTGAGCGATTTCCACCTGGAAGAAATGTCTCAGGGCCACCTAGGGGAAGAGGTAAATGCAAAGTAATTACCCGTGTTGTTTAGCCAACACCAGTAAAAAGCGTGGCAGGGCTGAGCTCTCAGGTACTGATGCCCTCCTGCAGGTGTGAAGGCCACACCTTCACCCAGCTGTTTGCTTCTGCTTGTGCCTGTCTCCTTGTCACTGAGGTCTACCCCCACCAGTAGCTTTTTAGTGAGTTTCTGGTTTCAGACAGGCTCTGGGAGAATTGGGAAAGTGGGACCTGTGGAGGGTTGATGGCATTTTCCTGACTTTTCTTAGCTGCTCTGGTAGGCAATGGCTGGAGCTCAGAATGGATGTGGAATAGAAAAAATATGAAAATATACAGCCTGTGGAACCTCAGGGTGTCTTTGGTGCCAGTGTCCACCCAGTGCTAATTTTGTTGCTACGCAGCCCAAATAATTTTATGCTTTCCATAAGATTTTTAGAATTTTCTAACTCTTGAAAATTTAACAGAAGTAATATTTGGTTCATAAAACATAACACAGCTTAAAAAAGAAAAAAAAAAGGCAGTGAGGATACAGGCAGTTTCTGGGTAGAAAGTAATTCACAACTTGGGTGGTTTCAGGTCAGTTTTGGGTCTCATGCAGGCTGAGAAAAAAAAGCTGCTGCTGCTTTCCATAAAAATAAGAGCCTGTCCTTGCTCTTCATTTCCAGTACTTATTATTTTTACCACATTCATATATTTATATTTTGCTTTTGGAAGACACAGGGACAGAATGATACTTCCTTGCCCCTGATCTCACTGTGATTATCTAACATAAATCTCCCTTTATAATCTTATCACTGGGCAATTCAGTTATTCTGAATGTGAGCCTTCTTGCCCACTAATCAGTTCATCTTCAGGTTTTTAAAAGCCCTATTTCATAATTCTGCACATTCCAGTTGCTTCTGAGTGTCCAGCCCAGCTCTGCCGTCACTTATCCCCTTCTCCTTCCTTTCTGACAAGGCAGGCTCTTACTCTCGCTCACAGTCTTTGCATTGCTTCCAAGTTGATGCACATAGTCATTTGTAATCAAGGCTGTAAATTGTATTTAAAGCTGTACTGCACTATCCATGGATATTTGAATCATAAATGAGAGTATTGTCCTGCCTGTACTCTCACTTATTCTTTCAGCCGTAATAGATCCTTTCATTTGTGCTCAATTAGCTTTTCCACTCCCGCATTCAGACCCTGAAAGTTTCCACTCTTTTCTTCAGGTCTTGAATGCTGATGGTGTGGCCATGTTTGCCTCTACCCCATAATTTGTTTAGCTCTTTTGTACCACAGATTTCCCTGAATATGGTTTGTTTGTTTTGACAAGTCCAAACACCACAACTATATTGTGCCATAATACAAAAATGTTCCCTTTAGTTATTGCTGGGGTGCTACGGCTCTGGGATGGACCTCTTGGGTATTTCGGCTTTTGTCTCCAGGGTGAACGTAAACAGAATTTTTCTAGGAGATTGATTTTGAATTGTTGCTGTTTGTTTTTAAAAAATTTGTTTAGTTAGTTAGTTAGTTAGTTAGTTTATTGGGGTTTTGGGGGTTATTTTGGTTTTTTATTCTGATAGAGCAGTGAGCCAAATCACAGCAATCGTGTGTCAGGAAGAATCATTTTTAGAACAACACTCCACAGCGTGCAAGCACGGAATCCCCTTCCTTTTGCTGCAGCGCCCCGATGCCGGGACAGGTGGATCCAGCCCAGTGCCGGCCCCAGCCCCTTCCAGCGCCCGCTCTGCCCTCCTGGCCCCGGGCACAAAAGCCTTGGGGGAGCTGCCAGCTGCGCCCGCTTGGGGGTCACAGCTCCCCCGCGACTTCAGCCTGGTGCAAAATGCAGCTCCTCATGTTTGTAACGACCTGTCCCACTGCCGGCACGGCTTTTTATGTTTGCTGGCATCCCCAAAGGTGGAATTAGAGAGAACCATCTTGTGAGAGAGTGTTTCCTTTTCCCTGAGCGTTTTCAACCCCACTTTTTATTTCCTTTTTTCGGTGTCTTTCTTTTCTGAGGAAAAAAAGGAAACAAAACTCAGAGAAAATTAGCTATAGATTCACTTCCTTTCTTTGTACTACAAAATGCGCACATACTTCTGCAGTGTGATCAGACAGGTTTTACTTCTTGTTTTATAAATGTGGGCTGATTTTTATTTCTTTATTTTTAATTGATGTTCATTTCTGTTTTGAAAGTATTTTAGGGGAATTTTCTTTCACTTTGAACACAGCTGGCATGTTTAAATAAAGGTTTCTCTTCTGTACTGAGCCCTGGGATAATGTTGCAGGCAGAGTAATTGATGTCTGTTTGAAACTAACATCTCAGAAATTATTTTTTAATCCTCTTCCAAGAGGAAGATGATCATGACCTTTCTTTCCAGGACTGTCCATGGATGAAGGGAGAATCTAGTTGGATTCTGTTTTGGGTGAATGTTGTCCTTTATATTTTTGAAGGTTTTAGTAGGCTTTCTCTTGCTATAGAAAGCCATCCGTATTTTACTCTCAATATTTTCCAATCCTGTGATACTCTAGAATTAAAAAATAAAATTGAAAATAAAATATATCTCTGACAGACTAAAATGAAGAATGTTTTACTTTGTGTGTAACTGCACACAAAGAAGGAGAGGGACAAAGACAGTGCAAGTGTTAGGATATTCATCTGTGATGTGAATCTGAAAGCAACCCAGGAAAATACACAGCTAACAAGACCTCTGTTGACCTGTATTTTGTGGGGATGAATTGGGAAAAGAACTCTGTCCCTAAATCTCACCAGTAAGAGATGACAAATACAAGCAATAAAGTATTATGCTTGGGGCTCCACATCAGGGACACCTGAGCTGGTTGGACAGAACTTTCTAGAGCAGCCAAGTCTAACGTTAACCCATTCATGAACATCAAATGTAGCTAGATGGTCTTTTCATATTTAGTGGTATCCAAAGTATAAGCCTGCCTTCCTGCCTGCCTTCCTTCCTTCCTTCCTTCCTTCCTTCCTTCCTTCCTTCCTCCCTCCCTCCCTCCCTCCCTTCCTTCCTTGAACAGATTTGAAAACTCACCCAAACCTCTTTTATTTGACAGTTCTGAATTGTTTTGATCTTTGTGGATCATGAAAGAGCTCTATATAACTAACAAAAACACGGCACATCTCTGTGAACCCTTTATATACGTCTGTATAAAATCGCAGTCACCATTCTTTTCTGTGGACACTTTTCCCAATCTATACAAAACCCCAATTTGAAATCCTATCATTTTCTTCTGAAAGAAGGGTCAATGTGAGCCTCTGCTGATACAGATTTTTCCACATAAACTGACCTTGTGCAGCATTTCTAGTTAGTGAATTAAAATCAGTGGAGAGAGCCAGCTGTGTACGAGTCTCAGTGGCCTCGTTTTATTATACGCACTTTAAGGATAGACTGTTAAGGAGGAACATTGCTGGGGTGATTCAGACAGACACAGCACAATGGAACTGCTGGGTTAGTATCCTGATCTGGGTATTTCCATGGTTGAAAGTCCTGTGTTCATACCTGTACCCTCACATATTATATTTCATCTCCAGAGCTGCTGCCATACTGCAGTCATAACGTCTAATATTTCTACCAACGTATTTTTGGTTTTAGTTTTATTTTGGATTTGGACATTGTCTGAATTTCAGACCCCTGGCCAGAGGGAATTATTCCGTTTTCCCAGTCCAGAGAGTTGCCTTTCTTTACCATGACAGATGTGTACCAATGTTACAAATGATGACATCCTGCCACATTCTGGCAAGGTAGCTCGCTTGAAGCACAGATTTGGATTTCCACATGTTTCTTATTTCTTTATATCCCAAGTTCTCCACAGTTTAAGGATGGGCTGAGAGGGAGGTAGATGGAGGTCAGGGGAAGAGAAGATTGGAAGGAAAATGTGATGCAAATCAACAAGCATCATTACCAGCAGCATGCCAGAAGTGCATTAGAGGGACTTGGATGTAAGGAAGTTTGAGTCTGGCTGGTGATATGGAAGAGAGAACCTCTGTTTTGGGGAGTGGTCAAACAGGAGGAAAAACAAAATCATCTATTCCTGGCTGCTCCTGCACTGTTTGAAAGCATGCTCATGCCTGTTCCCTTTGGTATATGTCCTTTGGGCCCCTACCAAACTGGAATTTCCTGGAAGCAAAGCAGAATTTGTCAGGATATAAAAATGTCCCTGCTTTGCATTTTCAAATGAAAACTGCCAGAACTCTGTAAATGCTGTCTGTCCATAGCCCTGTGCACAGAGCTTTGGTGGCACTGCTTCCTGACCAGAGACCTCCAGTAGGTCTTGAACTAGAGATGAGACGTTAAAGACACATTTTCTTCTCCAAGGAGAAGTGAGACTTACTATTATTTTATCACAGTGTTTTGGTATTTAATATACAAGGATTTGATAGAGTACTACTGTATAACCTTCTAACAATACCCATTTTGTCCCATAAAATTATTATATCCAGTCTTAAAATGTTAAATATGTCACTATTAGGGTAGAGTATCATAAAATTCAGTTTATAATATTAAAACTCAAAACTGACACAACGTTATCAATTACATTCCTTAGTAATAGTCAACTTTTTTCTTCTTTAATTTTGCGTTTTAGTATAACAAATCGAGATTAAAGCCATAGCCTCCAGTTCAAGGTCTCTTGGCGGTGAATGGCAGTAAAGTTACAAGTAAAGTGATAAGAAAACAAATCACAGTGGAATCTAATATTTAATAACATTTCAGACAGATTACAGAGATTTAAGGCCCTGTGCTGCAATCAGCATTGGATCAGAGCAGATATGCTGGTAATTGCAGAGGGAAATGCTCTCATCTTCTGGAAATAAATGCAGATCATCAGTAGCAGACTGTAAACATACTGAACAGCCAGTATAAAACTGAAATTTTTTTCTGGTATTATTTAAAAAAAAATTCTAGTGTAGTCCCAGAAGATGGAAATCAGTGTTACATTGTTTGGTTTTAGCTGAGGAAATGGTATATTCCCCATTCCCTAAATTCCTGATGACCTCTCCAGTTGGTGCTGGTATTACACATCTTTCATCTGGACTTTTGCATTTCTTGAACAAATGTAAGAAAAACTTCCCTAAAAATGGAAAAAAGGCCACAAAAGAGGTTTTAAATGCTTTGATGCATTCCTATGTATTTTCTACTTTAAAAAAATGTATCTCTATCCTGTATTCTATTTTTAGAGTACCAGAATGTAACATAATTTTTGTTCAGCTCATAACGGACTAAATCTCCTTTTGAAAATTTGTTCAACTGACAATGAGCCAATGGCCAAGTTGCACAATAATGTGAAAAAAAAAAAAAAAGAAAGTTACACATGAGTTAGCGGGGCTTTCTTTGCACGTAATGTACATATCAATTACTTAGTGATGCATTATATCGTATAATCTAATTCAGCATGTCAAACTTTTCAACCCAATTTATAAATTCAGCTGCATCAGCCTCTGCATCATTTACACTGGGTAATTTTTAGCTTCTCTTGAAATCAGCTCCTATGGAAAAAAGGAAGGCTCAATTTATTGTGTGTGTTATACTCTGGGACCTAGTTTGCTCAGTGAGCAAAATGAATGCAGTGGGTTTCACACAGTAGAAGTAGATATTGGGTATTGTGTTTTGTATGCTGAGCCTTTCTCTTTCTTTTTTCTCCCTCTTTCTTTCTCTTTTTTTTTTCCCCCTCCAATAGAGCTATCCAGTCTTGAATATGTCAGTGTGCCTTGAATGTGCAGTCACATTCTGAGGTATGTCTTTGAACTCTTCAATGGTGCTTTGCATTTCTTTGAGACCTTTTATGAGAAGGAAATAGAGAAATGTGGACTAAAATGCTGTGCAGTTGTCTCATTATTTCTCTTCCATTAAAAAAAAAAAAGGGAGAAGGAGTTAGTTTTTGTTAGACAGGGACACCACCGTTATTTCGGATATTCGGCATCTACTGTGCATGGCTCCACACTGATGCTTGCAGACAGCATGGGGTATGGCGTACCAATTTAGGAGGCCAAGACAATAGTTCTGTATCTGCTCTGAACAAAGAAATTATCATCCCCAGCTAGCAATTACTTTGACAAGAGGAAATTGATTTTCAACATGTATCTCATTCCTGGCCATTTAAAAGAATTATTTTTTTAAAAAGTAAATAAACACCAAAGCACCACTCCCCCCCCCCAAAAAAAAAAATTCCAAAACCCCAAGCCCTAGAGAAAGATGAAGACTAATGGTGAGTAATCAGAAGATAATAAAGTGTGACCAGAAAAATTAGAAGCTCCCCTGCAGCTCTAATTAAGCCTGTAGGAAACTAGAAACATTAAAAACCTGTGGAAGGATGGCAGAATGAGACCTGTAAATACATGATCTTCTTTAGGTCAGGATTCTGTCACCCTTCCTCAAAGTAACTTTTTGGTACCTAAATGGTCAGGAGCAGCAGGCAGTGGAGTGTGGGGTCGCAGGACAGCATTTGGCAAGTTCCAGCTGGAAAAGCCTGTGCCGCACACGGGATACACAGCGTGTAGGGTACAGCCAGCTGCCTCCATACTGCAGGGAGGTTAAGTGTGAGTGTCACCAGCCAGAGAGATATAAATTAAATATACTTAAGGAGAAATTTCACAAAGGATTATTCTGGCACATAAAAAGGGAAGCCAATAAAAGTTTGGTACAGAGGAGTACTCCTAGAGATTGTATTAATATATTTTATGAGGTTTCTTTTAATTAAATTTACAACTTAACAGGTTTAATTTCTACATGTGTCAGGCATGAAAAGGAAGAGGACAGTTTCAGACAGTTTTTCTAGAACTGAGGCAATTTTTTTCCCTCATAGTTACAAATATATCCTTTGCTCAGTGACTGTGTTTATCTTTTAAGTGGTGGGGAGTATGGGTTTACTATCTCAGTTAATTCTCTGCTCTAACACCCATGAAGTGTAATGCATTAAACAAGTTTAATTTTTAGAATCTGTTTTGCACATGCCCTTTTGACAGAGACATTCCACTAGCAGATAGCTTTTAATACTGTACTTGGGGCACAGAGCCCGACAGAGATTACTGTATAACCTGAAGTAACAGTATTAGTGTAAAATACAAGACTGTGTACATGGGATTTCATCCAGAGCACTCAGCCAAAAGAAATACTGAACCACCGCTAAATCATCCTAGTGAGTTAAGTATTGTGTGTGGTTTTGTTATTTTAAGCAAATGCACTCGTATTTGTTTCTGGAACTATAAGGGATCAGTCAAGCAAATGTTTCCGTGAAAGGAAAAAAAAAATGTTCATAAAACTTACACTGCCTTACTTCTTGGTGGCAAAGTATTTAAAATAATTTTTCAATGAAAGACTAAACATTTTCTTGGAAAACTCATTTAACTCAAGAATTAGCCATATGAGGTGTCCACTCCACTGCGTAAAATAATAAACTTCGTTCTTTCTTTTTCTTTTAATACATACCCACCTTTATAAAATCCATATGTTACATGTAACTAGACATTTTCATTTGAAAAAAACCCCAACACAAACCAACAACTCAAACCTACAAAGAATTAGACTTGCAGGCCTAAGTAAAACATTTGACTGGTTTCCAGTTTAAATTGGGGGTGAGAGAGTGGAGAGAGGGGCAAGGTAAGGAGGAAACGGTGCTGGGCTGCCAAAACAGGGGCTGGCAATAGGAACAAGCAGAACTGCCTCAGCCTTTGTGCTCTGCTCCAGTTCTCCGTGGGTGTAGGGATTAAGTAACTACTGCCATTCACACACCAGTGGTTTCCCTCCCAGGTGTGAAACATCTTCCAGATAGATCAGCTGGGAGTTTTGGAAACAGCTGGTGCTCTCTCTTCTTTTCTCTTCTCCCAT
Organism: Gymnorhina tibicen; assembly: GCA_013399875.1. Taxonomy (NCBI): domain Eukaryota; kingdom Metazoa; phylum Chordata; class Aves; order Passeriformes; family Artamidae; genus Gymnorhina; species Gymnorhina tibicen. The sequence goes on from VXAZ01006396.1 coordinate 187,943, forward strand.
CCCAGCCTCCTGATTATCCCCACTGTGATACATATAATAACGGGAAAACAAAAGGGGTAATTCCTAGATATTATCACTGGTAGCTTTGGAATAGAAGCTGGAAGTTTTCCTTCGCATGCACTGCACTTGCTCTTGTGGGTAGTGGAACAAGGAGGGATAAATGTAGGACAGTGTTTATGGGGGGTAATTCTGGTGGCTACCACACCTTGAAAACAATTTTGGCTGGCAGGGGAATTCCAGCCCGAAGGCCATTTGACACAGCCTGGGGCAGTGGGCTGCACAGCACTGGCCACTTCATTATATTTTTTGAGGTCCCCCAAATCTTGGCCCACTGTGAGCAAGAGTTCACTACTGCTGTAATTTAGTGTAGTCACAAGTGTGACCCAGTCACCCAGGGGGTTTTCTCATCAGCCCCGTGTTGCTGGAGTCCCTCAAGCTGGGACTGTACCACAGCCTGATTTTAAAATGCCACCCACTACCTCGGCTGTCTGTCTTTCTGAAAAAGCCTCCAGATGGTCATTCATGGCAATGCACAAGACTCCCAGGAACAGAGAGAGGGAGCCTCCCTACTCCAGGCTACAGCCTTTTCCTTAGTCTTCACCAGGCAGTCTCAGTCCCTGCTCACTGTGGCTTGCTCACACACAGTATATAAATACATTGTTCTAGCTGGATTTGCTGGGTTCACACCTCTCCTCTCCAAAAAAATCCTCAACCTGACCACTTTAGGAGATATTTCACTGAGCAGCACCTACAACTAAAACATTTCAAAGGATTTCCCCCTATGATACAGAAAGACAAAACCCATATAGAACTGTTATTTTGTTTTTCTTTATAAATCTCTAGTATTTAAAAATCATAAAAATACACCATTCTGTTTATGAAATTTGTTAAAAATAATCCTTCTTACCTTTTTGTGATGAAATATGTTCAGCTAAGTGTCCTATTAATGCATTTTCCCAGTTGTAGTCAAAAAAGGCCTATTTTAGCATAGATGTCACCAATTGAAAAGAGCAGAGGCCTATAAAACACAGAGAGTGTGGTTTCAGTTTTATCATTACAGGCTAGGACACAGCATGTCCATTACCAACAGCTGGAAAATGAGAGAATGACTAAAAGTGGCATCATTGTGTTTCCTGGATGCTTTACTGGCAAAGTTCAGTGAGGTGAAGACACTCGTGATGGAGACAGCTCAACAGGGATTTTTCACTTCATGTCACATGGTAGTTTAAAAAAAAATCTGGTAAGAGATGTCAGAGGTGAACTGAACAGCTTGAGTCTAGTACAAAAATCAATGTGCACAAATTGTTTAGGTCCCAGTTTTGCTTTAGAGTGTGTATGCCTACAAATTAGAAATATGGCTGTCTAGGAAATCATGCCTTTGCTGTTTGTCACCTACTTCATCTCTGCCACGTGTTTCAGTGAGGTCAGTAGATGTTTGCATAGCTACTGCAACCTCCTCTTTGCAGGAGGGGACAGCAGAGTCCCGGCTGGGCACAGGGTGTTGCAGGGTCATTTAGGAGATGGTGATTTCTTCCCCCCACCATTTCCATTTGTTCACCTCGTTCTGCTGAGCAGCTTCACTCTCAGCCATCTGCTGAGTAAGGATATTTCTACACAACACCTTTCTCAGGCAGAAGCACCCACGCTGCCCACGTGCTGGGCTGACAAAAAGCCCTAGGGCCACCGTGACCCTAAGCCCACCACCCTTTCTCTTATGAGAGCAAACAAGTCAAGCATTGGCAGCTCAGATGGAAGGCAGAAAATTCTCATGTAAGCTAGGGAAATGTCACAGAGGCTGTATCTCCAGTCTGCTGAAGTTTCCACACTCAGATAACTTCTGTAGTGTTATTGTTTTAAGTGAAATCTAACCTTGATTATGTGGCAGGGACCTATCACATTATTTGACTGCCGGGTGCTAAATGCATTTGCAGTGCAGTATTTCATCATGAAATGTTAACAGCATTCGTGATATTGCCATAATAGCTACAGACCCCAGCTACTAACAAGGCCTTACTGTGCCAGTCATTTTACAAATCTGGAGCAAAAGACAGGCCTTGTTTCTGAGACTGTGAAGTTTAGAGAGAAACGTGTCTGAGCACTGAACTTAAGCACAGAGGAACTCAGTAACTTGCCTGAAGTCTTAATAGCCAGTCAGTGGGAGAGCCAGAGGGAAAAAACATGTTCCCTGAGCTCTGGTTGTGCTGTGCTCTCCTGATCGCTTTGCTTTTAAATAAAATCTGGTGTTTAAAGTGCTGTTTATGGCTATCGTTCCAAGGGAAGTTGATAAGGTCAGTGCACAAGCCCCTAAGACAGAGGAGAGTTATATTTGGAGGTGCTGCAGTGCGCAGGCACTGCAAACATGGGCAGCGGTGGAGAATTTGGAAGAATGGTGGAGTAATGAAATGAGTTAACCTGTGAAGTGGGAAAATTATCAGACCTTCTTGTCTGAGCAAGTGTCAGGATGTGGGGGAGTACAGAAGCAGAGGAGGGAGAAGCAGAGGGGAGAACATATGGATGTGTCTTCTCTTGCAGTCACAGTCTCCTATGCAGGGGAAGGTCGCAGTGTTCTTAAACACAGCAAATGTGCTGCAGCTGTAAGGCAGACAATCGGAATAATCCACTAAAAGTTGTATGCATGTATGGAGGTTTAAGCATCTGTACATACAAACACAAAACTTTCACTTGTGGTAGAGGGTTGACCAAAATTGTATTTAATTTTATTTCCTTATTTACTTGAGAATATGTGATTCACATTCAAGGTCCAACAGAAGCTAAACCCATTTAATTTAACTAAACCACAGTGGGTGTCTGGTACATCAAAAGTGCATGAGTAACTGATGGGACACGGCAGGGATCTGGTGACAACTCTTCTCAGTGCGGGCCTCAACAGCAGCTCCTCCTGTTCAGTAGCAGGGGCAGATCAATGCTTATTTATCACCTTCAGTTTAAACATTAGCAGTATTTCAAATATTTTCCCAAATATAGTACTTTCATATAACCAGGTTTTGAGGAAAACAAAGGATAGAGAATTTATTTGAGGAAAAATGGTATTTATCTTAATGAAATGATTTCTAAATTAAACTCATTTTTAAAAATACAGTTTGTAGCCATGCAACATGGAATTCAGTCTTCTCTCACTGAAGGTGGCCACAAAGCATTCCCTGACTTTTATGTAAACATTGGTTTCCTTGGTTCTCATTTTAGCAAAACATTTGTGTTCCATCTTAACTAAAGGTGGGCTAGAGTCCTGTTGTTGTTAAACAGCCTAAAAGTTGGTGTAAAAGCTTTGATTAATGAAGATTAACTGCTTAAAAAGTAGAAGAAAGCAAATTCCTTTATTAATTGCTCAAGCTAGTCACCTTTTCTATCACTGTGGAACAGAGGTTTCCAGTTTTCTTTCTTCATACTACCAGAAAAATCTCTGTTTTAGTGTGCTACTTTAACCATTTTAACTTTGAATAAACGTGCATGCCACAGGCAGGCAGAAGTCATTGGGCTCAGGGGTATCTGCAGGCTTGCCTTCTTACTTGTGCTGACAAGCAGCTGTAATGAGTTAAGGGGTGTCCGTGTGCCATCTGTTCCTTTCAACCAACCATGTGAGAAAGTTTGCTTTCAAAGTGATTTTACTGCTTTGATCCCATTCCTCCATGTTTTTTACTGCTTCTTACTTTCCATTCTCTATTACTTTTCATTGTTTCCCATTATTAATCCTTCCTTACCCTTGATATGTCCCCCAGGGCTCTTATTCTGTGGGTGGTGAGCACTGTCCCATGCATGAAGAAGCTTCTTTTGTCATCAGGGGCTGACTGATGAGCCTTTTTCTGAAATCCCATGAAAGCTCAGAAAACCATCTCATGTGTGTCCCTGTAGAACAACCTTGACACCTACCAATGAACTTTTTAATGTGTTGTTTACTCTAGGTATTAATGTGCACTGGGGCAGTGGCGCATCTAGACAAGAGTGGCAGAGAGCTTTTCCTGTGCATTTCAAGCTCTCTTTCTGTGGCTCAGGTGTATCAGATGTCAGGTTCACCTGGCAGTGTCCTGCCTCCTACAAATTCTGAGTACAATGTTGGAGAATCAGTAGCATTTCAGGCTTTCAAAAAATGAATGGAAGACATGGCTGGACCCTTGATGTTGTTTTCAGTGTGTCTGGGGTTGATCATTCTCCACCTCACATTCCCATAGGAAATGTCTTCAGCTTTGCTCCTAAGCTCATGAGATTGTTGGCTCTGTGTCATTCTCTTTTCTGATCCTGCAGAATGGAAAATTTCTCTCTGCCTTTTCTCTGGTTCTGCTTGGAAATATGACAGGTAAAATAAGATGGGCACACATGATTCCACCCTGAAGAGTGTGGTAGCCTTGAGGAGATATAAAGCCCTATCAGTGAAGATACCCACACCAGAACCTGATGCTGCAGGAAAATGACATTTTCTAGGTAACTATTTTAGCCTTCTGTCTGTTACAGATAGACCTTTTGATGTCTCTTATAATTGAAATGTATTGCTTCTCTGTGGTAAGAAAGAGACAAAGGGCCAGGTTTTATTCTTGGGCTGTGTCTAGATCTGTGCTCTCAATTTCAGCCTGTATGCCTTGAAATACCTTCCTGAATTGAAAAAGCCAAGTTTACTATAATCACCTGAGATGCAGCTCACAGGTTCACAGTCTTTCCCCACTGCTGCCAATTTAAAGGTGAGGTTGTGTCCCTCTGCTCCCCTAGAGGCTGGGTTGGTTCCAAGCCATTGCAGCAAATCACCCAAATGTGGGGTCTCTCTGCCTACTGTCACTGAGTTTAATTTAAACCAGTAGATGCATTGAAATACCAGACCTCACTCCTCCAGAAATGTAGCCTCTGAATGAAGGAATGCACAGACGTGACCTCAAAAGTCAAGTTTCATACTCAGAGGCCAGGCCATTCTGATGTTCTCAACTTGTAGGCGAGTCAAAGAGTAGCTACAGAACTGGACAGTGTTGGATTTTGGATGGAATTTGGATGTTGACACGTGATAGACATGCAGAGGTGGTATCCTCTTTGCTGACCATGGATCACTCTGCCAAAGCTCCATCCATACAGGGAGCATCCCTTCAGACTGCATCTCCCATTGGTATTTGCAGGACATCTAGGAGATCCTCTCACATCTGAGTGTGTGAAACACCAACATATGCAGAAATAAGGATGGATTTGGCAGAGAGGCGGCTGAGGTTGCTCTTTCAACAAAGAATTCTGAGACTGACTTGTAAGTGTCACCTCTCAGTTGGATTGTAATTTGAAAGGAACTGGGGGCCAGAGATGTCCACCAGCCTGCGTGCATGGTTGTGTATTCACTTTGTGTAAGGAGGTATTAATAATATTTATAAATAATATTTATTTTGGTAAATTTATGGTGAAAATATCTCCAGCTTTACCTAGAGGGGACATATAACCACACAAAGTCATAATGTATATATAAAAAATACTCCTGGCAAGTATTCTGTTTGCTGTGCTCTCACTGGCACTCACTGACATCCAAATTCACTTTCCCAGGAGGAAGACTGCAGGCTAAATGGTCTTCTGGCTGGAATTGCATTTGACTCAAAGGTTGGACTGTCCAGGTGAAGCTCTGTGAGGGTATAGAAAAGCCCCCACTGCACAGGGTACCACTTTTGTTATCACTATTAGAATTCACATCCAGGCAAGAGAGTCATAACCAACCTGAATAAAACATAGATGGTCTCTCACTGTGCATGACTTAGAGAACTTCAGTCCAGCTGAGGTCCTCTCAAATGCACAGATGACTGATTCCAGCCATGTGCCATGAATGTTATACCCTTTAAAAATGTCTTCCTCGAAATACATGAGAATATAGAAGAGCACCCCAAGTACTCAAATATCTGAGAAACTGGCTTAGTATTGTTTGACAAATCCTCTCTGCTGAGCTAAATCAGCCAATTAGTCATGCTAATGCTTGTTAATGGCATTTCTGTTAGAAGAACAGTATAATTTGGCTCTAAATTCTAGCAACAAAAAACCCCAACATTTATTGATCTTATATTGCAGATGAATGATATTTCTATGCTACTGAAGCTCAGAAATGTGTGATTGGTTACACCTTGCTACCATCTGCCAAGGCAGCAACTCAGTAGTACTTTCACACCTTCCAGTAAAATTTCGTGATACAGATCCCAGCAGAGACCATTAAATCAAACTTCATACAGGCATGGCTACTTCTCTGAGTAAAACAGAACAGGCCTAGAGAAGCACCAACAGTTGGCTTGTGTGATCTGAACCTATTAATTGCACTGGCGTCCACCTCCTTTGTGCTCAATTATGAGCCCATTTTGAAAGGACAGCTTGTCTTTAATGGGTTAACGGACGCCACATTAACAGAGGAGCTATAACACGATAAACAAATATAGTTTAATGCACCCTACTTTGAATGCAGAGTTCATATGTATTCCAGACAAAAGGCCAAACAAATTTACAACACTTCATGCGTTTCTATAGCTGAGCATTTTTTACTGAAGGATATGTAAATCCTGCACTAATCAGAGGTTCTGGGATTCCAAATGCCACTAAAGGTTATGACCTGAAGCCCTGCTAATAGATGACTGAGGGCGTAGACTAAGTAGTTCTGAATGACAGCAACCACAGGGTGTTTTGCATGAAAAGTAACCTCTAATAAATGACCTCTGCTTTTTTCCTTTCAAAGCTATGACAGTAATGAATATGAAAGGGGGAGCTTTGTACACACCGGGTGTTATTTACACCTAAACACTGCAAGAGTGTGGATGTATGTGTGGGTTTCAGTTCGGCTGAAAAAAGGAGGAATGGGTATTTTCGCTGCCTTAACAAACACTGCTGCACTTCTGCTGGCTTCATTAATAATCCCTTTCTTAAACAGTGGTACAAAAAAACAAGGTCATGCTGTTAAAGGGAGTATTTCCTCCTTCATTGTGTGTATGTGTGTGTATAAAAACATCTGCATATATGTATGTATGTAGATATGTTGACTGGATGGATTATAGGCTTTATGTGAATTCTCCTGGATTGCTAGAAGCATTGATGGAAGCATTCAAATTTCTGCTGTTCTGTGACCTTTAGTTAGGCAGAACACTGTGTCTTTGGTGGTATGAACAAAGCAAGGATGGTTTTAATGGCAGAGAGTCACTTCTCATGGATGATATTTACACTTGGACTTCTTGCAGGAAAACAGTTCTAAGATATTTTTCTTACATGCAAGCAGAACCAGAGCTCTGAAAAAAATTTTTTTTCCTTGAATTAAGGTGATCAATTGCTGAAACCTTTCACATCCTGATGGAGATCCTGGAGGGGGAATAGAGCAATTATGAGTGGACTGTGTTGTCTGTGCTCCCACCAGCTCAGGATTGTTCCCAGACGCACACATTGCTTTGCCTTAGCCATTCTCCATGTAAATCACTTGCAATGCATTGCTTTGGGAGCTCCCTTCCTCTCCCGTCCTGGTTTCAGTGAGTAAGAGCAGACCAGGATAGGGAAAGGCAGGCAGGCAAGAGCATGCCTGTTCCTCTGTGCAGTAGGGAACTGAGCCATGCAGGTCTCCTTACTGCAGTGCTGGCAGAGGGATTGTGTGGGGACGAAGGAAACCACAAAAACTGGGGTCACATCAGAGGTCCCTGAGCTGACGTGCTGAGGCACAGGCTGTGTGTTTGAGACACGGGGTGCAGATGTGCCTGCCTGGGACCCAGCACCCTACAGCCAGCTCAGACAGTGCCAGAGGGCACTGATTAGCCCTCCACTTCCCTCTGCCAGCTTGGAGTTTGGGGGCTTGTGTGCTTAAATCCCATTGCAGGCTTTCTTGACAGTCCTGCAGGAGTCATATTGAGGGCCTGGCATCTTCTGGGTGCTCAGGTGCCAGTCTTGCTGCTGAACAGCTCAGTCCTGTACGGTGCTGCCACTACACGCTGCTGTGCACAGACTGCCTCCAGACACGTCACACGTGGCACGAGGGTGGCTGTGACACTCCACTTGCCCCTGAACCCTGTTAGCTTCCCTGTATAAAGTCTGTTTATTTAGGATTCAGGCATGTCAGCAAGCAGCATGTGGCCTACAAAGAGCATCTTGATAGCCAAATGCACTTCATACCCCAGGAAGCTTTTGTCTGATGCACGAGTTTTTTGCTTTTCTTAATATTATCCAAATATTTTTTCATTAGTTAATTTTTAATACAGGTGTTTTCTGTGCAGAACATAGTATGTTTGTTCAGGTATGACTGCCATTTTGTTAGGTGGCAATTTAGCCTGAGTAAGAAGACCAAAGCAGGGCTTTAAAATGCACTCCTCATAAAAAATTAAAGAGCTATTCTTTATTTACATATTTACACAACACTCAATCCATCAAGTAAAGCTTTCTCTGCCTTAAACCCAAATCTCCGGGGTGTACTCTGTGCCTGGGGAAATTGGATGTCTCGGAAAAATGATAAAGAGGTATCTGTCCATCCACCTATCTATCATTTTTTACACCATACTCATTACCATGGTCTCTGAGCTCCTATTACACGTATGGAATCTTTCCCATTTCGGTACAGAGATGGTCAGCAGAGACAGCAAAGCCATCATTATTTTCTGAAGAGTGCAAGCCTGGGGAAGGACCGGCTGCTCACTCTGCAGTGGCCATTTGGCAGCAGCCAGTTTGTACAGAAGACAAATCCCTTTTATTAGCTGCCTGGGAAGTCCGGTTTGGCTTCTGGAAGATGCAGTTCAAATGGACTATGTGCAGAGAATTAGCCTTAGGTATCAACATTGCTGCTCCCACATTCACTTCATGTCACCTTGAGAGAGAGGCTACCTCTCCCCTGCCTTCTTGACAGCTGCTTACCAGGAGGCGGACTTCAGCTCTGAAAAGGCATCAAAAGACCTGGCAACTTTAACTTAGATAGACTGTCCGAGAGACTCTTCAAATTAACAGAAATAGCAGCATTTCTCATTCTGTTGCATGTAACTGTTTGGCCACTTTCAGGCCATGTCATCACACATTTGTCTCATTGTTACCCTGGGGCCCACCTGTTTCTTTGCAGAATTCACTTATTGCCTTTTGACTTGTGCTTCAATTTCAAGCTCTGGAGGATGGCAGCTTTTTATTAGGTTGTATTGTGGGGGCCATAGTGGGGGCCTGATCCTTGACAAAGACCTGTGGGCATTCAGCAGACAAATATTAGTTAACAATGATCATTACAAAGAATAAAGTAACATCACCACTCTGCAACTCGCTTCAAGGCTGACTCTATTACAGCTGCTATTGCCTGTGATTGTACCAGCACCATTAGCCACCCTGTTGCCCATTTGTTTTAATCTTTTTCCCTCATGTGCTAGGAGGAGAAGTTTCAAATCCATCTTAGTTTGCCCTCCAACTCTGTCAGACATACAGCAGCAGCCAGCAGCCCCCTGTTCTCCCAGGAGGGCTATTCCTCGGATGTAGCAGCGTGGCCAGGGCATAACACTGGGTTCCGGGATCTATAGTGTGGATGCATGCTCCAAACAAATACTTTCTTCTCTTCCCCCTCTTCCTGTGCCATAAAGCAGCAGAACAGCAGAGACAGTGGTAGTTTCGTTGCTCTTTTATTGGTAAAGGGCAAAGTGGTCTGTCCTAAATCACCAGCCCAAGAAACATAGATCCTAAATGTCTGACTTGTCCCTTCTCTACTGCAACCAACACTCTCATTCAAGCATCCCTCTCATCCTAGCCTGACTCAGGCATGCTGTAGTCTACTCCTGGCTTTATTTTAGAAATAGAAGAAGACTTCATCAGTCAGTCATCAGGAGTGGCAGACGGCCTTCAGTTCATGAAATGAGTCTAAGACTAAAAGAGAAGATTGTGTTTTTGAAATAAATGTAGGGGAAAAATTATAAACGGTAAATGAAGAGCTGGAACACCCCTCAGGCCAGACTCTGACAGGACTTCGCAGATCATCTTTATCTAAAATTGAATGGTTTTGATTCAGGCTTTCCTGTTCTTCTCTTACCAAAAACTTCTGGCACAACTACAGGCCCCCTGAGTAGAGCCAGGACAAAACTCAAAAAGGTACTATTAGTTTAACTTGAAATGCTTCACGTAAATGTTTCAAGTTTGACAGATTTGTGGTGGAAGTCTGCCTTTTTTTCCTGGTCAGTTGTTGGGACCCTGAGCTTTTGGCCACGAGTTCAGGATTCCTGCAAACCTAGAGTTCTTTGCAGCCTTGGAGGACCTTATTTTAGGACTGATGACTGACTGATATTCCAAAAAGAGTCCATAGGACATAGTACAGTACTTGCAACATTTTATTTTCTCTTCCTTTCTTACTGTTGTCTTACAGAGGCAACAAAAATTAATTTTCTAATAATGTGCAATAGAAATGCATTTTCTTTTAAAGACTGCAGACCAGATTTTCATCTCTTCCTAGCCAGCCTAACTCAATTGATACTTTTGATTTATGCCAGCCTAAGGAAGAAACTGGGCAATTTAAATTTTAACTTCCTCTCTTAGGAACAATCCTTTCATTCCTGAAATCTGCAGATGAAGAATGAAACTCTAAAAAAACCTGCTCAGTCTGGCCACAGCTTGACTGCAGGACTCTGACAGCAGCAGTCTTGCACTGCGGTAAAGAGGCGATTAAAAGTTTTACTATCCATTTTATCATCTCGGTTTTTGCAATAAAGAGAGCTGTCATTGTTTTAGGATTATTTTACTTATGTCTATTCATTTTGTTTCATTGTCTTTACAAGTCTCACTCCCATTTCATGCTGCTTTCGGTTCTGCCCTTTTCAACTCCCCACGGATGAGCAGGGAAGGAAGAGCAGGCTGGCCAAAAAATTGGGTAGGGAGAGAGTGTGGAAACTGAGCTTCCATGACAACCTCTTACTTCATTTGGGAGGAATGAGAACAGCAGGTTTTTTTCCCCCTCTCTATTTTTACAGTGCCTTTGCATCTTACAGGTACACTAGAGCATTGTAATTGCTGAGGTGATCAAGCTGTGCAGCAATATCCCTCACTGACTGCGTTTTTAAGGGTCTTGGGAATCAAGGCAAAGGTATGGTATGGTCAGCGTGCCGAGACTTAGGTGGGGAAAGCAGAAGGGGAGTATTTTTAGTCTGGCCTTTGGAGGAAAGTAAGGGAAAGAAGGCTGGCAATGGAGACAATGGGAGAAGAGAAGACAGGAGATGGAAAGGCAGAAAGCAGAGGGACAAGCAGATAACAACATTTTTAAACGCACTTTCATACAATCACAGAACTGCTAAGGTTGGAAAAGACATCTAAGATCAGTGTGTTAAATCTCTAACCCAGCACCACCATGTTCACCACTAAACTATGTCCCCAAGTGACACATCCACATACTTTTGGGGTGTTTTAAGCAGTTTTGGTAGTTTTGAACATTTCAGTAAACAAATATTTGTATCATTAGATGCTTAAATTATTTCAAAGTTCAGTGTTTCAGCTTTAAACTTTATGCCTAAAAATTAGGGATAATCATACTTGAACTTACAGGCTTTTCCTTGTACAGACAGGAAAATTTCCTGAAATACTCAGTTTGTGGAGAGAGAGAGGATGGTATGTTTTCCAGGTGTCATGCAAGTTCAGAAGTCTTGCAATTTAAAAACACAGCTAAAAACTGAAAATTTGTTCTGGGAATATTCATTCCAATTTATTAAAGAATTAGGGTCCAGCTGTGCTTACTTTCCACAACAGTTTGCTTTTGGGACATTTTTCATTTGCTTTTCCAGCAGTTTCTGTATCAGAAACATTGTTTTAAATGTCACAGTTGTCAAATCAATGACCTAAAACAGTATCACATGCCTTAATTTGAACAAGTAATGCACTTGGAATTTCAGATTTGGAACAACAGGCTTCCTGATCTGTTCACTGTCCCTCAGCAGATGAAAACAGAGAAATTTTAGTAAGGTTAGGCTATGCCCTGTCTTGCAGGGCTGCACAGAAGAAGAAGGAGGGGAGGGCATTTGTGTATGTGTTTAACCTGGAAGTACCTATCTATAATGGAAGTTCAAATCACAGAAAAAAAACCCTGTTTCTTCTGTAACTGTCTGTCTGTCTATCTATCTATCTATCTACCTATCTATCTTTAATTCTATCACTGAAGGTTTTACCCAAAGTCCATCTAAGTTTCCATGGACTTTGATTAGAGTTTAATGAGGTTCCTATTACTGCACACAGAAGAAAAAAAAAAAAAAAAAACCAACAGGAAAAACTCTCACTGGTATCAAGAGGAGTAATGTTCTTTGCTGTAGGCTGACAATCTGATACCACTATAGAAAGAGCCTTTACACACAGTTTATTTATTTAGGACACTAAGAAGTAGCTCAAAATGGACACGCACAGCTGAGGTACACATAACCATGTCTACATCTGAGATCTAGGTAACCAGAGCTGGAGCCATGGCTGAGGGTTGTAGAGCAGTCTTTCTTTCTCCAGTTTTCCCCCCACCTAATCCAGTGGCTTGTTCTCTGCCTTTTCTTCTTCCCCTGCTTTCTTCACAGCCCTCCTACCCCCCAACACTTAGTGTTAGTATAGCCCTAGGGAGCACCAGAGAACTTTGAATAGCACCAAAACGTATCAAGTCCCTCTCTAAGCTGCTTTATTCTCCCTGCTGAGCATGGCATGGACCCACCAAGGGCAGCTCAGTCCATAAAGAAGTAAGGGAGGGCGAGACTGGTGGAATGCTTTCAAAAAGGAATATTGCTTCAGGCTTTTCTTCTGTGCTACAGAGTATGGATTAAATAGGAGAAAAAGTATAAATACCTGGAAAAGCAAACTATTGGATAGGATATATTTTTTGATTAAAGAACCACCTTTACCCATCCCTCTGGTTTAACCTTTGCTACACAAGGGTAACATCAACAAAAGGATTGTCTGGTTTCATAAAAAATGCCTACAAAAGCCTGTCAGGTTTTTGGTTTTTTTCCCTGGTGAGTATCAAACAAAAAGAATGGACTGTCTAGGTGTGTTTTCAGAGAAGAATAGTTTTAAAATAATGATTTGAATTAAGATGATAAGGAAGAGATTACAGAACTGGTTTTAAAACTGCAAAGACTTGGATTTATTTTACTTATCTGCGGGCATCATAATCTTAAGTGGTCATGCTTTCAAGTTTTAGCTTGTTGTCATTACGATTAGAAATTTATGTTCAAAAAATAACATGTCTGCCAGACATCCTGGCAGATATTTGCAACTGGAAGTTTTAAAAAAGGTAGTGACACAGTATAAGTATTGCTTAATTATGAGACGTTGGTTGAAGAGGTTCTTTCACTAAGGAAATGTTGGGAGCACATATTTTATTAGCAGTAGTAAGCATACTCATTGCAGTCACAAAGTTTCTCTGCCTCACACTAGTCACAGCTCAAGTTCATCCACTGAACTTTGTATCCCATGACATGAAATAACTGAATTAAGCCATCCATCATATCAAACTGCATACTATCATTTTACCAAATTTTCCAACTCTCGTCACCTACTTGCCCTACTGTAGTTACTTATTTATCATAATTAATCCCTTAGCAGGAACAGGGAACATTCAGGCTGGTGTAGCACTACTATAGAAAGTATCTTGTGAGCAAAACCAGTGTGGTGTACCAGGACTTTGTTCTGCTGATACAGCTCCACTGAACAGGGGTTACAGCTGCTTGAGAGTTCACTGAACTCACAGGAAAAACAACCCAACTACTAAAAAGTGGGTTTGATACAGGATACGGTGATGAGGCAGTCTTCTTAATTTGAGGTAAAACTCCTGAAGTTTGGCCGTCAATGGAGGTAAAACACTTTTATTTGAGTTGTATTTAGATTCTGACTTAAATCTGTAAACGTAAAATCATACCAAAGTGACAATCCGGCCAAAAATTTTTTTCCGTTTCTCTCTGTGCCTGCAGTTTGAACATGCCTTTGACTTACAAAAACATTTCTGCAAACTCTTGTATTTTAAGCAAGCTGTGCAATTAAGGTTTGAAAGGTGGCTAATGTTCAGTTAACTTTGCTATATATATGGCTTTGGCAAATGGATCATCTTAGCAAACTGGGAACTGTTATGAATGTGTGCTTGTGCATTGTGCATTCTTAGCCTGTCTCAAGGTAAAAGTCTTGAAAGGATTTTATATTTCCTAAATAGATGCCTAGTGATTAGATCACAATAAATCTGAAAGGATCATAATATGCCTATTATAAATTATTATGTTTCAAAGGAATTATGTTTTTTAGTGGGTAAATATGCACCAGTGCCTTAGGGAATAACAGAAATTAGACCATGAAATGTATATAACCTTGAAGGTCTGAGGAAAATCCAAATAAAGAAGGCTGAAAATTTGGTCTGACACCATCTTTATGTAGCACTATGCTTCCTTTACATGTCAAAGTTTCCAAAATGTGTGTGATTCAGTTTGATACAATGTAAGGGTAGCTGTTAATTTGGGATTATGACAGCATGTGTTAAAGGACAAAATGTCAGCCAGACTGGACTTTCAGCTTTGAACACACTCGAGGTTATGGTTTTAAGTCAGGGCTTAGCTGTCAATCTGATAAAGGACTATTTTTTTTTCTGTTGGCATGTTTAATTACATGAAATCAAATTCTCAGATGAGGGAAAAGAACTGGTAAAACTTTTCTCAGCCACAGAACTAGGGCTGCCTTTATATCCTGCTAAAGTCTAGGCTGGACCTAACTCACAAGGTAGTGGCTGTGATCAAGAATAATGGTTTCATTTGTATCTGGCAAACACAGTGCATGTAACTTTTCCTTCCTGAGATGGCACAATTGTTGATGTTTTTGACACTTTTGGAATACATGGTATTTGAATTTGCAAAGAAAGCTCAAGTCAGTGCAGAGTACTAGGGGTCTTCAACCATGTGTTGGTAGTCCTGTTGTCTGAGCTGGGATCCAGTCAGTCTTCAGCTAGAGTCAGTGGTTTTCACTGATGCAGATCTCAGTAGCTGAGGGGCTTACTTAGCTAAGTAAGCTCCTTAATAAGGAGTAGGATCTTCCTTATGTGAAGATAGCCATGGTGTACATTTGGGATTGGCAGTGGAGGTGCCATAGCTCTTTAGGAGGGGGAGACTAGTCCAGACTTGGAAGGTTTCTGGAAGGGTCCTTCTTCTGTAACAGTTTTTCCCCTTTTGTTTTCAAGGTTCTGATTTCACTAATCTGATGTTGCGGTGTGTAGTTTCCTGCGTTGGTAAGGCAAGCTGCAACCTTCCCGGAGAGCTCTGCGGGGTTATCTTGGGGAGAGCGGCTGTTCCGCTTCCCGTAGCCCTTCTGGGCGGCCCGCGCTGTCCCGGCCAGCTGTCGGCTCCACAACATTGGTGGCAATAAAGGAGGCGAGAAAGCTCCCTTGCATGGAGACTGCAGAATGTATTTAATCCATGCTAACTCCCAAAAATCTAGGACCAGCACATGTGCTGGCCCCCAGAGGCAGAGGGCCAGCACATGGTATGGTGCTCAAGGCAGAGGGAGAGCAGCTGGTGACTCGATGATCTCCAGAGGCAGAGCGAGCAAGAGCACATGGTCTAGAGCCCCTTATCCTGGAAAGAGCGGGGCGGAGAGAGCACATGGACGAATGGTCTCAGAGCATAGGGGCAGTACAGGGGCGGAGTTGGGGTAACAAAACCAATGGGAGAAACCCGAGGGAGTGGTTAGGACTAGGGGCGGGAAAAGGGGGGAGCCACATGGAGAGGGCAGGCAGTTTAGTAAGGAAAGGAGTGGGGAAATACAACACCACAATCTGAAACTCCCTCCCCATGCTTAGATAGGCAGCCCTCTCCTTTGATGGTTTTCTAGATGTTTCTTAGCAATGGGATTGGAAGAGCAGTGTAAGCCATTTAGTGATCTAGCTACATTGTGATAACTCTGGACATTATCAACTGTCTGCTCTGAGACACAGACAGAAGGAAAGAGCAAATATCAAGGAGTTCCTTCACCACAAATCTATCAACAGGGGCTGATTTCATCTTTCAGACTGCCTGAAAGCTCTCATGCACAATGACATTATTTCAAGCCCAGAACATAAATTCAGGCAGGCTAAGAGTTAGGAGAAGACCAATTACTGAGATGAAAGGGTTGCTCCAGCCCTCTGAAGGCACTGACCTCTAGGCCCTCAACCAATTCCTCTGAGACCTTCCAGGTGAGCCAAAAAAACCACTTGTGTGAACCCTGCATTCAGTGGCCTTTCACCCCACATTAGCCATTGAGATAGAGTAACATGGAGGAGATGAGGTACTGATATGATTCATCATGATATCATGATTGATCAGTAACATCATGATTCTGTCTGTAATATCAAAGCTGTCGGGTGCTGATATTACATCAGTATTTGTAGTACTGGGTTTTTTTTGTCCTGGCCTTCATCAATCTCTCTCCAAAGAGCTGGGGCAATCATATCTCTGTGACATTTCTGCTTTGACAGAGAGGATAAAAATGAATGGACAGTATTATTGTCTTCCTCCAGGTGGCTACACTCATCTCTCTAGCCAGGAGCACATCAAAGTAGACCAGTCTGGCATGGAGTCAGTGTCACTGGGGTCAAGAAAGGGAGGGTAGAAGTCTCATGGCAGGGGTACCACCACTTTCCCAGGCCACCAGCACAAGCTCCAGGTGTTTGTCCAGCAGAACAGGAGTCCTCCTGCAAGAATTCTAACACCTGAGTTACCAGAGTGCTGCAAAACACCACACGGAACAGGCAAATGTGTTACTGATGGATCCACATGCACCAATGCCAAAAATCAATGGCTCTGTGGTACTTTTAGGTGCTGACGCTTACTTCTCCTTTCATATCATGGCATAAACTGAAGGCATTTGCTGTTGTGCCAGTCAGTAGAGCAATCACCAGTCAGGGAAGGCAGTTTAAACTCAACTATAATAATATAAGTTCCTATATTAGTCTTCTTTTGTTGTAATATTGTATTATATGGCATTATGCTACGTTTCTTTAGAAGATACTTTGATAGTTTCTCTATACTGATCCGAAGATGACATGGCTTTCCCATTATACACCTAGACACTGGGTGTTAAGAGAAGAGCTCTGCTCTGAAAAGCCATACCTATAAATACTTCATTATTTTTCTATTTTGTGACCTTGTTTCCAATTTTGTGATCATCTCAACTTACATTTTGATGGAGTGAAAATACATTTTGCTGGAGTGAGAGTAACTTCCTTTCTCTCATTAAAGTTAGTCTGGCAACAGAGAGGATTTGGATGGACAGTGGGTGCTTTGTTTGACCTGGTTACAGCTGGAGGTGGACAGTCTTCTGGTGTCCACAGCTTGAGATGGGGTTTTGATGGCCAGGAAATGTGTACACTCCTTCCACCAAACTAATAAGGTCAGTTTAGGGATTATGGCAACAGGACATAACTCTGTGGAGAAGACTTTTCCGTTGCGGGCAAAATCCATGCTGGAGTCTTGGAGTGTGAGCAAAGAGACCTCACTTGTCCTAATTCAAATACTACCTGATTCTTGGTGATCTTCCACATGTGTTCTTTTCAGCTGTGTGCTGGAGATGTTTAAAAGACCCCAGATTTCTTGACTGTCTGTACCTAAGAGAGGTAATGAGGAAAAGAAGTTGGGTATGTGGGTGTGATAAAGTTGCTTAAACATCTGTTTCTAGTGTCATTTTAGATGTTAGGCTCTGGGGACGCCCTACAGCAGCCTTCCAGTTCGTAAGGAGGGCCTACAAGACAGCTGGAGTGGGATTTTTTACAAGGGCATGTAGTGGCAGGACATGGGGGAATGGCTTTAAACTGAAAGTGGGGATATTTAGATTAGATATTAGGAAGAAATTCTTTACTTTGAGGGTGATGAGGCACTGGAACAGGTTGCCCAGAGAAGATGTGAATGCTCCATCCCTGGAAGCGTTCAAGGCCAGGCTGGCTGGGGCTCTGAGGAACCTGGTCTAATGGAAAGTGTCCCTACCCATGTCAGGGGGGTGGAACTAGATGATCTGTGAGGTCCCTTCCAAACCATCCTGTGCTCTTGACCACCTGCCTGGCAATCAGCCACTTCTCTGGAAAGATACGGATCTTCTGCAACTAGTTGGTAATCTCTTTCAGGTCATGAAGATATTTTGGAAATCCCACAGAATGTAAAATAGTAATAGAAATCTATGTTCAGAAACCTCAGACTTTCTTATGGCATTTAATAGAGGGCAAAGCTAATTGGGAGATTTGCCATTATGCACGAAATGTTTATACCTTACATTTAATATCCTTAGCATCCTGAGGAGCGTGAAGCATTTAGTCCCCTTTTTCTACCTGTGAGAGCTGGTACATTAAAAAACTTTTAAATGCTTTATTTAATACCTCTGGGGAGAGCAGGTGGCAGTACTGACCAACTTCACAAGCAGGAGGTCCATTAGCAGAGGTCGTGACTCCACAGCACGCCCTTTCCACCACTGGCCTTTCTCTGTCAGCAGGTCAAAGTTTACAGGCATTTTGGGGGCCAAGGAAAAGAAGGATTGTTTTTTTCTTCACTGTCTCTTCTCACAGGGACCTGTTGAAAGCTCATTTCTGACAGCAATTACATCTCCTTTGGCCTTTTTGGCACAGGGATGTGCTGTCAGACAAGGCCTGGAGTTTGGATTCTCGTGCCTGTTCCTGGAAGAACAAAAACATGAGTGAAGACACTCTATCTGAAAGACTTGGGGAAACACCAAAACAAACAAAAATAATTGAGGACAGACTCACAAAGGCCCAAACCACATGCATTGTAATTCTGCTGGCCCAGCACACGATATCTCATCACCACCTACTCTGTCTAAATAAAGGCATCTCCCTGCGAGGATGTCTGACCCAGAAATGTGTGGGCACGGGCTGGAGAGTGTTGTGCTTGTCTCCTTCCTCTGGCACTTTGGGACCAAGAGGCTGCTGTGAGGAATCAGGGCTGAGGAAGGAGAACCCTTCCCTCTCCCCGGCCTGCTGACGCAGGGAAGAGCAGCATTCCTGCAAATCTCCACCCGGGCTCCCCTGCCCGCGGCCGCCTAAAATGGAGCGTAAAGGCAGATGTGTCCCCCGGCTGCACCCAGAGTTAGGTTAAGTCAGGTTAAGGCAAGTTCCCCCGCTCATTTGACTTCCAAGAGGAAGAAGCGGGCTCCTCTCCCGGGGCATTCGAGAGCCCGGGGCTGCTGTGCCAAGAGGGGCGGCCGAGGGCCGGCAGAGGCGGTGTCCCCCGGCCGCCGCCTCACGACCCCGCGGGCCGGGCGGGCGCGGGCAGGGGCGGGAGCGGCGGGGACAGGACAGTCCCGCCGGCGGCCACACG
>VXAZ01006396.1:207676-275576 GCA_013399875.1 Gymnorhina tibicen
CCTCTCCTCTCCTCTCCTCTCCTCTCCTCTTTAATTTTTTTATTTTTTCTTTATTTTCCTTCTGTAATATTTTATTTGATTTTTTTCATGTTTTGTGTTTGGTTTTTTGTTGGTTTTTTTGTTTTATTTTGTTATGTTTTGTTTTGTTATGGTTGGTTGTTTTGCCTCAGCCCCAGTACGTCTCAGTCACTGCCGGACCTTTCAGGGCTGGAAAGGTAAACCTGCCCCAGGAAAGGTAAACCAGAGGACAAATGTAGGGTCTTTGGTGCCTGTGGGACAGTCACAAGGGGGAGAAGACACAGGTTCCTGCTGGTTAATAAAGTTTATTCACAACCTTAATCCTGGTTTATTAACTTTAGTTGTAACAAGTTGTGCAGTAATTGTGGTTGTTAAGGGAGAACCAGGCAGTTTTTTCCTAGAGGGTATCAAATTCTGTGTTATTATTATACATGCACTAAATCTCCATTAAAAGGCTTTCTGTAAATGTTTCAAGGCTATACCAGATAGAAGGGTACTTCATCTTGGTTTCCAAACGAGGTATTATCTATTTTAAAAACCTTGCAATAACATTTGCCTTATTTGTCTCCCACCAAAAAATACGGTGGCTTATGAATGCCTTGTTTTTTTGGGAAAAGAAAGACATAAATTGAACTTTCGTGACTGCTGTATCAGTCATTAGTAAATCTGGGTTCAAATGTGCACGCTCTGTAGAGCCTGGCTGCGGTCTTTCACAGCCTAGCAAAATAAGGAAACTACAGGATGGAAACTCAATGAGCCTAACTATTCTGCTTCCTTTTATTTTTTTCTCCCTTTCGAATAAATCACACTCTTTTGAAGCTGCTGCTTTTCTTTTGTGGGCACAAACCCCTCATCTTTTAAAGTCTGTCTTTCAAGCTAATTGTTTCTACAGGCCAAGCAACTGGCAAAAGGCAGCTCCAGCCTATCTCTGTATTGTCTCCCCAGGACTGTTTATAAGAGAAATACACGTTTATACAATAGATGCCACTGTTTAAAGGCTGGCCAGTGAAGGAGTATTTTTAACGAGATTAGTTAATGGGTTTGTTCAGTGCCTTGAAGGAAGTGTTCACTGCTGGCTGGGCAGAATTGCTGTGGTGGGGCCCAAAGCCAGCAGCAGGTATTGGATGGGCTCCCAAGGATTTCAGTGGTCTTTGAATGAAGGACTCAGCGACAGATAGAAGAAGTTGAAAAGTGCAAGCGGCAGCGCGGAGAAATAAAATGGAGAGCAGCAGGACAGATGCAAGCGAAGAGCAGTGATGTGTGAGCCTCCGGAGGTGCTATTTATGTTTGCGAGGAAGGTCTGTGCTATTAAGTTTCAATTTGACAGTGCATTTTAACAAACATTTTAGAGAAACGTGTTTGAAGGAAAGATTAGAGATACCCAGATCTCTGACTACAGTGAAGCATCAAGTGAATCTCAGCGTCTTAAGGGAGACCTGGAAAACTTGAAATTAGGAAGAAAAAAAGGATTGGGCAAGATTTTATGCTATTTTTGCAAAGGCAGTAGGGTGAATGATGTTGTTCCTGTGGGATTTCAGACATATCTGAAACTGAATCTACCTGAGTCTCATATATGTTTTTCAACCTGCTTTTTGCATCCCAGGAATCCTCAATCCCTCTTTAAGAGAAAAAAAATCATATTTTTATTTTTAGAGATATCCAACTGGATGTTTTAGGATCCAACTCCATCACTCTCCTGGCAGTGGTTTTCACTCCTGTTGTTGAGGCCAATGTTCTGCTTGTGCTCTCAAAGCCAATATGATTACTCACCCAAGTAGGACCTAAATATGTGAATCAGCATGGTAAAATGCATCCCGGAGTCTGTAAATGGAAAACGTTTGCTCCAATAGGCAGGGCTCTGTGTCTGGTTTAGCTCTCAGCTCCATTAATATGTCCATTACTTAAATGAGTGAGATAGCAGGCCTGCCCTAGAGTAACAACTTCCCCGCTATCCCATTACAGGAGGCCTCAATGTCTTGTTTTTCCCTCCCCATTCAGCAGCTTGTGCAATGTGGGATAAGGCTGCTGGTGATACAGCCACCAAGGAGCAGGATTTCCAAGGAGCAGGATTTTCTAAATGTGTCCACTAGATAGCACAATAAACTTCCTTCTTTTCCTGTTGAAAAACTTTCTCTCCCACCCAAAGAGCCATTAGCCCTTCACTCTCAGAATAATGGTGCTTCAGAAGGAGATCAAAGTTTCTCAGATAAGTGTTCCTTTACACAATGTTACCGACACTCCACTTTGTAAACAGGCTTCTTTTTTATGGTT
Organism: Gymnorhina tibicen; assembly: GCA_013399875.1. NCBI lineage: Eukaryota > Metazoa > Chordata > Aves > Passeriformes > Artamidae > Gymnorhina > Gymnorhina tibicen. The sequence continues at coordinate 209,966 of VXAZ01006396.1, forward strand.
AAGAAGGACATATAAACATGCCAAGTGAGATGGATAGACTGCCACTTTTTCTTTTTCTTTTTCTCTTTGTATTTTCGTGTGTGTTAACTGCTCAGTGAGTATCATGGTTGGGTTGCACTGATACCGTTGAATGTGGTCTGTCTTTTGTGTAAACAGAGAGAGAAAAGAGAGCGGCAGGAACGAATCCCAAGTTTAGATTTGTTACTGGAGGCACTGCAGCTCCAGTCCCACTTTCTGCTGCCTTTAATGAGAAAACAGTGGTGTGTCCTTCTGAAAGACAGTGGAGACTCAAATCCATGTGCTCGTATACCTGCTTGTATGGACATGTTAGACCCAGGTTCTGCTTTAGGACCTAAGATGAGCAGTGTAAAACCTAAAAATGAGGTTTCTGCATCAGTTAAGATTTCCAGACTGCCTCAAGTCCCCTTTAGGTTGAAGCAGAGAAGAGCATGAGTCCCGTTAAAGGCCTTTGAGAAAAGCTTAAGTCTCCCAAAATGGACCTTACAGAGAGAATGGTCCCTGCTATAGGACAAGTCAGCATGTCTCCATACTCAAGGGAGGGCCAGCTAGAAATAGCTGGTAGGAAACCCAAGAGGTGGATGGGAATATTCCAGGTGAAGCACTGTGAATACCTCCTGTAAAAGGCATAGTGCAAGACATCTTTTATTCAGTGACAAAACCTGAATACAAATTTGAATTTTGACTCTATTTAAAATTAAGTGAAATCTGCAACTGAGATGCCCCCATTCTTGCTCCTTGGGGCAATAGGGGCTTGCAAATGTAGATTCAGCTTTTTCAGCTGGAGAAAAACATGTGCTGTGACCTCTGTTCAAGTCTTGTCTTCTTAGGAAGACTGATTAGGAAACTAATCAGTACCCTCCCTTGTAGCTTGGTTAGCTGTTATGCTGCAGGTAACAACTAACCAAGATATGTATGTTCTCTGTCATGCATTGCCAAATGCCATATACAAGGTATTAAAAGAGGAAACTCTGAGAGGCTTCATTTAAGCCTCCCAATGAGATTATTGCCTTTCTACCCAAGCTGCAAGCTCTTAAGGGCAAGGACCAGGACTGTGTGGCAGCCATAAGCAGATGCCATTGCAGTGTGATTCCCCAGCGCATACATGGAAGGTGCAAAGCATCTGCTTGCATCCCCCCTTTCAAACCAGGGGACTGAGATTTCTGGATCCCTGACTTAAGAAGGTGATGACAAGGCCCATCTTGTCTTTCACGTTTCAGAGCTAACTATAGGAGTGTAACGCACATCTTTTAAAACAGGTGACACAAGGGATTTTCCATGACAATCTTTCAAACTAAAGCAGAAACCCTCTGTTCGCGGGTTGAAAACACTCTTAATCACGGTGCACAGACTCCCTCTGACATGAATGTGCTCCAGCTCTTCTGATTAGACATCCCTGAGGGTTATGGTTTCAGTAGTGGCATCTAGAAACCGCAGCTATGGGTTTGGGCCTCAACCTTCTCCCTGTTTCGGAAACACAGGCGAAACCAAATCACACCAGAAGATGAGAGAGCAGCAGTGAATATAAACAGACCTTTAACCTTGCCATACTTTGGGGAGCCCAAGGTGAAAGTGAGAAAGCAGTGGGCAGAGGGCTTGGCTCAGTGGAGGCTTAGTCACTGCTCTGGTTTTGTAACAGTCCCAGTGCCGAGAGTGCTGCGGAGAGATGTGGAGGAGAGCTCTGGAGCAATTTGCAGGTGACTGTGGAGAAATCTACCCTGAAGAACCCTGTGGGTGTTATTTCAGATGCTTGTTGATAACGCAGCATTTCTTACTTTTCCATATTATTTAAGGAAAAGATTTGCCTATTTCCTTTAAGCAGGAAGAACAGTGGTATAGCCAGCCCAGCCAAAAGCCTGCTACAAAACTGTTTTCTTCTTTTCTTTTTCCTACCCTTTTGTAGCCACAGGCAAGACTGCCTCAGATCTCATCTTTTAAGTGCTGCAACCGATCCATTAAATGTCTTCTCATGAACATTTTTTTCAACTCCAAGGAGTAGAGTTGCTGAGTGAGAAAGGCATGAGCCAGGCTCTTGCTGCTGGGACTTCCTCCAGACCAGCTTGCAGCCCTAAGAAAAATGAGTTGGATGGTCTCAGCTCTGTCCCCAATGAGCAGCAGCAGTAGATCACTTTGCAAAAATGAGCCACGCGTAATTTGGCACCATTGACAGAAGACTCACTCGCAGCAGCTCAGGGCCTTGCAGGCTTGAGATAATGTGCTGCTAAAATCACCTCTTGACCCTAACCCAGGAGGTTCCTCCAGGTCACAAGGGAAGAGAGGGTAGCAGGCCACTGTGAGATACCTTGATAAATGTACAAGCCCCTACAAGTCAGCCTGGCACGCCTGCACCAGTGTAAGCTGCTCTGTTTATCACAGGAAGAAGACTATATTTCCTGGGTTGTGTTAGAGGACTCCAGACTTCTCATTTCAGCTGCCTCCTCCTTTTTCCCCTCCAGTGCAGCGAGCCCACTGTAGTGAACTGGTGGCCCTGACGGAGTGCAGAAGCAGGCTGCATGCATCTCCTTGTGTTGAAACTGGCAGAGAAAATCGGACACTGGGACAAACAACCATAAATCAGGACTGTCCTGATTAAATCAGGCATGGCTGGCAAGTAAGTTATTAGCCGTCTGTGAAACTAATTGTGATACTGATACACTCAATTTTGCTGTGTCTTTCAAACACTGGTTGTGATGGGAAACAGCTGTTAGAACCTCCCCCCCCCCAAAAAAAAAAAAGAAAGGGAGAGAAAGGGAAGAAAAAAGAGAGCAGGCTTACGATTCAGAATCATAATAAAGTCTGTCTTCTCTATTCCCTTGCACAAAAGCTCTTATATTCTTCTATTCTCCTCTAGACAATTACTCCCAGCAGGCAGGGTCACTTAGGATGAGCACTATTGCATTTAAAGTTCATCTACTGAAGGGGGGAAAAAGGCAGAGAAATAAGAAAAAGAAGAAAAAATTTCTTCCCATTAATGTGTGAAAAAATGGCAGGTTTAAAATGGGTTAGAAATTCAGGTTAAAGCAAAAAAAAATTGTCACATGACATTGGTAGGAGAAAAGATTTTATTCAGTAGTATTGTTTAACTGAAAACTTCCTTCACAATAACACCAATGCTGGGCTTAAAAAAACTGTTTATTTGATGCCTGGATGGGGCAACTGTTACAAGCAGTTAGCACAGAAAAAAGGGATGTTTTGAAATATGTCAGAAGGAGAAAGGGCCTAATCCTGCTTTGGTGGAAGCTGGTGGTAAGCCCTCTAACAACTCCCATGTCAACTGGCAGGCCATGCTTCACCAGACATGGAGGGCTGGGCATTCACTGGACACAGAGGGCTGGGCACGAGCTGGCAGTGTGACCCCCTGTGTGGGCTGCAGTGAGGAAAGTGTGTGGTTTGGCCAGCTAAAACCTATTGCTGTCAGGAGTTTGCTCAGTCACTCAAGCCAGGGGCAAGTAATTCCTAGTGCTGTAGTCATAATGGCTTAAAGATAGGAGTGAGCAGGGTTTGTGGAGAGGTTGTTACTGGACTGAGAAACATAGCTCAGAAACCAGACAGGACTTTGAGTGTACAGACCGTTTTTCAGGTCTGAAAAGGAATCAGCAAAGCCTAGCTTGAAGTCTGTTGCTTGGCTTAGCCTCAAAGAAGATTTTTGAGACCCAAACTCTGGGGGCTTTTTCCAGAAATACTTAGGCTGGTATAAAGTGTCACCTCTCTTCATACCCTTCTAACTGCCACAATGAATACTTGTGTCTGAAAAACACCTCCCATAAGGCAGAACACACCTGCATATGCAAAGTGTGGAATTTGAAGATGCTTCCCTCATCAGAACATTAATTCTTGGTGATTTTGTGCCTTGGCTGAAGCCGCTGCAATGGGCCACTCTTGGAGATTAGACTCCTCCAGCACTTGGTTTGAATCCCTGTAGCCTCAAATACTTTATAGCTCCTATTTTAGCTTTTTGCCACTTTTTCTTCTTGTCTTGTATCTATCTAGTCTGTCTTTCTATTGCTGTTCATTTTTTTCCCAAGTTATATTTTAGCTATAACAGTGGAGAGAAAATGACATGCATTAGCTAATAACAATATGACTGCACCGTGAGTTTGGGAGAGATGGAAGGAAAAAACAAATCACTCATGTTTCAAGAATCTAACCCCCATCCTCTCAGCTTCCACAGTAATATCTCTGGCTTCCTGTTTGCAGACCAGAAATGTTTATTTACAATGTCTTTCTAGACAGCTTTTCAATGTATAATGCTCATGTCATTACATAATGGGTCATAAATGATGTTGGTTGTCACAGAAAAACACAAAGTCATCAAATATTTTCTTGGTTTTTTGTTTGCCTTTTGTGGCAGGATTCAGAGTTGTCTGCAGTTGGGAAAAAGGTAAATCATCATCTTTCCAGTAATTCCAGCCCTGGGGTATTCAGTCTATCAGGAGGTTATGAGTGAGGTGATCCTGATGCAGAATGTTCTGGTTGTACTTTTTCTCAGTGGCCCTGCTGTTTTAGGCAGCTCATCAGCTGTGTGCCCTGAGAAAGCCAGGCAAAGGCTTGCTTGTCCGTGGCTTTGTGAGCAGAACTGGAACACTACAATAGAAATATGAAATACAAAACCCCTGACCACTTTTTTTTCATATATAAGGCTATGTACTGAATCAGATCCTGGAAGTTCCTACTGTTGCCCATGAAAAACTGACAATGGCTGCTGAAGGTGCTCGTGCATTTTTCTGATCTGAACTGTAGGGACATTATATGAGTGCAATTTTTTTTTTTGCAGTGTTGAGATGACGCTGCCTGCTCTACTTTCCCTTACCTGTAGCTAACATGGGGACCAGGGAGATGTACATAATATGCCCAGAGGATGCAGACCTTATTCCTGAATTAAACAAAGACCTGGCTCCCTCAATAGACTTTGAGGTCTGCTGGATCCCCATGCCCTCTTTTTGTTGGGGCTTCATTTGGCAGCATTACAAATCGTTCCTTTTCTCAGAAACCTGCAAGGACAAGGAAAGGAGCCCTTAACCCAGGATTTTGGGTTGAAATTTTGCCTGTGCTTACAACAGTATGTATTGGCTATAACTCCCCTGAAGCTGGTGGTGAAGCTGCTATTCTTTCCTCTGAACAAATCAATTCCTATCTCTAAAAATAAGTGAATTAGAAAAGAAGTAAAGCTACCATTTATAAAATAAATGTGTTTATTTGGTAAACATTGTATCCTGTGTATGAACTTTATCGATATCAGCTCTACCTAAATTCTTCTTGATCTTATTAAGGAAAAAGCAGAAGGATTTTGCATACTTTGGATAAATCAGGAGACCTTTTTGTTCTCTTTGCCACAATAATGACAAATAAAACACTATCAGGATAAAAGGCATTGACAAAATACATCCATACAAAAGACAAACGAAACTTTCCACTTTTCACTTTTTTTTTCTTATTATTTGAAAGGGCACTGAGAGTCGTTTCTGAACTGCCTGAAATAGATGAGCCTTCTGGATCAGAAATGCAACTCCATTAATGTCAGACAATCCCCATCTTTTGTACATGCCCCCTAGAGAGCTTATGGGTACCTATGCAGAAAGAAGAGGGTTTCATGACTAATTCTTATCAGCACCAGAGGTTATTTGCTGTGGTCCTCTGCATGAATGCACAGTAGGGTGTTGGTGAGGACCCGATAAAATTTCCAGCCACACACAAGGAAATGCTGGACTAATAAAGTGTTCTTTTAGTGAATTGCAGAGACCAAAGGCTTTATCTTCCCCTCTGAGGAAATATACAGCTGTCACAAGTAATATTGCTGAAAAAGTTTTCAGTTACTATGCAAGGTCAGATTATCTGCATCTTTCATTATCTAGGTGGGTGATAAAAAGTCATTGAGATCTATCAAAACTGAGGCCTCAGTTTAGCAAGGTGGCTAAGCAGGTAGCTGTCTTTGCTGGGACTCTCTGCCTACACTCAACCAGCCGTGTGCTTTAGTAGGCTGCTGAATTTGAAACTAAATTACAAGTAAAGTTCTTGAATGCTGTCTTGGAAATTAGGTGCTCACACTTGCAACCAGAGATTGTAAATTACATCAATATTATGCACAAGAGTGATGTATGTGTGTGTTGGTGTGAAAGGAGAAAAAAAAATGTGTGGAGAAGAGCAGTAGGAGCAAACACTCTTCTGCAACACTATGTGCATTTTGCACGTGTACATTGCATTTGTGTACTGTCTGAAGAAGCCTTCAGAGATGTACGTTGCATGAAACCACTACCCATCATCTGTGCTGAATTTTTATTGCATAGCTCCCACTGCTAGGAAAAAACCCAAATAAATCTAAAAGTACCAGCCTCGCTATGAGTTCCAAACACAGTTCTCATTTCAGGATCCTGGCATGCACTTGTAAAACATTTAAATACCTATTGGTGGATAAGAAAATCAATATACTTGTGAGGTGACTAAGTAACAAAATATATTAGAATTGATGTTACAATTAGAAAAAAAAAGAAATAAATTGTTTTTCTGCTCATTAATATTTGGATAAATATTTATGAATGTATAAGACAAGCAAGCACTGCCAACACTAGATCTTTATTACGCCAGGCATGGGAATAATTCAAGCATTTAGGCAGCTGCAGGTTGAACTTAACCCCACTGGCTGTTCAGCTGAATTTGATCTGGCCCCAGGAAGATTTTGCTTTGGAGGTGGCTCAGGCTGTGCGGTTTCTGTGCGGTTTTTGTTTGGAAGAAAAGGAGTGAGACAGTCTGCAGGTAACAGGCTCCTGACAGTGAGCTGTGTTTGCCTTGACAGATGTGTGCTGGGCAGAGCGATGCTCAGGGTGGAGTTGTCTGCTCCCTAATGGAGGGGTCAGCCAGATAGGAAGGATTTGCAGGAGCAGGGTAGGCCAGGGAGTTATTTCCAGCCTGGAAGCAGCGGTAGGCACTCCCTTAGGACAGGTTTTCTACTGGGATCTCATTTTTGTCCCTTCTGTTTCTCATTAAAGCCCTCAGATCCAGGCCTCTCAGTGCGCATGGTGCATATGAACCCTTTTGCCCAGGGCTGTGTGCAAGCCTGCTTGCTCCTTGTGCAGGGCGGTCAACTTTTTGCAGAAGGCAAGCCCTGCCTGTGTTCCCCCTGCACAGGCACGCTGGACACTCTGCTGTCCAGTGAGGTGGCTTTTGTGGACTGTTAAGGGAGGTAAGGACATTTCCTTTATACAGTGCTGTCCTATACATGTGGGAGAGAAGAAGGGTTGATGGAGAAGAACTGGGATGATCTGACCACCCACAGTCATTTCTCTTTTCTTCACGGTGAGCAAGAACCTGATGTTCACTTTTTCTTTTTTTTTTAAAGGAAAAAAAGAGTGATGGCTTCATTAAGTTCGGGCAGTTTTTGTAGCCCTTGTCTCTAGTTCAGGATGCGAACCAGAACAATAGGTGCTTTGGAACCTGAGGAAAAAACTGGCTGGCTGGCATGGCTCAAAATGTAATTTTGTAGGGGCACGCATCGATAATGCGACTACGACGCTGTGCGGATATTACGCAGGCAGCCTTAATACGCTCGTATGGCATCCGGATTGACAAGACAGACCATGATGGCTCCAAAGGGTCAATAAAACATGCGCCATGAAGGACTTACACAATAGACAGTAATGGCTTCTTTGGAGCTGTTACGGTCTATTGGGTCAATAATAATCCACTTTTTAAAGAGTGCCAAAATATGAATTTACACAACAGTAATGGCTCCTGATCTATCAGATAAATGATATGAATTATCAGCATTAGAGCCCACACTGCAACACACGTTTACCTATTAGAGTGGATAGAATAAATATTATATGCTTCAAAATATACTTTCATATTCAAAGGTCTGATTTCTTAAAAACATCTGTGGGAAAAAAGAAAAAAGAGAAAAGCCCAAACTCCAGTCATTAAACCTGTAAAATAAATAGCATAGATCAGGAAATTTAAACCTGAGACTGTCTCTAGAAGGTTATTGTAAGTTTTCACTCGATGTTATTTTTAATTAAATGTTGCAGCAGCATTTGCCACTTATATTAAATTTTTTATTTATTTATTTTTCTGCTCAGGTTTGTCTGTGAATATCTTCCCATACTGGTAATATTTTCTATGCAATTGCATCTTTTCTTCTGTATTAAGAGCTAGTTACCTGAGTAATGGTTTGTAAGATCCTGATTGCATGTTATACAAACAGGCTTGGTCTGAATATATGCATTCAAGACCAAAAATCTGTTTAAATAACATATGTTCTGTTTGTGGCCACCTATCTGTTTCTATCAAGGAAGATAAAAGTCCTTGTCTACACTGGTTTAGCTGCGCAATCAAGACAGAAACCCTCAACTGACGTTTGCCAGCAGGTGGTGACACACAGCAACAAGCTCCAATGGCAGCGACATTTCCCTGCAAAACTTGGAGAAAATCCAGGCTTCAGGAAAATGAAATATGCCTTCAGTTTGGGAAGAAATAATGATGAATGTCCATCAGCAACACATGTGATGATTTAGTCTCATTGCATGGCAAGAAGAAGTATGTTCAGTCCAAAGCAGGTCAAAAGTTTTCCTTGCTGTTTCTCTGCATTTCCTTCTTGTTATTACGAAACATTTGGCTTGGCTGTGAAATATACTTTTAATTAAAAGATAGGAAAATCATAGTAAGACAGCAGCAGCAGAGAGCTGTTAGAAAGCCTGCTGTCTTAGCTCTCGCAATAAACATAACGCGAAGGATAGGTGCACACAAAGTCTGAAGTGTTGTGGTGAGAATATGTATACAGTGACTTGTCCAAGTCCTTTCAAAGAGAAGTGTAAATAGTGTTTTCTGCTTGTCTGTGATTTCCCCATGCTTTTTAAAACTTCACGTGTTTCCCTTTCTGGTCTCACACCCAGGTAAACTTGTTTGAAAGACCTGCTGCTTATACTAAGCACCACCCTTCAGTTTGTAGTAGGTTAGTGGGCAAATCTTCTGTAATAGACAAGATAAAAAATTAGTACAGAATAGTGGCTGGATCCGTCACCTTTGGTTTCTACCATGCTGTGATTTCCAGGCATTTAGAATTCCCTGGATTTCATGCATACATTTTATACACGTGTTACTCTACCTTAAACAACATGCCCTTGAAAAGAAATTGGGGTGCTCACAGCATCTGAAGTGCAATAACTTAACAGAGGAAAATACAAGTCTCATCCTGCTTAGCAGGGAGCTGAGAACAGGATGAAAATATAAAAATACTGAGAATTTTTTCCCCCTTTGCAGTGTCTGTTTCCTGCAAGTATCTACCATCTACAATATTGACTGGTTTATCAGGCAGCAGGTATCTCTATCAGTCTATCTTGAATTGTCATCCAACAGGAGATTAAACGCTGCCTGCCTTCTTCTTGTGATTTTCAGTCTTCACATCGCAAAGTTTTCAATCAAATTTCAGCGGTGTACATCTAGCTTAGAGAACTCGTGGTACTTATCTTCCCAAAGCAGGTGATTTAGACCATGTTTACCTTGTACAGTTCCAAGATATCTCTCGGCAAACCTGTCCACATCTCAGGCCTTGAAATGATTCCTAAGTTAGGGGTTTTTTTTTTGCTTTTCTGTGTTTCCCTTTCTCTTTCCCTCCACAGGCAGGCTACCAGCCAAACAACACAATAACAGCACAGGTCCTGCAGAACAGACATGCGCCAGTTTTCGGAAGAGTTATATCAATGTGGCAACCTTCTGTTGTTAGCATTTTTAAAACAAAAGCAACGTGATGACTTACAGCCTTGTTCTGAGAAGCTTCCTCCTTAGTAATGTTTTCAGTGCACTTATCACAGTGTGGTTTCACCCCACGAATCAGCTCGAGCCCAGGAGGATGTCAGCTGGGGGAGCATCTCTGTTTGCATCAGATACCTGAGGAAGTTGTGGGCTGGGAGGTATCCTGTAAAATAAACTACAGCTCCATTTGTAAGGAATCCAGTACAAGCTGACACTGAAAAAAGGGCTTCTCTGCCAATTAGCATATTTTCTGCATAGGATTTTGATAAACAGACTAACTAGAATTTGAATAAGCATAAACTTGAGACTAAAAAATGCTGGAAAGGCAATTCAAAACAATCACAAATGCCAGACTGGATTTTTGTGGTTTATTCTCCATGCAAAAGAGTTAGAATATAGAATAACTAAGAGTGAGTCTGCTAAGGTAAAGGAATGAAGGAATTGGAAATTATGGTTAGACCTCTAATTGGTCTCTCACCACCTAATACTTTGAACAAACTGCCATACAGCAGTCAGGGCAAGGTCTGGGAGCAAGGTCTGTCCACCTATTCTGGCCACTTAGAACCACATAAAAAGACCACAGGGCAGTAAAATGGCCCACAGACCAGTACAGACCATGTTTCTGTCTGCAAAAGCAATTGAGAGTGCAAGTAGAGTTCCAGAAGGTCAGAGGTTGCCTTTCAATGATTTCTGCTTGGAGTGAGAGGAACATGTTCACTTTTTTGGGTACGGGGCTGCTCAGCTAGGTGCTCCCAGGCACACAGGCAGCACCGTGAACCTAGGGCTGGCATTTGGGATGGATGAATTTCCACAGCGTGACATGGCCTGGCTCCATCTGAGCGCTCACCCTAGGGGTGGGATAAATATGAGAAATGCAATTCTGGATACAGTCTTTACGAACAGGGTGGAAGTTTATTCCTGAACTCCTACTTATTCTAGAAGACCCGAGAGGCTGTTACAGTAATTTGATGCCAGCTGGGAAGAGGCAAACACCTCCCAAGTCAGTGCTTTGGCCAACAGCCTGATGACAACAGAGGGTTCCCATCAGGCAAGAGAAATATTCCAGAGGGTGATACCCACTAGAGTTCATCTGCTTCATGCTGTCAGGGCAGCGTGAAAGAGAGTGAAGTGACAGGCGAGTTGGCCCAGCTGCTTCTTCATGAATATCTGAGATTCTTGTCTAGTGTAAGTGGAAACTATATGAACACATCAAAGAGGAAAAGACACTGAAAATTGAAAGGCAGTGCCTAGATGATTTTTGAAAGAGTGAATTTGGCTCAATCTAATTCACTTCCTCCATATGTGAAATGGAGTACATTGAGGTGGCAGGAGTGAAACAAAATTTACTTGTTGTTGAATGTGGAAATTAATTTTTTTTTAACCTTTTGCCTGGATTTTGTGCTTCTTCCTTCCCTTTCCACAAGGACAAGCAAGCAAAAGTGCCTGGGGCCAGGCTGCAGGGAGAGGATTATGGCACAGTCCAACTCAAGCATCAGCTTGGCTCAACTCTGTTCGGGGGTATCTTGTTGGCAGGGGTCCATGGATGGGGTGAATGAATGTTAAATGCTGATGTTTATGGTCCCATCAGCTCAAAAGAGAGCACAAGGTGTGAGCTGATACACAAGATGTAGATTACCACCACTTTTAGAAGTACTGGCCTCCCCTTAACTGAAAGCTTCTAGTTACTGAACCAAAGTCCTGCTGGCAGGATTGTAATCTCAGAGTTTGGGAAGTGGTGCAAAAGCCCAAAATATACAATTGTAGCAAAACAAAATCCGTTCTTTGTCACCCAGTGCTCTCACCTGATAGAGTCAGAGAAGCTGAGCCCGGGACAGTAGAGATTCTTCCTCCATCAACGAGATGGATGGGTTGTGCAAGTCAGAGGTGGGGGGAGCAATGGGGCACTGGGAAGGGCCTGGAAGGGGAAATGAGGAGAGAGCAGATTCTGAGAGTTGGGAAAGGTCTGCTGTGGACTGGCACAAAATAAAAAGGTGACAGATATCAAGAGTGGAGTAATAGTGTATGATATATGTGAGAGAGGCAAATTTGGACATTTTTGAGTGCTTGCTGTGCAACCTTGACTGTTTTAATATTTGTATATGTATGAACGGGATAAAGAGAAAGTAAAATTGTTATGTAGGTTGGTATTTGAACACTTAGCCTATCATTGGCATACAGGAATATTGGATATGTGACCCCTTTAATATGCTTAGACCAGAAGATGGGTGTGATTTTGATTGTTAGGATGTGTCTGAGAGCAAAAAGTTTCAGAAATCTGTGATTTGGGCTACTGTTTTTTTTTTTTTTTTCCTTTCCTGCTTGTTCTCTATGTTAAAGTAAACAGGACGTTTCTCATATAAACAGAGATTTTTGTGGTTTCAAATTTAGGTCTCATTATTACCAAAGTCCTCAAGCTCAAGCCATGGAAATCCCAAGATGATTTCCATTTCAAGTCCTATCAAAATGCTAACAGCAAGGTTTCCCAGCACCCACTGCACTGAGCGCACTGGGCAGCTGAGGGACACAAGGATTGCACGAATTCCTTGGAACTACAAACCCTCAGCTCAGATGCAAGCACCAAAGAGAAATACTGAGAAAGAGAGGAGGAGAGGGAGGGAGGAAGGGCGTAAGTCCTAATGTGCAGAGCCAGCAGTAAGGACCATTTGTTTGTAGCAGCATTCCTAAATTTTGAATGAAAGGAACATATTTAACAGGCTATGTTTTATTCGTGTTGAATTCTGCACTTGAGTCTTCTGGTGCTTCAGAAAATGCATTTGAAGGTGGCTGAGGTATTTCAGTTTGACAAATAAACTAAGCTGTGGTTACTTTCTCAGTATGTTTTGTGTCATGGTGCTAATTTCCCATTCACTTGATTGGGATGCAATGATTTCACGACAATGTCAGTGCAGGTCTATGGAAAAGACATTATGGTGTCAAAATGAAATGAAACAATGTTAATTTGTCTATGGAAACGGTGTTCCACTGCCAAATTGAAACATAACCCTCAGCTCAGCCACCTTGAGACTTGGCACTGCTGTGCTATCGAAGGACCCCGCCACACTGGGTGATTTTACAGCAGCGCACTGGGAAACTACAAATCTGGATTAAATATTAGAGGAGGTAGGACTATTTGTTTTGTTCTGTGAAATCACAACTGTATAGCATTTCCTAGTGTTACAAGGGCCTTCCACATGTGCTGCAGTACCTAAGGTCTAGGGACAGGGTGGGAATTGAGGGGAGAAAAAACACTTTGGCAACATTTACTCAGATTTCTTTTAGCTTCCATTGGTGCTCAGCACATCTCATTCCTAGCATTATATTAATGGATCTTTTTTAGGTGAAAAATATTAGATTTTACAGTGTTCACAGCACCTAACCAACATCTGGGACACTGGAGCCCAAACTAAGCAGTATGCTAAATCCAATTTGGGTTTTAATTCCACCAGGATGTTGCATTTCTAGTAAAACAAGAATTTGAACATAAACCAGGATCCAAAGTGTAAGGAATACAATAATGAAAAAGAATAATAAGCAAACTGAAATCAAAAGACAGGCTGAGAGAGGAAAGAAGCAATATGTAAAGGGATATAGAAAAAGATAAATATTTTCTCTCTTGTTAGGGGTCTATGGAGTGATAGAATCTACTTATCAATCACAGTTTGTCTTTTGTTTTATGTTCCTGGACAGTATGACCACCTTTGAAAAAGGGTGATCTTTGATCTCCTGCCCTGGGGCGAGCACCAGCAGATGTTCTTTTATTCTTCTCTCCATATTCAGTGTCCCTCACCTCCTAAAGCTGAAGTGTGCTCCCCAAAACTGACAGGTGTTTCTCTGTTTGATTGCAAAAAGATGGATTTAGGCTAAATGTGACCTGAAACCTTCAAAGTGGAAGGGCCTCCCAGCATGCTTGCAGACTGGTGGGAGGGAAGGCTGCTGTAACATCTGCGCTTCTGGGAATATTAGCAAATCACACACAGATGTCAAGAAGAAATAGGCTTGGCCAGTCTGATAGGAGGAACTCTAGCACCCTCTTTCATCCTGGGTGAATTTCTGGGGTGATTCTGTCTGCTGAGCTTCTCGGTGATTTTTTTTCCTTACTTGTGAGGTGTGTGCAATGGCACTTCCCTGCCTTTTAGAGATATTAGGGGGAAGAAATAAATTACAGGTTTTGTGGTGCCTGAGCAGTACTATAAGACAGTCATGTGAGTATATATGGCATCATGAGCTGGGGTGGGTGGAAAGGCTAATCACATGAGCACTATATCTTAAGCAAGCCAATCCTTTCTTTACCTGTGCCTCAGCTGGCATAAAAATCTGACACTGGCTAATGAAAGCAATAAAGCTATCCAATCTTATTGATGGCTATGGAGATTTCTTGGACATGAGGAGCTCTGTGTTCTACTCTTGTATATTGATAAAGTTGTCTCTGGGCTGTGCACAGCATTTCTAGATGTTCACTGAAGTCCCAGAGCTACAGGCCCTCCTGAGAGTCCAATTACTGCTTCAGTCTTACTGTGTGAGTGGTGGGTGTTCCTTTTTTTGCATAAAGCTCCTTCCACCTTTCCTCATTCCTCAGGTAGGAAGCATGAATTTGTTGAATCTGGTGGATGTGGTCATGCTGGTCATTTCCTGGAACATGCCAAGTGCTCTCCTCAACTTTGAGAGGCAGACTGAGAATGGGCATTAGTGTTCACATGAATTTTTAATGCTCAGTTGTCTTTAACAGGCTTTCATGCACCAAACTATGACTGGTATTGCTGCCCCAGGACAGGATGGCACGAGAATCTTCGCGCATCCCATATCCATTGGACCCCCTTTTCTCTCCAAGTGGTATCCATCAAATCACTGTTGAGAACTCCCTGTAACTTCTCCATGAGTTGCATACTGCCCCAGTTAGAGTTTTTTACACAGATTCCCAAGCTATCTGAATGCCTAAGAGGAAGCTTTTGGCTCTTCAGGCACCATTTACACATTGTTTTGAAGTAGTTCATATTGCACTAGTTATAATTGTTAAGATGTGCAACCCACAGCTGCAATATGCAATCCAACTTCAGATTTATTGGGAAGAACTACAACATGAAATATTGCATGCTGCAGACCTCCCAGCTTGTTTCAAACAGTGAAGAAAAGTCATTGAAATATCCTGCTATACAGTTTGGGATTAAAATACAGGAATCATTTGTGCTAAATGAGGAAGGCAAGCTCACCATATTTTAAGTGTGCTTTATTCAATGTGAGGCACACCCACAAAAATTTTTTTTTTTGTTAAAAAGAAGAAGGATTTCTTCCTTTCCAAGGTTTTCTCTCTCTCTCTCTCTCTCACACACACGTATGTGCTTGGGCACACATACACACAAGCACACACCTTCTCTTTCTCTGGGTGTAAAGCATGGTGGACATCTGTTTTCCAGGCTCAGCCTTCACCCCCACAGACAAAGAACAACGTCATTGTTTGAATATGTTCTTTAGAGGTTGACATTTGGGGAATTTATCTGCTATCCTCCAATAAGTGAGACCATTCCAACACTTTTGTGCAGTGTGTAAACCGCAGATTAATTGCACAAATTATATGAATTATCCTAAAATTTTTGGGTAATGTTTGCCGTGTCAACACTGTAATTGAGATGACTGGGCATGTGGAAAGCCTGCATGTGGCAAGCAACAATCCGTGATGCAGATGGGGAGGCAATTTGCATCTACCTCTGCTTAGAATAAGTCCTGCAAGGACTGTATTCTGCAAGTAGAATAGGTAACGTGAGACTTTGATCAAAACAAAAAAAAGCAATTGGGATATAGTCTTCCACAATGTTATGGAATATGGAGGGGTCTGCAGCTGTCTTCCAAATGCCAGGTGGACTTCCAGTGTGTGTGTGTGGTGGTGGGGGAAAATATTAAAGTTACGGATTTTAGTGTTTCAGCAAAAAAAAGTCTTTGTTGTTTGTGAAATCAGACACAGTATTAAGGGGAAAAACCCCCAAGCTTTTAACTGCTTTGTGTCCACATGAACAGGGAACGCTGAACTCTACTGTCTGCAGTTTGGACCAAGTGGTGATGCCTCACATGACGTATCCCACTGGTCATGTCAAATCTGCCTCGTCATTTTGAAGAGGTGTTAGTGTAATATCTGAATTTGTGATAGAAGAGATTAGATCAATGATCCAGAGTTTTCCTTTACATCAACAAACAGAAGCAAAGTATGTGTAACAGTGGAGTAATGTCTTAGAGGTTATGTTTAAAGTGCTGAGAACTACAAACATAGGAGTCTCAGGCAATCACACCCCTTCTCCTTCCAGTGAAATGGAAACCAGAACAGAGGATGGTGGAGGCTGGCACCCACTTGAGCTTAGAGGCTTCCGAGGAAGCTGCAGTTCTCATTTCACATAAGCACTGTGTGGCATTGTGTCAGCAATCCTTACATGCTTTGAAGTAAGGGCAAATCCAGACACTAAAGCTGATTAGCCATCAAATGTGCCATCATTGTTTCATTTTTTACTTTTTTCCTTCCCAAAGACCCCCAAATACTCTAGTGTTTCCAGCAAGGCTTAAATATGGACAAGAGGATTTGAACATGGGTTTATTTCTGGACCTCCCAAAAATTTCATTCAGGCTTTCCCAAGTCAGTATAAGTGCTCAGAGTCACTGGAATGGGCTTGTTACCAAAGGTAGAGGGGTGTCGATAGTTATTCAGTGCAATTTGTATAAATCAGGCATTTGGGGAATGAGTACAGTCTCTGACTTAGAGGGAGAATTCCCTTCTGTGAGATACTTGAGTAGTGAAGGAACTCAGGCTTGGAGCTCTGGAAGACGTGGAGCAGAGTGCAGGACAGGGAAGGAGTGTGAATGTCTAAACCAGACAAGATTTGTTTCCAAAGAAGAAATTCCAGTGTGCCTCCACATGCTTTTAAAGTGAGGGGCAAGTGAAAACTTGATTTTGTTACAGTGAAAAGAAAAATCCCCATTGTGTTCAACAGGACTGGGATTTCATCCAAGACTTCCACATAATTCTAAAACATTCATGTAGCCCACATTTAATCTTTTAGAAAGAGTATTCTGTTTCCAGAAATTATCAATGTTTTCTAATTTTCTGACTTCATCATCTGCGATGCCCCTCTCATGACTTCTTTTTATACAACACATTTTTGTTCTTTATTTTTTCTTTCAGTCTTGCACATACCATCGTTATGCCCCCAAAGATCAAAGATTCATAGCATAAGGTAAAAATAACTACTTGCAAATAATAGATACATCCTTTCTAATAAATTTTATTTTAGTACTTAATAAAGTAAAATACCTGGATAAAATCTGGAAGTTGAAGAAATACCAGTTATGTTCTTGATTTGACTTGGGACAGGATTTCACCCCACATTTTTATGAGGAATATTTAGCTCACAGGCATTCCACCCCCTTGTATCTCCACCCCCATATATTTCAAAGCAAGAACAGAAGGCAACGCAAAAGTAGCTGCCACCATCCACAAGATAATTCTTTCAAACATCTCTCAGCATTCTAAACCATAATCTAAACTTATGTCCACATAACAAATAACAGCCCTTTGAAATGAACTGAGAAACTGTAAAGCCATTAAGAAAATGTGCCATTAAGAAAAGGATTTCAGCATTTCCTATGAAAAAGGTTCCCAATGTATGTATTTCCACATGTTCAGAGAAATGATTAAAGTGTTTATAGCTTTTGTAATTGGTCTCTCTCAATTTAAAAATATAGGCTTTTTTTTAACGTTACATTTCTCTGCCGCTCTTTGTCTAGAATAACATTAATGAAGTCCCATTTTCTAAGTTGCCGAAGGTAGGAAATAGGGAAGCGATGTGTTTAAGAGAATACGTTGTTGAAGCACGCCGTCTGTCTGCCCATATTCCAGCAAGCACGGCCTCCCGCTAATGTGTCCATTAGCCACAGCGTGCTCCTGGGCTCTGGGGCTGCCACGCTTCACGTCATGCTGGAGCGCATATGGCAGCAGGGAAAGGGGGCTCATTGTCTCCTTCAGAGCACCCTCAGCGTGCTACTGCCCAACGCAGTACAGGGTGTTTGGAGGGAGGCACGTAATGTTTTTTCCCTGTTTGGGTCCAGTCGAGGGTGGTCAGCACCCTGAGAAAGCCAAACTCCATCACCAAATCCCCAAAAGCAGCGAAAAGAAGGAGGGCACTGCTAAAGCAGTCCCTTTCTGAAGCATATCCAGCCCTTTCTATGAGGGCTTTTGCTCTGCTCTGGTAAATGCTATAAACATACTGGCTGCACTGATAGAAACCACATGTACGGCCTTGTGTTCAGCGAGTGAGTGAATCAGTAACAGCCTGGTCTTGGAGGCCAAAGCCACTTTCATCACCTACAGATCATGACTTTTGGAGTGGTTTGTGGCTCCTCTAGGTCAGTCCGGAATAGAAAGATTTTCACCCAGATTCCAGATGAATACATTTGTTTTATGGATAAGAATATATGCATAGATATAAAACTTCTTTTTTTTGATAGCAACTGTCAATCAGATCTCATGTAAATTTTTTTCATTCTATGATTTTCTTTTATGCTGCTAATATAAAGCTTTAGGTTTTTTCCATTCGTAAAAGCATATATCAAATGTTTCATTATTTCTTTTCATAATACCCCAGGAGAGGGTGTTTTAGCTTTCCTTTGTAAATTATCTTAAGTAGAAATTGTCAATCTGGAATTGACAGGTATTTGTTACAGAAAACAAGGCATTGTTCCCACTTTGCTTCATCCACCAACACAGGTGCTGCTGTCATATGTCACAACAATGGGGAAACTTACTAAACTATGAAGAGCAATAATACTATAATATAAAGATATGAGGGTGAAAAAGTCTTAGGATATGTTTGCTGGCTGGAGGTACGAAATCCTATCCTTCATGTAGTTGATCTGACAGTGCTCTGACACTCCCACAAACCTCTTCTTTCCTGGCTTCTTCTTCCAGGAATGCCCTTATAAACTATTGACATTCCTGCTCTCCCCCTCCCCAAAGCTATCAAATAACACTAGGACAGAAGCACAACTCGATCAGTGAGGTTGTTCCTCACCTGTTAAATTGCTGAAGGAGAAAGGACATGGATTTTTTGGGAGCCAGGATTAGTCTGGTCTAATTACAGAAAGTCTGGGCCAGTTGCTGGATTATATTATGGAATGTGTTGTGACCGACGCAGATATCCACAGGCAATTCTTCTGTCAAAGGCTGGCCTAGATACAGGGAAATTCCTAAGTAACTTACTAAAGAGTCCCTGTTTTGTGAGCCTGTCAAAGGAGGCGACAGTGGTCTTTGCTGGGCTGGTGGTGCCACCGACCCTGGGTTGTGGCACTGTTGGCTGGAGAGAGCTGTCGTCTAGAAAAGGCCTGAGCTGCAGAATCTGGGACAGGATTCAACTCCCATCACCCGAATTTGGGGTTGAATGTGAGCAAATTAGAGCATTGCCATCCTCTGAATGGCAGCAAATCAAATGAGTTCTTTGGGCTTTTTTCCTTCACCACAAAGAACAACAACAGCAACAAATGCTGGGAGAGGAGAGAAAGAAGTGACATCATCTGCAGAAAAGTTTTCCTTTTTTTTCTGCCTGAAGGACTGTTTTGATTTCCAACTGCATCTCAGGTAAGAATGAAACATGATATTGGATTGAATGCACGAGCTGAGTGTAAATGGAAATACGTGCAGTTGAGGAGAGGAAGATACAACACTATGCTGCATTTTTGATATCTTTCTGGTATTTGTAGAGACCAAGCAGCTCCTGGCCTAGCTTCAAATCGCTGAAACACTGGTCAAGTAATTTTAATTGTCTCAGTCTCAGTGGGATCATGGCAGTGGCTGGGGTTATATGGAATACTATGTAAGCTTCCACTACTCCCACCCCTCTGTACTCTAGCCCTTCCCCTAAACCCCATCTTTCCTCTTCTGTGGTATGGGAGAGCTGGTGATTTGGAGCCAGCTACATATGCTTTATGTTTCCTGAAGATTAAAACCCATGTGTAATACTCCATAGTCTGTCAACAGCCAGCTTGGGAAAGAGACCAAGGACTAGAAAGCCAAAACCAGACTGTTAGATCAATCATGGCCAAGATGTGCTTCTCACTTATAAAAGCTAAAAGAAAACCAGCCAGGCAAGAAGTTTGTCCTCTGCAATGTTGGAAGACTGCTGCCCCCCAGCCTGTGTCTGATTCTCTGTGTGTCAGACTATACACAAATCTGCAAGAGAAGATATTGCGTGTGTGTTTAAAATACTTCTGCCATCAGACAGGGAGAAGACTGCTGTCTACAGTAAGTATCCAGGCTTGGGATAAGTAGCCAATGATTTGTGTTCCCTTTTTTCTTTTTTTTCCTTTTATTTTTTTCTTTTCCTTGGGGTAGTATTAAATAGTAGTCTGAAACTATCTGCTCGTACAGAACTGAACAAAGTGGTATGTGTTCCCAAACACTAAAACCAAGTTGTCAAGACACATCCTCAGAGACAGAGGGTCTTTTTTGTTGTTGCCCAAGAATGTCTTATTTAAAATGGCATTCCTTGTAAAGATGCAAATGCTATTTCTTTTAAAATGTACCAGTACTGAGAATAAAGCAAGCAAAAGAGGAAATTAAAACAGTGACAAGAGAAGGAGGTCTGGCAAGTTGGCTTTCAACCAAATGACCTCTTGATAGATCAGCTGGGAGCCAGGAATGCATAAGATTACCATGAGCTAGAAAGATTTATAGTTCTTTGTTTGGTCTCTTGGTAAGTTTTCACATATAGTCAGCTATATGATGGGCAGTGATAGGGGAAAATGGTGGGCAAAAGCAATCTGGAACCCCAAATATTTATTGTGATTCCACAAACAAACATGAAAGGAAGGATCTATTTAAAGATTTAGAGCATTTGCTTATTTTGATTAACAACAAACACCCTTACTAAGGAAAAATTTTTCAGAGCCCCCAAATCTAGCTCTCTCAGGAGAAGCTATTTGCAGGCTGTAAATTTAGCTCCAATTGCATTAGGCATGTACAAGTAACACAAGAAACTCCCTGTCACGGGAATGGGTGTCTGGGTTTCTGTAACCACTACACAGCCTTTCCTGAGCTGACCACCTGCAGAGGGAACATCCTGCATGTGGGGATGCACAGTGGACTGCACTAGCTAAACACATCCACAGAGCTTCTCAGAAATTTGCAACTCTTGCAATTTCATCTCCATAAGTTTGAATGAGTGTTTCCATTTTCTCATCATCCAGGTGATCAGGAACATCTGAGCATTTGTAGTTTATGTTATCCAGATTAAAAACTAATATTATGGTGCATTAGATGCCAAGCACATTAAAATGTAAAAGCAAACAGATTACAAAATCTAATTTATGAAACACTCTGAGATTAATAGGTAGTGCTATCAACTGGTTGTTATGTACTGGTTGTTACACCCAAACATATCCTGAAAGTCTGACCAGTAGAGTGACTCCAGGAAGACTGAATGACCCCAGATATGTATACCTTGTTAAATAGCAAAGCACAAAATTTTACATTGGGTTGCAAATCCTTTTTGCTAATAATGGGACCCTAGAATTCCAAAACAACAACAAAACAAACTTTAGGCACAAGTAAAAAGGAGATCTTTAGACAAAGTAGAGATTCTAGCAACTCTTGGGTTTTAAAATGCAATTATTTGCTTCTTTTTCCTATGCAGTGTATATGCCATATGGGCATGTGGTATGTTCACTACATTAGTTCATTATTATTACTTATTTATTCCTTTCTAACCAATGGAGTTGTGTCCTTGTGTCTGTACTGGCTGAAATATATAAATAATCTTATGCCCCAGGACAATATCGTGTAGCACCACCACAATGATGAGGTCTGTAATGTATCATTTACTAGTGTCTTTACATGCTAACTTATTCTCCCTTTCTGTTCAGCCAATAAATTATATTCTTTTAGTAATTTATTCACTTGTCAAAACTGAATGTTAAGAAACCCAGAGGTTTGCCTTAAACTTATAATAGAATTTAAAGGGCAAGTATTCAAAATTCATCTTCAAGGTGTGGACCTTCTGCACAACCTTACAAGTGCTTTCTGAGTGTTATCATTTTGTCAGTACAGTTCTGACCTGATTTGCATTCTTCACATTTCTCTCTTTAACAGGCTTGAGTTTGCACATTTAAGTTGCAAGTTACTACAGGCAACAGTTGATTTGAAGATACCTTGCAAATGCAAAATAGACACCTTTTGCTGAACATTCAGCTTTGAAACAAGAGGAGGACCAGTAAGACAGAAAAGCTTTGCAAACAGAAATGTCATGACCTATGGCTTGGGGAAAAATTTTCAAAAAAATACCACTAATTTATGATACTGTTGGTTTTTGAGAGTCCTAATTGTGGTTGGGAGATGCCGAACTTAAAAAAATATGTTGAGAAGTCCAAAAGGAGAATATGCTTTGAAAATACTAATTTGTGGGAACTGAATGGCCCAGTGATTTGGGCAGCTTTGGATATTATCTTCACAGATTCCTGGAGAATTCTGGCTAGCATGAAGGAAACCATTCATTTCTAAGGAATTTGGAAATAAAAGAAATTAGAAGTTTAGAGGATAGTGAAGACCTTCCCACTCAGGAGAGTGCAGCCATAAATATTCAGGAATATGAAGCTCATCTTAAAGCTCATTACATAAGTCCAAGCCAGAAAGAAAACTGACTTCTGTATTTTCAGTCTGATACTGTGTACAACCACATACTGTATTTTTATCTAGCAAGGAGTCCATCAAATACAAATGTAACATGTACAATGATCCTTCATTCTAGCTGTAACACAGATGGTTATCCTTATAACAAATAAACAGGAAGGCTCCGAATCGAGAAAGGATAAGAAAAGTTATAACCAAGAGAAAAAAAGGCCCAGTGCAGATGATCTTGTGAGACACTACTTGATCCAACTCCCCTTAAGACCTCATATCTCAAAATCACAGTGGGACAGCAGAGCCTAGGAGCACTTACTGGGGAATACAAATATGGATAACTGCAACTCCAAACTACCTGTTAAACACAGTCATATAGTATTCTGTCAGGCAGGTTCAGGGCAGTTTGGAGTGTTTTGCTCTGCAATATATTCTCCAATTTCCTCTGGAACCCTCCAAGTCCACGTCTTCCAGTTCCTTGAAGACCTAGGCACTCTTGAGCATCTTTATTTTTTAAAAAATATAATTACTCTTTATGATAATGTTTGTGTTAGGAATAAAACTAAGCAAAGAAGAACAGCTTCCCCATTTTTATAAATTTGGACATTTTACTGTTCATTTTCCTTCTGCACTGAAACATTTCTGTCAGGTAGTTTTATGTTGGACCTGCCAATGCTGGCAAGCCTGTGCTATTGGTGCAGCATGGAGAATACAGAAGTTAAAGTTTACACCCTGTCACTGTTCCTTCATGTGCCTCTAATTTTTCTTCCCCATTCATCCCATGGCTTCTTGGTGTTCTTATCACCAGAATCATTAGTGTTTATTCCTACTGCTCCATGAATGCTGTAAGAAAAAAGAGACGAAGCTATTAACACCTTTTTGGATCGTGTTGGGGGAATCAGGTAAATGTAAAGGAATGCTGCATGAGAAGTCCTTTCTTCTAAGCCAGGCCTGTAAGCTCACAGATTCACTGCAATCCCTTCCTCGACTCCAAAGTATTTAAGGCAAATCCAGAAACCTTGTCAGCTCCTACAGATTATCACAGTGGGCTACAAGGCAGGTGCATAGTTAAAGCATTTCCTGAGCTTCTGGACAAGCCAGTCCTGTCCTTTGTTGCCAACTTGTGGGGTGCCCTTACATAGGTTATTTAAAAGATACTTTTCAAAGGCTTGCCTGGAAACGTGGTGACAGAGAAGGGTATTCATCCGGGAATGCTTAGAATAAGTCAACTGGAGTCAGGATTATTAAATTCTCCTGCTGTCAGTGGCTCGCACTGCATAACTTGCTCTGATTTGAGTAAGCCGCTTCGTTGTGGCTTCTGTTTATATTCTGGTCTTCTGAACCTTTAAGACTTTTATTATGCAAGTTTCATAACATTTAAAAGGTAAATTAGCGATAAATATGTCCACACTTAATAACGTTGAAGTATTATCTTCACCAAGCTGCAAAGATTGCAGGGATAATTCAATCTATAGATTTACAAATAATTTATTCAGTTTTTATTTTAACTAGTTTTGCTGTATGAATGAATTAAACAGCTGGCAGCTTGCCTGTCTGTTCATTGCTCTGCTCCTTTCTCTCCTATTTCTAATGTTTTGCTCTTGCCCTGGCTGCAAATATGGCATCCTTTTTACTTCACAAACATCCTCTCCAAACAAGTTAGACAAGGGAGATGCTGAAGTGCGAGGTGATGTTTCAGGGCAATTCAAAGCCGCGTTTTCTTATATGATTTACTAAGTGTTCTCAGAAATATTGTTTCATTTCATAACATCTCCACTTGGGTTGTTTTTCTGGGTTTGGTTTTTTTTTTTGGCAATCTTCTTCCCTAGTACAGTGGAGCAGATTTCTGAATGAGGTTGATGAGATTTGTAATATACCCCAAGTTAATTTAGACAGCAGGTTAGCCCTTCAACAAAACTGTGGCCCATATACAAGTCAAATCTGCTTTTTTCCTTGGGCAATGATTTATTTCCCTCTTAAATTGGCTGGACCAGTTAGTTTTTTATTTTTATTAAGTCACACTATTCTTAAATGAAACTATTGATTTAAAGTCAGCTTAGTGAGGATTTAATTTGTTTTCAGGGGATTAGAGCAGGTAACATGGGATAATTTTACAATAAAGTGGAATAGAAGCATTCCTTCACATTACCCTCACCTTTTTTTCTTGCCAGGCTGCACAGACATTACAAATTTTCAAGTGAATTGTGGAAATACATTCATAAATCAGGCCTAATTCCTCTGCCTGCTTAAAGGCTATTCTAAAGAATATTTTCCTTTGACCTTGTCCATGTTTGTCCTTCCATGGGTGGATGCATCTGATAATTCCACACAAACACAGATTCACACAAAATATTTTTGTGTCCACAGTAGGGACTGTAAACAGGGATATTTGTTGAGAAATACAAGACCAGACATGTCTTTTAATACAGTGGCTATAGAGTGTTTTAAAACACCACTGCATTGCTCACAAACAGGGATAGTTATTTTTGGTATTCTTTGATAGTGTATATACTGGGTATGTTTGGGTTTTTCAATATAGTACAGTGATTTTAATCTCTGCTCCATGTAACTTTGTGAAACCTCTTCCTTCTTTGTCATTCAGTCTTTCAATCACATCAACACACGGTCTAACAATTTTTGGGATTTTACCTGGTGCTATGCAGCCTGCTTTTGCTGCTTTGCACTCAGTGACTTGAGTAAGGGCAGGTTCTACAGCTCTTAGTAGCATTACCCCAAGATCAGGCATCTCCCTTTTGTATGTTTCTTCTTTTTGGTGGCCCTGCTCATTTTTCTTTGCAGTCCTCTGCTTCTGGCGACACATCCTTGCTAGGAAATATTTGAAAGTTGTTCTACATAGCAAGTTTCCCACTGCTCTCACACATGGACCACGTTCCTCCCATCTCTTTTTTTTTTAACTTATGTGCAGCACATACATGCTCCACCAAGTTGTGAGAAAACACATGACCAGCCCTCACTGCAGCACTGAATATCATTTCCCTACCTGGCCTCTGTCACTTGTGTTCTGCCTCAGTTTCCCAACCCCTGGGAAGCCGAAGGGAGCAGAAGGATAACTCTACTGACTGCATATCTTCCTCTTCCATGCTTTTCTGTGGTCTCCGTCTCCCCATCTCTGTCTTGTGAGGCATGAGGACTCTTTCTCTCTGCTACTACTAAGTGTAGTGAGAAAAAAGGCTCAAATTTTGTTATTGTGTCCCTACTGAGTGGAAACTGTCCCACTGTTACTTGGCTCCTGGGAATAGAGATTTTTTTTCTTCTCCCTGGAAATCCCTAGATTCCTGGTGGGCATGGAGATGGATGTAGATAGACTTACCTCAAATATTTATAAGGGCAAAAGAGAACAGAAAGGAGAATTGGAAGAGCCTGCACAAATACCTAGTTACAGAAGGGCAGCCATTCTCCCTTCCCGAAGGCAAGACAGGCCAAGAACAGGAAACACCTGCCCTGCTGATGGCATTATGTGGTTTCCAGGTCTCTGAGGGGCCTTTTTTAGAGTGGGAGAACTCTCTTCCTTTACTCTCCCTTTATTTATCACACCAAGTCCTCCTGCAAAAGAAGGCTTCTTTTGCTCTATTCCTCTTACAATGCCTGGCTTTTTAGGTTATTTTTCAGTCTCTTTTAACACAGTTGGCTTCTGATTAGACTTTCTATTGTAGGTGTTGCTGATAAAATTTCAGCAGGCACACAGACTCAGCTCTACATAGACATTAAACCAGATGCAGCTCACTGGCTGGTTTTTTTGGTCGTTGTTTTGTTTCTTTCTCCTTGCTATAAAAATGTGAGATCATAAGTAGAAGAGGAAGAAGATGGAGGTATTTCTTGGAAGACAGAGGAGAAAAAAGCATGTACTCTCCACTGCACTGCTTACAAGGACTGTGTTTTATTATTATTTATTTAATGGGGGGGAAAAAAGGGGAAAAAAAAAAGCTTTGCACACACCACACTCTACAATTTTATGAGATCCACATCTGGAATCCAGAGCATCTCAGGAATCAATCTATCAGACCCTAGTCAATTGTAATAATGCACCTGGGGTGAAATTCTGGCTCCATTAAAGTCAGCTGGAACTTTGCCATTGCAATGCAAAAAGTGATGGCTGATGTAGGCTACTCCACATTAACTCTCGGGCAGAGTGAGATGGCCTCTAAGTTGCCAATATTTCCAGATTTGGCTTAACATTCAGGAAAAAAACACCGTCAATCCCATGTCTCTATATAGAGAGGAAAAGTACAAGTTATAATGAGGTCATAGTGCTTGTACATTTTGGCTGTTACTAAAATAAATAGTCTAAGTGCTCATGAACTTTTTTCATAGGTAGAGGCTTTTAGGATTAAACAGAAATATTGTCTGTTGTGCCTCAAGGTCAACATATATATTCTTGTGTGTATGTAAGCCATCCAAAATCCTGCTTATAAATATCTATTTTGTTGTGCTTTTTCAAATCTCTCCACTGGAAATGCATTTCCAACTGTAAATAGTATATTCCCATTACCTACCCATCAGTCAAATCAACTCATTTCTGAAATTCAATTAAAAGGATCTCGTTGCCATAAATCCAAAAGGATATTTTATTGTTACTTTGTAATTTGGAAGAATGAAAATTAAAACAGTAGCTCTGATGGAAAGAAATGGCTACTAAATCATAATGATATTTTGCAGTTTATCTGCTCATTGCTATTTTATTTCAGCTATTTCAGAATGGAAGGACGATGAAGTGACTTGCACACTCTATACCAGTTTTATTTATTTTTTTGGCTACTCCAAGCACTTGTCTAAATCTTTTTTATGATTGTTTATCTAAGTTTCTCCCAAATGTTTCATCAATTGCTATCCCTGTTCTTTTATTCCATATGTTAACTGCTTCCTGTGTATAAAAGACAGTTTGCTCAAATTCCTTTGGCTCTTGACCTATTCTTACCCTTGACAGAGATGCTCTGTAATTTTGGGGATTTTTTTTTATGCTGAGCGTCAATTGAATTGTCGTAGTGTCAGATAAAATGAACAGAAAGGCCACGTATGTGTCATTTAACTTGTGAACTTGGCTACAGATACAATAGATTTCATGAAATGGGTGCAAGGTGGGGGACAACCAGAGGTTGAAATTGAAGTTCCCATGCTCTGACTACTGATGAAAATTGAAAAGAGTAAGCATGTTGAGGCATTTATAACCAGACACAGTGACTATTAGTAAATAATGAAAATACTGCTGCTCTGAGGAATATGCAATGCCAAACCTGTGAACCCTCTTTAAGATTTAGCAGGAGTTTTACTAGCTGTGGGAAAAAAAAGATTCATTTCAGTTCTGTGTTGCTTCAGTATAGATATTATGAGGGGCCAAACTCGTTCTGCCTCACTCCCCTATTCCAACCCCATTCAAAAACCATAATGCTGAACATTTTACTTCAGCTGGACTGTTATGCATTCTGCCTAGAAACATCTGTGGAAAAAGAAGAAGAAAAGAACCACTGGAAACATGGAGCAGAAATGAATTTAGCAGCTGGCAAAGTGAAAAATCACACATACCAAGGAGATTTTGTGCAAGGAGAAGAGATGAGACCAGGACATATTTGTTTAAACAAAAAGAAAAGAAAAAGAAATGAAACCACGTGCAATATAAATAGAAGAATAGTGTGCCATACACAAAATATATAGAAGAAAGACCTCAGCCTTCAGTAGAAGATGCTAACCAGAATACTATAAGTAATTATGTTTTCATTGAGTTGAATACAAATATTTGCAAGCATACACATATATGTATAACATCTCTAGGCAATGAAAATCTAGTTTTAAATTTACCCTGGAAGAAAGATTTGTGCAGCCATCTCTTATTGGTAAAAACTGGTGCAGAGGCACGTAGAAACCACCATAATATTTGGTTATGTCTGGATACCACCCCTCTTGAAAGCAAGATCTTTGGCAGTAAGGCAGAGCCTGAGACACCTCTCTGTCTGGCTCCACAAACCAGGACAATTCCTGTTGACTTTAAT
Organism: Gymnorhina tibicen; assembly: GCA_013399875.1. NCBI lineage: Eukaryota > Metazoa > Chordata > Aves > Passeriformes > Artamidae > Gymnorhina > Gymnorhina tibicen. The sequence goes on from VXAZ01006396.1 coordinate 238,376, forward strand.
GGAAGCTGACCCTAAATTAGGGCTATTGCCCAGCCCCTAACAAGGAGAATGCTGTAACTTGGGTCACTTGCAGCGCCTGGCACCACAGCTGACGTCTGTGACTCCTTTCCCTTCCCTTCCCGCGTCCCCACAGCAGGTGAGGCTTTTCCCTTCCTTTGCTCTGAAGATTAAACACAACAAAGGATGTTTTCTGTAAAGCGAGGTACACAGTGCCGTTTTGCCTTCTCTCTAGTTGATGTTCTAATGTGTAACTGTAGGGTTTAATTTTACTTTACATTAATCAAAGAACAATAAAGGCCATAAAAACCCCACTAAGAAGCATTTCAAGTTAAGATCCAAAGCTAAATGCCATGGGATTTTGCCTATTGTCTTGTTTAGTCCCTCTGTAAAAAGAGCTAGATAGCAGGAGAAAGAAAGAAAAATTGAGCCCGTGTTTTTTGCATAGAGATGGAGAAAACACATAATAAATTAGGGGGAGAGAGGAGTGAAATAAAGGCCAGAGGTAAACGACGTTTAATTGTGTGAGCTGCTCTTCCTCTTGTGGTTCCTGCCAGCTGCTGCTGCTATTGCTACCTTCCTGTTTTAAGATGAAAGCAATGATGGTAGACACGTGCAGACACACAAAAGAACCTATTTGGACTGGTGTGTCAGCTCATCTTTATCAAATGTTGCACAGGTATATTTTGTTGCCATGCTTCATTACCCCAGAATGGCGTGCCTGAAATGTTTGTCTCTTCTATAAACCCAATAGCTTTCCCAGCAAGTCACATTTGACAGAGCAATAGACAGGTATTCGCTTGCTGGCATCCGTTTGTAAAGCCCGGGCAATTATGTATGTATTATCCATATATATATACATATATACACACAGGGGAACACACACACACATATAGATATGTATATAAACATGCATATATGTGTATATATATGTCTACAAACACAAAGAACATGAGAGGGAGGTGTACTGTTATATTATTTGTATATAGAGGGAGACGATATCTATATACGCAATAAAAAAGGGATGCTCAGGACAAAAATACATGCACACTTGTACTGAAATTAGCATATGCACTTGGACAAAATTAGTAAGAGAAAACAGGAGTTTTAATACAAATTTCTTGTTCAAATACAGACAAAACTTTGGTAAAGAATAAAATGTTGGAAAAATAGGTGCATGGTCTCTTATGAATATTTTATTTCTAGGGTTTTTCACTGAGGGAAAAAAACCCCAAAAAATAGGAGACACGTCACTTTAGCCTGGAAGTAATGTTAACAGTAACCCTGTTCAAGATAAGGAGGAAATGAGACTAAAAGGAAGAATAAAATGAAGCTGGGTTTTTTGTTGGTGGTGGTGGTATATTGGGTGAGGATTTGTTTGTTTGTTTGTTTTTAGTTTTGTTTTTTCCCCTGAGGAAAAGGCATTATTTGGAGGAAGAAGTTCTGAGGGGAGAATTCCGCCCCAGTGTGTGCCCCGGGGCCCTTCTGCACAAACAGCCAGCCACGGAGAGTTTGCAGGTGCACCTGCAGAGTGAGAGGAAGGTTCAATAACAGGGTGGCCACCTTCACTAGTTTTAAACTAATTCACATGCTAGTGATTGGTGTATTGTTTAAATATGTCTGATTGTTCACCTGTAACATGATAACATTTTCTCCCTCATAGGAGGGTGAAGCTGAGGGCTCAAGAGATTCTCCCTAACAGCTCCTGCTCCAGCTGTGCTGAAGATGTGCACGCACCAAATTGCACGTGTGCTTATAGCCAAGGAGGGAGGACTAACTACACTGCCAAATACTCTTTTAGATGGAAAGAAAGCTGCAAGCTTGGGAATTGCAAGGTGGGTGCCGCCTACCTTGCCGTCCAGAGCAGAGGGCTAATGGCATGGGGGCGGATGGAGCCCGGGTGTAACCATGCAGGATTTGCAGGATAGTTCCATCCTGGGATGGTAACAGCATTGAAATTACTTGATGGATACTATTTTCATTATTATTACTTTAATGCACCATTGTGGACACGGTCCTGTACCGTAAAAGAGTAACGCAAGCAAAACACGGGCCTTATATATGCAATTACATCCACTGCAGCTCAAAAAGAAGACAATTAGTGGAGTGCATTCCCCAGAAAGCCATCCACGGAGGTCAGAGTTCGGGAGTAACATTTCCTTTCTCATCTCTCCCCCCAGAAAACTAGACATTATCAGCATCAAATCATCCGCAGAGCACTCTAACTAAAAGGAGAACATTATGGGTAAGTAGAAGGCACTGTAATTGCCTAAACAAACAGAATTTAGACAGAAAAACTGTGATTCTAGTGTTTCTAACATGTGGTTGTGTTTGGGGGTTTTGTTGGTTGGTTGTGGGTTTTTTGTCTGTTTTGTTTCATATTTTTTTGTAAGTTTTGGGTTGGGTTTTTGTGATTTTTTTTTTTTGTGTATCTAATGCTAATAAATAACATAATGCAGAAAATGCTGCCTTGATTTATTGCCAAAATTAAAATATGAAACTGCACTTTTTAGTAAAATTACAGTGCATGCCTGCTAACAAGAAAGTGAGAAATAAAAGCAATCTGGACTCCCAAATTTGAAATGAATCTGTTATTTTGAGTACTGAAAGAATTTATGGCACTATCTTTCCCTCCATTTTAGCATGTGCTAGTAATGCCCAGCTGGAACTGGAAGTGGCTCAGACAGCCTGCAAGATGTTGTCCTTTCTGCAGGAGTGGAAAGGGGGCCAGAAATACCAGCGCTTCTGTATCCCTGCTAAATTTCCAGTCCATTTGAGCAGACAGACATAGTTGTGATGGGGTTTGGCTCAGTGTTTTTGGGGCACTCGGAGTCAGTGATTACCCCCTCCTCTGCAGCTGCCATATTGCAGAGCTCCTCCAGAAACACGTGGAGGAAGCACTACCTGTTACTAATGATTGCTAAGCACCTGCTGCCTTTTACTTCTTGGTCTGTTCACCAAGGGCTGGCTCGTGTGAGGAAGGTGGCTTGTCCACACCTGGGTTTGCTACAGGAGACCCCAAATAGCTGGGGATAGATCTTCTTTTATGAGCACATCCTGCAAAAGGACATTGTGGCTCTCATGTAATGTTGGCAGCAAATGCGTTGCTTGCTGTGCTTGGAAGTTCCTTCCATCATTTTGTTTCTCGTGTCCATTTTCATTGCAAGATTTTCAGGAGCCAGAGTCAACCCCAGCCAGCATACTCCTAGCACCAAGGCTTCTCATTTTGGTTGGTGCTCAGGCGTTGCTGTACTTCATATGATAAGTAATAGTTTAATAAGCCTCAGAAACTTGAACCCCCCCTTGAGCACTGTGGGGCTCGGTGTCACTTCAGGAACTGCCTCACGCCAGTTCTAGGTTTCAAAGGGGTGCTACAGCATCCACCACAGATAATACCCTTAGGACTCCTGCCCTGTGTAAACTTCTCACATAAACTGCACAAAATCAGCAGCAGGGTGGGTATGGGAATAAGGGGGAGAAGATCATGGGCTGAGGGGCCAGGGGGAGCTGCTGAAAAGCAGCAGCAAATTATGTGGAGCTGAAAGCTAGTTAGGACCTTTGGGTAAAATAATAGTGCCCTCTGTGTTTATATCAAATGCCATGAGGATTTTCTCTAATGAAAGGCCACATAGGTACCCATTTTTTCGTTTGAGGAGATTTTAAAGAGTGTGCAGTAACTGAAGCACTAGAATCAAAGGCAAGGGAGCAAGAAATACATCTGTAGGTGCCTTGCAGCTTTTTGGTCCAGTCTATAATATTGAATGCAATTGTAAAACTGTATATTACCTTCTCTTTAATGATATGTCTTGTGGTCAGATTTTTGGGGAGCATGATGGAAATTGGTGTGAGCCCCTTCCAAGGCATAGATAATGGCATAACCAGGTCTGCCTGTTGTTAGTCTTCAGCTCTGTATCTGACCTCCATGCATGTGTGCATCTAATAACAAAAATGTGTGTTGATAAGCAGCATTTTATGAAAAAATGATTTTCTTAATATATTATTCTGGCTTAACATCTGCATGTGGATTGCAAACTGTCAGAGCAAACCAGAGTAATTTTAAAAGGTATATGACAATATAAAGATGGTGTGAGGTAACCTGCTGGGACAGTCGTAGTGAAATCAGATTGGCAAAAATAAGGGTTGACCTGTTACTTGGAAGAAAGAGGCCAATTTATAACTGTGGTACATTGCTGTGTTAAATAACTCAATTTACTTTAATCTGAACACTTGAAGGTCTTAGAAAATTAGTTAGAAGTCATTTGGTCTCTCTGGTTTGTGCTAGTTTAGGATTTTTTTTTGTTTCTTTTCTTTTCTTTTTTTTTCTTTTTTGTAGGGCAATGTTGGTTGAGTATCTCCAAGAAAATGAAGTACCGGCGAGGGGGCAGAAAATCCTGCCTGTTATTTCATGTAGCCAGAGAAAGAAGCAACACCTTGGAGGTGAATGATAGATATTATTATAAAAGAGTTGTAGCTCAGGGCAGGTGAGCGGTGTGTTAATGAGGAGCCACCTCCTGCTTTCTGACAGATGACTGTCATTGTTCAAATGCTGCCATCAGATTGATTAATAACTGGGTCATCCTGCCCTGCAGTTGGAGTAGACTGTCTTCATTCTTTTGCTGATTTCTCTAATATGCTGACCTGGAGGTGACCCAGTAGAGGTGGAGCTGAGATTAGCATTTCATTTCTTGTAGAACAACAAGAAAAAATTCACAAGGAGGCGGTGGGTGCAGGGGAAACACTAACCAAAAACTCAGAGAATGTTCTTATCCCCAGAGCAACCCCCAAACTTATTCATCATGTGCAAGAGCAAAAGTCCCTGCTTTATGAATAAGCAATTTTAGTATTTGATACATTTATATTTTTAATAAAGATTTTAAATAGTCAGGTTCATTTCTGCAGTGTCAGCTAAACCTAAATGAAAAGATGTATAAGGTCTCTTCAGAAAATGCAAAGAAATGTAAAGACCTCCATATTGAGGGGCAGGGGAATGAGCTGATATAACATCAAAATTCCTGCTTTGCCTTAATGTCTCTTAATGTTCACTAAATTCACTATTAAAAGACCAAATAGTAAACAGCATGCTTTGACAAGTGAAATACAGGCGTATTATCCCAGATGACTGTTATTATGTGGAAAGAATGGCAATTCTCCTTCAAGATTTGTGTAATTTTCTCTATTTTCTTGGTTTAAACTCTTCTGAAAGCAATGGCATGGTGAGTTTACCTTTCTCCTTGTCATATGTTGGCAAGGTGTGATGGCTCTCATCTGCTTCAGGAGCACGGAGCACAATATAATAGTCAACTTGAGCCAGAGGGATACTTGCAACTAATTAGGATTCAATTTTCAGACTTTTTGGAACATTGCTTTGGCTAAAAGTTACATGAAAATATCCTTCAAATAGCTTGTGAAATTGGCTCATTTCTGGCACTCTTTTAAAATTACTGATCCTTCTATTACATGGACCAGCGCCGCAATTTGAGACTTTTCTATTTTAATGCAACGTTTGTAACATTTTTCAAGAATACGTGTTATTCCTTCCATCTTCCTGGAGAGTCCTCTCCCTCCTCCTTTCTCATTGCTTATGAAAGCAACCAAGCCTTTCTGTCCTGGGACTCCACAGCAGAGCAGTACTCTCCTATGGAATGCAGCTAACCAGGTGAACGACCTAGAAGTGCTCCCATTTGATCACGTGTGCTCTGTTCATGTGCACATGCCATGTAGAGTACCTTCAGCTCAGCTAAAGCTTTAGGCCACTTCTGAATTAGTTGTTTTTTTTCCCTAAAAAGGGACAACCTTCCCTTTTTAAGTGACGCTTATGTTTTCAGATATAAGCAGTGAGCAGCCAAAGCCAATAATTATCAGCTTCAAAAACAACTTCAAATCTCCGCACTGAATCATGATTTGTGTTTTAAACACACTCGGCCTTACAGTGTGAGAGATTACTTTATGCTTACAAAATACATAACTAGAGGCTAGAACAAAACAAAACCCAGTAGAAAAAGAAGCAAGAGGTTTGTCAAAAGAAAAACGTAGCCAGTTGTTCATTTTTAGTACTTAATATATGTAGCCACTTCTGTGCTAAGGAGCCATTTTTGAACACTTACCTCTGCCTGCAAAATGTACCTTAAAACAAGAAAGAAAAACCTTAATGTAGGTCAACTTCTACAATAATTAGGGAGTTTTGAGCATGGAAGATTCCAAATAGAAACCATAAATGAGTTCCCCTTCACCTAAAGTTGCATGTCTGTAAAGTATTCACCACGTCCTGTGCAATGAATAGAACCTCGTTCTTCATTCAGTACTGTGAGACCAGCCCATGTCCAGACAAGCAGTTTTGGTAATCTGGCGTTACTTTTGAAGTAGCTTCAGCTTGGAAACGTCGTATCTGCTCATTAACAACCGAATGGATGCAAAATGTGAGGCAGGTGTTGCTGACCTCTTGTGCAAAACAGTGGGTCCCAAATAACTTTCAGTTTGTGTGAAACAGCAACCAGGGCAGTCATTTTGCTATTATGAGAATAATACTTAGCATAGGCCTTCTATGAAAGTGGCTGTCCCTGGAGTCCAGGAATAAGCACATTATTAGGAGGCACATTTGAAAGGGTGCCTTGGAGTTCTGTGAGGCAAGGTGAATTTCTGAGCCTCTTGAAGTAACTGCTAAGGAGATTCTCTATTTAGCTATCGCACGCTCTTAAATCTATTCAGCTACCCAGGGCTCTGTTTGAGTAACATTAAAAGTTGACTTTAGACCCATAAAAGCCAAGAAACTCAGTGTTAAGGCTGAAAATTCTGGCTGCAGCTCTAGTCTTGATGCGAGGCCTTATGCCAAAATAATAACAATAATGCAAAAAAATTTGCATTATGGCTGCAGTGGCATACTATATTTCAGATTCCACTACGGCCTTTTTTCTTTACTGCACCCTTCTCTTCAGTCACTTTTTTTACTCTTTTTCATTACAGCAAACATTTCTCAAAAAGTGCTTCAGATACCTGTGGTAACCAATACCTTTCTGTAGGTGGAAGTGGTGATATCACAGTAATGTAATTGCCATGAAATGGCAAATATCTTTTCGGCAATGCCCACTAAAAGACCTTTAAGATTCCTATCTTGGGATATGTGTTGACAAACTGGTGTGCCATGGTATCTGAAGTGACAAACTGGTGTGCCGTTGTATCTGTAAAATGCTTTTTTATGTTATCTAGTTTTGCTCCTTCTACTTAAATCATGATTCAGAAAGGAAAGAGATCATTTATGAGTTCCAGAAGGCAGCAGAGAAAGAAAGAAGTTTTCAGGGAGATAGCTGATTTGTGGGTTTCTGGTAAATAGGAGGCTTGTTTGATTTCTGTTGTGGGAGTGGAAAGTCAATACTGGGTGAGGACCAGATGTGGCAAGATGTAGGCTGCAGAGGATTCAGAACAATTTTGGGTCCCATTTAGACCTAGGGCAGAATCCCTATTGACTTCATGTGGGTAAAAATTTCAGCTTCAGATCCAGAAGTTCCCAAACAAAATGATCAATGTGGATTTTGTGTACAGGCAGTCCTCTGGTCCCTCTCAACTTGTTTTGGCTTCTCCTACTGAAAAGATTTTTATTCAAAGAAATATGGGGAAAAACTTAACAGATGATTTTATCTTCACATCTTCCAAGATGGTTTGTTTAATCTGACACTTTCTATATAGGCATTGCAAGCACAAGCTGAAATGGTGTAAAGGGGGACAGTGTGTGGAACCTGACCTGGACGCTGGAGTCTTTTGTAGTAACTAGCTAAGTATTTGTTGCTGGTTTCATGAGGAAATTGATTTGGCATATTTAATGTTGTTTCTTTATTTTATAGGTAATGGACTATTCCCATAGCTCTGTTAAAAAATAGTGTGCATATATATATATCTATCTATCTCACAGATTTACAATTCTGCTGTTTCACTAGGGATACACTTAATGTGGTATAAGTCTCTGGATATGACAATTAAATTCACATGACCCACGGACTACCTCACAACCCAAAATTGCCCTTTGCATATTATGAGGGAATAGTGATTACCCTCTAATCACTTATTAAATCTGCTTTTCCAATGAAACTTTGTCTTTCCAGGGCCTAAAAAGATGGAAGGAAAAGAAATCTGGTGTTTGTAACAAAACCCAGTAATGTCACAGTGCCCATTATCTGTACTTCTGCTAAATATGCTCAAAAGAACAGTGTCATGTTTCTTCTACACCACAAACTTATTGAAACAAGAGAACCTTTTGTTGAGAAGAATCTTATATGCATATAAGTGCTTAAGTAACTTTGCAAATGGATCATTTGGTGTGGTGAATAACACTGCACTGCAATAGCATTGAATTATCATGTTTGCTATGTGTATTGATATCTTGTCCCAGATAAACGTGAGTCTCTGTCCCAGTGCTGATGAAAGTTTTTTGGGTTTTTTTTTTCAGCTGTTGATAAGGTGTGGATGAGCAAAAGTAATAGGGAAAATCTAAGCTCTGAATTTGCCATCACCTTGTGGTTTTGGAGAGCTCAAGTTCTTGAGAAATTCAAAGTCCTACTTGGTCACTCTTTTGTTGCAACTTTTTAATGTTATTGCTATAAGCTGTAAGTGCAAGAGCATGGTTTTTTCTGCATTATGCTTAAAATGCCCAGAGCCTCTAAAATGAGAGATTGAGGCTTGGCTGAGTCAACTCAACATTTCATTTTGCTGAAGCAGATAAATACACTTTCATTTAATTTACTGTGGGAAAATCTTTCAAAGCTAGGTCCCATGGCACTTTCAGTGGTAGCAGATTTCTGCACATGAGTTTTTGGCCAAGGTCACTGTGTTCTAGCTGTCCTCTTAACTGCCATTCTTCATCCCAGAGGTGACTGAATTTTAGTGATGGGTGAAATAATTTTTCTGCTTTAACTTAGAATATCTTTGGACACAAAGTCTAAAATAAATGTGAGATATAATTAAACACAGTGCAGAATTCTGTATATGGTGGAAGGGATAGATAACCTGCCTGTTTCAACCTAACTTGTAAAGGAGATATGTTAAGCTATGCTTTCTTTCTTCCTTTGTTTGTGTTTTTTTCAAAAAAACCCCACTATTTTTCTAAGGGACAAGTAAATTATCCTTGCCTCAGAAGATCTTAAAATTAGTAGGGAGATCTCCTGATCTGGCATGCAAATAAAACTGCTTTTTCGTCCTTCCTATCTCAGGGCTGACTATGATAGATTCCAGCTTCCCCAAACATGTAATTCATGACCAAATGAAGGTCATCACTTTTTTGTCCAAAAGTCCAGACTGACACCTGCTATCAAGGTCTGAGAGGTAGAGCACTAAATCCCTCACCAACCTCTTAACTTTTTCATCTTTTACCTGGAGATTAGATCAGCACTGCAGCCTTTGCAAACAGCAGTGGGAAAGAAGATTCAGTATTAAAAGTAAAGGCAAAAATGGAAGTTCTTGTTGGGTGAAACTACTGTGTTCTGCAGGCTTGTTTGGGACTGAGCCAAGGGTGTGAAATGTGAATGTGATTTTTAACCCTTCTCATAACTGCAGGGGAGAAATCGTCTAGTGAATGAACCTAAAACTCCTTGTCCTATTACAAACTACCTGTGTTACACTGGATAAATTCTCTATGGAAGCATGCACCTTTCTTCCCTGCTTGGAAGAAAGGAACGAAATAACATTTCCCTTGTCTATAGAGCTGAGGAAAACCATGCTAAATACACTGCGTCTTTAGACTCTGATGAGGAGGGACAAATGAAAGCCTGTATTTAGAATCTTAATGCTAACGTGACTAAGATTAACCTCAACTGAGATTTTAAATTGGGATCAGCTACAGCTGCAACACCTGGATCACAGTTTCACTGGAGTTCAGGGCTTAGGGGAATCAGACTGCTTTGGCTTGGGCCCCCTACTCTAGCATGGAGGCTTTTTCACTAAGCTGACCCAGAGTCTTTCAGGCTGGACCCTCTGTCACTCTGATTTCATGCTGTGGCTGATGCTGTGATGATGTAGAGCTGGACAACACAAGCACACCTCAAAAGAAGAAAGTTCCCTAAACAAGACATGCTTATGCCTACATACTTACATTTCTGGTAAATCAGGAACTCACAGCAGTCACTATTTCAAAGTAGTGCTAAGAGCATGTATTTTACATTGGTATCATTTTTATTAACAGCAAATATGAATGAGGACAAGGATAGGGGCACCAAACATATAACCCTGCTATCAACTCACCCACCTCAGTTTTCTTTTTCTTGAGCCTGAATTCAACTTGAATTGTTATTTTGAAAACTTTTGAATTTAACTCCAAACTTGCCCTTTCTATATCTTATTGTTGGTTCATGGTAACAATTCCATAAAGTCCATTTTCACACATCAGTCTGCAGGGCAGGGTTAGACTGCAAGTCCCCGGGCTGTCCTTGCCACATGACTTGCCAGCACCTGTCTTAAGCCGCTGTGTCTACCCACACTCTGCAAATGTTTGTGGGGACCCAGTCAACGTGGGAATGAACCATGCCTGTGCTGAACTGTTACTGCTGGTGGGAGTGTCCTATTCCTCTCTTCCCAGGAAGAAGGAAAAGAGCTCCCTTAGTGAAGAACTGTGGGCTTTTTTGTGCCTGAAATTTGTCCTGCTGTACTAACTTTCCATGTTTAATGTCCACTAATAGAAATCCTGTTGGTGCCCCATCCTGTTTCCCACTTGCGTACTGCCTGTTCTGCTTCTTGAGATGGTAAAAGGAGTGGAGATAGGCAAGGAGCATGAGATGACATCCTTCATGGCAGAGCTCTGCCTGCCCACCCTGGCCCTCTGACAAACTGATTTGGCATTGCCAATCTGCTCAACACCCTGGGTTTGATCTGAAGCAATGTGGAGCTGAAACATGAAGACACAGCTCAGCCTGAACCCCCAAAACAAAGCCTTGGTTTTGGCAGACTGGGGGATGAGGCTGGCACCACCTGAGTGAGTGGAACAGAGACACTCATGTGAAGCCATCCATGCTGTTGTCAGGCTGGGGCTATCCAGGGGAAAGATGCTGGAAGGCCCCATGCCTCAAGCACCTTGCAATTCAGACCCACTGTTTTGATGGCCATAAAATCCTCCCCAGCCTTTTAAAAGTGTACAGACGGATCTCTTCTCCAGGACATGGGAGTTCCTCAGTGCAAGACCCCTCTAATATCAGGAAATACTCTATTTATCCTGCTCAGTGGTGGGGAAGCCAAGACAGGAAGACACCGGGGCCAGGAGTCATGCTGGAGGGCTGTGAGAGTGCAGCAGTCCTAATGCTCACGTTCACCCAACCACCTCCACCCAGCTCTGGCTGCACCCCAGCAGCTCCCAGAGGCTGATCTCAGCCTGGCTCCTGTCCCACTGTCTGTAGCCAGTGTGCCCTGTCCGTGGGCACCGCCTCTGAGCCCATGGCAGCAGCTGGCAGCAGGCACTGGTTACAGGATCTGGATCTTGTGCTCTGCCCAAACACGGCACAGATTCATTTGCAAGAATCAAGCAGGAATATTTCAGCATTGGCACCAGTTACTGACAGGCTTTCGGAAAAGAGATTTTTCCCACCTGCATGTTATAAAACCATAGTAAATGGAGACTGTAATCTCTCGACATTAAACAAATGAGGAAGCTGCATTCTGAAACGCATAAGTCACCACCAGCCTTTACCAAATAATAACAATTGCTTTGCTGATGGCCCTGTCTCTCACTGTTAGCATGCTGAATGACAGGGAGTAGTGTGTGCTAGTGAGAGTATCTCATTTGTTCCAAGTACTGCAAGCATTCCTGCAAATCCACAGAGGCTCTTCATAATCTTTTGCAGGTGGTCAGATTTTAAATATTAGAAAAAAGTGAACTAACATATTAAAACAGGAAGATAAGCATTTCCTTTGTTTGTTTTCTATTAATTTGCTAAAGCAATGCATCTTATTTGTGTCACCTATTAGCTGGTTTCGTAATATCCTGATGGACTGATGAATTTTATTTTTTTTTTAATTCTCATTTGCAACTCCACAAAACCCTATCTCTAGCACAGAGAATAGACTGGAAAAGCAAGATAACTACTTCCTCAACAAGGCCTGATAGCTTCTAGAAACAATGACAGTAAGATCTAATCTGAATAAGTAGCAAGATTTTAAGATGTGGGGTAGAGGTTATACAGATAAATACTATTTTTCCCAGCAGGTATGCACAAAGGGACAGGCTGCCCATTGGTAATTACTGGAAAATTGCAATCCAGTTGATATGGCTTATGGACCTCTACCTGATTCACACACAAAGGAAACACACAGACATTACATGTCCAAGAGGCCATGCTGAAATCTCATTTAAAGGGCTGTGACTTGGGTACAAAGAAATCTCTCAATCTCTGGCTTACCTCTGCAGCAAACTCTGCTTAAAAAATCTACCTGGGACAGATGATCCAATACAAGGCCAACATGGATGGAAAATACAAATGACAGTGGTTGATTTTTCTCTTCGAAAATGCTTAAAATACAACCCTTAAAAAATATCCACCTCGCCTTCATGGAATAGACCCACTAGACAGAATTTTCAGGACTTCTGGTTAGTTTGCATTTGTTTTCATTCAGCTGCTAGCTATGATGTCAAATATCCTCTCTGTTTATCTGTGAGCGTGGTATTGTCCATAACCAGGGCTACCAGTGGAAAGGAGTGACTGGATGTGGATTTTGTGTGTGATAGTCACAGGCACCCCCTTGCTGTACTCTTTAACTGGATCAGACACACCTGATACATTCATCTCTCTAGTCTTTCATCTAACATGTGATACACCCCAAAAAGGCTCATTAGCTAAAGTTTATTCCAGAAGCTGTTAAGGAATAAAGTTTCTGGGACAGTCAAACAACAAAGGACAAGCTGAAAAAAGATGGCGCATAAATAAAAATAAAAATAAAACCAGCCAGAATTAGTTCTTTATTGACACAGAAAATGGAAAATGCTTTTCCCCTTTAACTAATGATTTTGTACAAGCCCTTCCCATATTTTTCTTGCAATTTAGCTATGAAAGGAAGGATAAAGATGTTTAATGCTTGCTGTACTGATTTTTCCAGAGATTTGAGTGACATTCCAGAGCCCTGAGAAAGGTTAGCTTCTCTGAGATTTACCTGGGCATTTGCATGCTGAGGCCAATGCAGTATATTGAATTGTTGGTTTTAAGCAGAGGCTGGCAACGTACGTGTGAGAAGCCCTTTTCTGAAACCCTCTGGGCACTTGGGGCCTGTTAAGATCTTTCTTGTTTCTTTCTGTTCTCATGTATCATCATTTGGGGTTATACAGGATGCTCTGGGAAGGCAAACCTCGGGCTGAAGGTCAGGCCCTCCCTGGTGAAGCAAAATTGTTGCTGCCGCAGAGGTGTTCACAGGAAATCAATATGGCTGCTAAAGTGTCTTTGCTTAGGAAGGCCGCCTAAGTAGCCTTTCCCTCATCTCTAATGGCAAGTAACCTTCAGTTTATTAATCTACAGAGCCATCAATATGTCTCTCTATGTCCCTGTGATTGATCTATATACCTGATAGTGTCTGCCATTAAAATCCATGTTTTCCAGCTTTCCTGGTCACCTGGAATGGGTAAAGCCAGTTTGGACATCCTTATTGTGGAGCTGGGAAAGAAGAGCAGGGGAGCATGCTTCCTTTTTATCTACCATTACTAATTTGTCTTTAGGACTGGATATTCAGATTAGGCCTTCCCCTCCCCTACCGCCCCACTTAAATGACAGTTCTATTGTGCTTTTGTTGGCAAATATGGATAATAAAGCTTCACCTTAAAAGCTGGGCCTTTGAGGACGTGGTTTATTTCTTGGTCCTCCCCTAGGCAAGCCATTTAATCGTTCTGTGTCTTTCTTCTCACTATCAAATGGAGACACTACTTTACTCCTGGCTTTAGTCTCCCCAGCCTGCCAGGGAACCATTTGGAGTATGAGTTACTTTTCACTGTCTCTGGCAAAAGAGGAGCTGATTTTCAGGTAGCGCTGTGAGGCAAAATTAGTCTTAAAAAGTCTCAGATGGAAAGGCTGAAGAGCAATCGTTCTGGCTTTGTTCCTTGGTCTGCAATGGGCACAAGCTCTGTTTGCAAAGAAGGAACTGAAAACCCCCTGTTTGGAGAAACAGCTACCCACACCTGGAACACAGGTTGGAAAAGTCATCAAGTCCACTAGCGCCTCTGGAGCAGGCATATGCATATGGGGGTAGAAAGTGGGGGAGGGAAGAGTGAGAAAGATTATCTAGGATGTTGAACATACTAAACATGTACCTTTTAATAAGTGCTGTAGCATTTCAGCAGATGTGGAGGAAATTTTGAGGTCACGGAGGAGAAGCCACCTCCTACTCTAACTGTTCTAGTGTTTTAGAATTGATTAGGCAGCACACATTGTCTGGAGGTGAAGGTTAGTGCAGCTCTGCCAATCCTCTGGCTTTCTAACCCAGTCCCTCACCTAGAAGGAGACTTCCACATTCTGTGGAACAAAGGAGATGACGCTGTTTCAGCCATTTTGTTTTGTCTATAATCTGGTCTCTTATGAGTGCTATTGAGGGCAGTTCAAAAAAATGGGCTTTTAAAAGGCTTCTTTTCATGCTATCTCATAATTAAACTTCAGTGAATGAGTTGCGCAATAACAGGGGAGTTCTGGTCTGTTTTATGAGGCAATACTCTAGTTCCTAAGTGGGTGAACTAGGAGACCTTTCTTTCTTGCATGGGAATTGAATAATTGCTGGGAAAACCAGACTTGTGCTCCTCTTGTTAGTGTACTTAAGCTCTTTAAAATAAAATAGCTGATACCTCTCTAAATAATGACTTCATGGAAATGCTTGTTCCTGAAGTTGTGACCTTCAGGCAACCAAAATCACAGCCTGTGTCCAGATCCAGCTTCCACAGCCGGTCAGCCTGGCTGTGGCTGCCCAAACCTCTGGATCCAAGTGCTCAGGAGGTTAGAAAGGTTAGAGATTTTTTGCTACTAAGACTTACTTCTAATTAGAAATGAAATACCATAAATAGTTTTTAGGGAAGGAAATGGAAGCCTAAAAGCAAAATAAAATTAAAGGTCAATCTTCAACTTAGCAGGCTGATGTGGAATGTGGATTTAATAACAAGAAAATCCATTCTGAGAAGGAAAGAAAAAAAAGTCAAAATTACCAGACAGGTAAAAGACAGAATGGTTTAATATGTAACCTCATCCTCCGAAATATAAGGCAGGTGGAAAGCGTGAGCAAGTTCAATAACAAAAAATATAAATAGAGCTAATAGTTGAGAGGCAATGGAAGAGAAACTGGCTACACTTGGAGGCATCTAGAGTGAGGTAAAGCAGCAATGGAAAATTAAATATAATAAAGAATCAAATTTTGACAATATAGTGGTTTTTAAAAGAAAAAAGAAACAAACCTGCTCTCCAGAATTTAATTTAAATCCTTCTTGCTTCCTTATAGCATTTAAGCAAACCCGGTATAATTTCCCATGCACAGTTCAAACTAATCAGAAAAAGATTTATTAGGTATTTTAAATATTTCTAGATTCTTTCGACATTTTGGTAATATTGTTTTCCATACCTATACAGTTTTTAGTCCAGAGGGCTTTTAGGTACCGAACCTCTAAGCAGGCTTTAAGTAAGTGTGAAGCCAAAAGAACGTAATTATTTACCTTTATTTTCCTTTAAGGACAATTCCATCTCCCTTTCACAGCTGGTGAAGCAGCATTAATAAATTCTGAATTCTCTGCATTTGAGACAAGCTGTCATTGCTGCCCAGTATTTTGGGGGATAGGAATTTCCCTGCTCTCATGCTAAGCTACATGCTGCAGCCTCATGAACATTTTTTGCTGTGGCCTGTTAAACTTCCCTCCCTGTTCCTAGGCAGGGCAGAGAGCCAGTGAGAAGTGATGAGTGCTTTTCATGGTAAGGAACAATACATGAAGACTTTCCAAATTAATTTAACATTCACAAGGAATGCTGTTGGCTGCATCAATTTCAGATATGCTGGCAAGCAGGAAATTATTTTCCATGTAGATGATGTTTCTATCCCTTCCCCCCCTCAGGACCCCTACGGTGGGAAGGAGGAAGAGAGGTTTTGTCTTTTAATGAAATCTAATTGTGGAGCACGGTCGGGGAGGGGAAGGGTCAGGGGAAGGCCAGCCACATGAGCCTCTGCAGCAAGACATCTCCTGGAAAGAGCTGATCCTAGTGGCTCCATTGGGCACCTTTGGTCCCTGCTCTCCCTTCGGAGACAGGATGGCCTCGTAGAAGGAGATGGGAGCTGAACTGGTGGAAAAACGTTGCTCCCTGCTGCAGTCTCTGGAAGGGGGACTTGGATCTCATCCTCTGTTCAGGCTAAACTCACTAAAAGCTTACTGGTACAGATGGTTTCATTTCCTTTATCTCCCCAAAGGGTCCCTCAGGCTTTGTTAACTAAACACACAGAATCATAGAATGGTTTGGGCTGCAAGAACGTGAAACACCATCCTGTTCCAACACCTCTGCCACAGACAGGGATACCTGCCACTGGACCAGGTTCCTCAGAGCCCCATCCAGCTTAGCCTTGAAAACTGGCAGGGATGGGGCATCCACAGCTTCTCTGGGCAACCGGTTCCAGTGCCTCACCACCCTCACAGTAAAGAATTTGTTCCTAGTATCTAATCTAAACCTAAGCTTTTTCAGTTTAAAGCCCTTCCTACTTGTCCTATCCCTGTGTCCCACAGTACTGCCAAGATTTGCCACAGTTTTTGGATTTCCATTCCTGAGCAAATAGAATGGAGCATTCTGCATGCACTGAAAATCCACCATGGACGTGGCTGACATCTTTACAAGAAGTCTGCAGCTTTCTGGTGGTCAGGGTCTTGTGTGTGGGATGTAATGTCTTCACCTAAAAGCAAAAATGGAAAGCAAGGTTAGCTGAAGCTTTGCAAGGTGAAAATAGCAGATGATCAGAGAAGAAGAGATGTGTGCAGAAGGTCCAAAGTGTGGAAATTGTGAAGATCAAGTGTGAAATGTCCCAAGATTTCTAGGGGCTTTTCTATGATGAATTTTATCTCCAAACTGTATGGAAGATACCCCATATTAGAGCATTAGAGCTTACATAGAAAACTCCGTAAGCTGGTCAAGAGTATTTAAGAAATTTTGAGGAAATCTGATATGGAAGTAATTGAAAATAAATAAGAATCAGAAAATCATTTACCAGTTATAAGGATGTAGGTATGTGTATATTTATATACCTGCTGCTCTTTATAATGTAGGACATACAGATCTCAAGATACCTATGCTCTTCCTAGTCATCTAGTCAATGAAAATATCAACAAATATTACATAATCAGTCAGAAAAAAATGCAGTTTCTAGATCTTAGCCTTTAATCTTAATCCCCCCTTTCTTCCCACTATTCCTGTAATTCTTGTTCTTGTAATACTGCAATTGCAGCTCAATTTTAAATAAATTCTGCACTCTCTCAAAAGCTTTGCATTTAGTTCTTTGAATCCTGCAGACCATGAAATTTCTTAAATTGGCAGTGGGAGCCAATTTCAATCATAAGGGGAGAAGACCTAAAAACTTCAAGTTTAATTCAAATGTGAAATCTGCTGCAGGCATTTCCACACCTGGTTAAGTCAGACTTCAGTCTGACCATAGGGCAGGACTTGTGCTCATGCTATGGGCACTTGGAATTGTTAAGGTTAGTGAAAAAAACCTACTGAAAAGTGACATGCTTCATGTCTAGCGGTTCAGCCCCTCTGAATGACTGCAGGTTAGGGCTCAGGCCTGCAATTGAGTTACTGCAGTTTAACAGGTTACCATGCATCAGCTAAGCTGCAGAAACAGTCGCGTGTGTCCTCCTCGCCTTTGACAAATGTAAGGTGATTTGACTTAGCTTAATCTATTTTCATTGCAGGCTAAATTGAATTACCTCATATTTATGATGGGCTATAAGGGCACTCAGAGAGAGTTATCTGGGTTCAACTGATCTCTGGTAACTTGCTTAGCCATGGTAGCTGGACTGTGGGTATAAACCCTGAGCAGCCTTGCGCTCACAGGAGAGAGCTGACGTGAACTTCAGCAGACACAGATTTATAACTCACGATGAAGTAGTTTGGGATGTGGTAAGCCATTGACGGAATGGCTGGAATTGGCTTTTAAAGGAATAGAGTAGCTGGCAGGGCACTTTCTTAATGGGTTTCTGATTCTGGAATATAGTTCCTTTCCCCTTTCAGAGTCTGTGTTGGTTTGAGCTACAGCAGCACAGAGGCTTGCTTGCCATTCCTTTCTTCCTCGTTTTTTTTTCAGGCAGACATGTGGGATGGAGCTGGGATGATAGCTTTAACTCCCTGTGGGTTTTCTGTGAGGGTGCTCCGGTAGAGTAAATTAGTTTTAAATTTGGTTATTCTACCATAACCTAAGTATTCTTAACTGAATTGTAAATTTAAATGTTAAGTGTTGCACTGAATGTTTAAATAATTCTAAAAGCACTTGGAGCATGGGATAAGTGCTGTAAAAATCTAAATAAATGAGTAAATTGTTTAACAGCATATGTGGTAATGCAAAATACTACATGTGTGCAAAGAGTAAGAGCTGTGCTCGAAATGGTTGCCAGAGCTTAAATTTCCTTGCTACATGCAAAACCTTTTCACATTAACAGGGTGCTTTTTTCATGTTTAGCCTACTGTATAACTGGGAGAAGAAGATGAAGTTGGCAGTTTAGACTGTCAAACAGAGGTTTCAGCTCAGCAGTGAGGTTCAAAGAGATTAATTTGAACTCGACTGTTTACGTTACTGATCTCGTACCAGCTGGGTTTGTGGCATTAAGATGTCAATAGTACAACAGAATTTAAGTAACAGTTTCATCATTGACATCATCTTTTGAAGGTACAGATGATTGCCTCCTTATGTACTAGGACATATTTCTTTAGGACAGGACTCTTTGTATGCTTTCATCTGGGAGGGCGAAGAAGGAGAGGGAGGTGGGGAGAGAGCCTTGAAATGGAGCTAATTAGAAAATGTCTTAGTACATAAGTGGTTTATTTAAGCAAGTTCCAGCAAAAAGGTTCCCATTTCCATATGGCATAAAAAGCTTTATTTTTTATTTTTGTCAAATTTTCCCTTCTTTCTTTCAACTGGCACCAAAACAGAGCAGCTAAGATAATAATAAACTGTCCTATGTGAAGTGGCATTATTATTTTTAGTAGTTCAACCTTGAATGGAGGAGAGAAGCCTCTTGGAAGGGCAGGAAGAGTTGATAATGGAGATTCTTTCACACACCCTCTGCTCCCCCCAGCTCCATACAATAATTATTAATCAAAGGTAGCTGCAATGTCTTTCACTGGGGCTCTTTTGGTAACTCTCTTGGTCAACCATAGGCTGTATAAGGTTCAAACTTGGTTAAGATGTCATTGACCTGGCATGCTGATCACTGGTGTTCTTAAAAGGACAGGAAAAGACAGTGTGGGAATGCTTAAAAAAAAAAATAAAGTAAAATGCATCTGGCTTAAGGACTTGAGAAGTTATTTCTTTGGGGGAGGTGTTTTCATTAATGAAGCTTACAGGACTGATCCCTTGTTGAACAGGCTTTTCTATTGTCCCTTGGTGCTGTGGGTCATGGTGGGGGACTCAGACGAAGGGGGGGTGATAACCTTTTGGGGAAAATAAGTAAAGAATCAGTAAAAGTGAAATGGTTTTGTTTTACAAAATAATGATACAGCTAAATTTGACTTAAGTGTTCTCTAAAAGCCTTTCCTCCTGTGCTCTAGTGGCTGCTGCAACCCCTTGAAACCCTGTGCCTTTGAAGGAAATCACAGTGTAATCCTTTGGTTTGGCACGTATTGTCCCTTAATGACAGGCATTACATTTGCACAGTACCATAAATCAAAGCTAGGGGCTGTTTTAAATAGGCTGCAGATGCATGCGGACGTTTGCTAAGTGGCACTTCACTGGAGAGGGGAGGGGGAGACTATCCCGCTGCTGCAGCTCATGGTAGAGCAGGGCCAGCAGAGGGGGTTCCCATGTCCACACAATATTTTCACTTCACCTGGGATTTAGCTCTACATGAAGACCTGTTTAGCAGAAGGAAATGTTTTTTGAGCACGACCTCTGAAGGGTTTAATTGGGATTTAACTGTTCCTATTTTTTCCACTCCATGCGGGAGTCTGGAGCTCTGTTTACAAGGTGTGTCATATCCTCTCAACCCCAGAGTCCTTCTCCCCCTCCTTTCTTTTTATGTTCTGGACAAATAGGGAGAAAGATACTTTTAAAGCAAATGCACATAGAAAAACCCACAATTACTGTCCCTGATTTCGCTGTGAAAACTTTACAACAGCAGTACTGAAAAATCTTCCCCTACCCCTCCTACTTCTTCTAAGAGAACGAAAAAATCCATCAAATTAACACATCAATGAGTTGATTGTAATCTCCAGGGTTCAGTGTAGCACTTTCTAGCCTCTCAGACAGGAGGCCAGCATGATTTATCAATGCAAACCTAATAGCATCAATATGAATCTAACTAAAAATCAATATTTCATTACCAAATTGTTAGTGAGAATGAAGAAAAATTGCCAGAGTCAGAGCATTCTCTAGGGTAGGAGCATCTGGAGTTCAATGTGACAAGATGAGTGATGCATGACTCGGGGCCTGGGGAAGGACACTGGGAGGACAGGCCACTACGTAAGGCCGAAGATTCACGAAGAAAGCACTTTTTTTTTTTTTATGCTTTCTCTAAGAAGAAAGAAAATGTCTGAGAAAATAAAAATGGAAGGCACGCTGCTATTTACCTAAACTGATGCAAAGTAACTCAAACAACTGAATCTGGACAGATTAGTCTCTGCTGTGGACACCTACACAGAACTGGTTTTCACAAGAGACAAATGGGGAAAATAAATTCAGTGGTCCAGATCCTGATTTCACCTACAAAGGACAGAAATTCATAATAGCTTGCACAGTGGAAATTCTTTGGTTTCATGTCCCATGTACCTGAAATTGGATTTGGTAGACTTTGGATTTTCTGAAATTTCAGATTTGTGGTGGGTTTCTGTAGATTGCAACTGAAATGTGGACTGAAATCTGCTATCAAGAAGGCAGCAGTACTCAAATTAGTGTGTTTGCTTGGAATGCATCCTAGTAATTAATGTGCTTCTTATTTAAAGAAACAGAGCAAGAAGTGCATGGAAGAGTGCCAAAAATAGATTCAAAGCATCTTTATGGTACGTTAAGTCATAGGTCTATTCTGGCAGCATGGTAAGAACTTACATACTTAAAACTGTGGAGAAATAAGAACAAAAGCACTGAAATGTAACTGTGATTTGAGACTCTCAGAGAGCCTTGTTATTACTCTGGTTCAACATATATTGGAGAATGATGGTTGGAGTTTTTGTGTCCCAGTACCTTTTGTTCGTTTGGGATATCGGAAAGTTATCGGAATGTATAACAGCTGCTGTACTGTTTAACACCTGCATCTGTTTGGGTTTGGAATGACCATGTCGTGGGACTTATGGAGTCCTCAATATTTGGGGTTTTGTAGTCTTCTGAGGGGAAAAGGAGCAACCTTTCTGTGACCCTTAAATCTATAGCTTCTGGAATCAGATTATGGGTGACCCTCTCAGCTTTTAGATTTTGAAGAAAAGCATTTTAGCTCTTGCACTGAGAAAGAATGATCAAAAACTGAATTGCAAAGGCTCGGAAACCAGGAATAAAACATAATCTCTCTAAAACTACTGTGAAAAGAAAACAAAGTACTAGTTATTCTTTGTGCTTTTTTTTTTAATGGAGGCCTGCAATGAATAGTCC
Organism: Gymnorhina tibicen; assembly: GCA_013399875.1. NCBI lineage: Eukaryota > Metazoa > Chordata > Aves > Passeriformes > Artamidae > Gymnorhina > Gymnorhina tibicen. Next base: position 260,126 of record VXAZ01006396.1, read on the forward strand.
TGAGGTTTCTCTAGTTCTTTTGTGTCCTTATTTGGCTAAGTCTGCTCCATATGGCTCCAGTCAACATTTTTTTTTTTTAGAGGGAGAGAAAGAGAATTTCCAGGTTAGTTGAACTTATTGCTTAGAATAAAATTTCTCCTAGCCCCTGTGTTTCTAATTCTGGCAGCCTGTGATACATCACTAATCTCTAATTCCCTTACTCCCTAGGAACTGTCATTATTTTATGTATTGACTAATACAGTTGTCTCAGGGTAAATTTCCCCTGAAATCGAAGTTTACTTCTTGCATTAGAAGTGAAGCCTACTCCCTTTTATAAATGACAGACTCTTTTTATAACTTTGCATGTATTGGAAGCAGTCTCACTAGAAATGAATGGGATTTTGTTTGTTTAGGTTTATGTTTTTGTTTTTAATGAGGTATTACCTGTACTTCAGGCTGAGAAAATTGGAAGGCTAAATACCTATGTAATGATTTCAAGCTTTTTTTCTGAAAAAAATTCGGATGAAACCTGAAGGTATCAGCAAATAGGAAAGTTAGTGTCTCTGTTACCAGGAATTCCTTAAAGGCATTAACATCAATTAAAGGTTCTTCTTTGTTTCCATTAGAAATTTATGTAGGCTCAAGCACTGAATGCAAACAGCATTTTATGTAAATATAGAGAAATTGCAACAAATACTTAGAAATACAATAAGTGAACACATTGTTTAAGCAGACATACCATGTTAACTGAAAATACCCTTAAATACATTTTAAATGTAAAGATGTAAGTAATACCACCCATCCAGCACCCAAGCAGCTTGACAAAATTTTGAGGGGTAAATCAGTTTCTAATCGGTATGGATTCTTTTCAAATGGTTTCCACTTCACAGCTCTCTTCCTTTATAACATTTTTTCATCCCTCTTCTGCAATAATCACAGTAAGTTTTAGTTTGTGTGGTAGTTTAGAATTTGATAACGGAGTCTTTTGGCTCCTGTGCTGGTTTGGGCTGGGGTAGAGTAAATTTTTGTCACAGTAGCTGGCATGGGGCTGTGGTTTGGATTTGAACTGAAAATGGTGTTGATGACCAAGGGATGTTTTCAATATTATTGAGCAGAACTTACAAAGAGTCACAGCCTTTTCTGCTCCTCACCCCACCCCACCAGAGAGGAGACTGGGAGTGACAAGGAGTTGGGAGGGGACACAGCTGGGACAGCTGACCCCAGTTGACCCAAGGGACATTCCATACCAATGGTGTGGTGCTCAGCATAAATTGAGGGGAAGAAGGAGGAAGGGAGGGATGTTCAGAGTGCTGGCATTTGTCTTCCCAAGTCACCATTACAGGTGATGGAGTCCTGCTTTTCTGGACGTGGCTGAACACCTGCTTACCCATGGGAAGTGGGTGAATGAATTCCTTGTGTTGGTTTGCTTGCATGCATGGCATTTGCTTTACCTAGTTTTCTCACTTTTACACTTCCAGTTCTCTCTCCCATCCCAGCAGGGTGAAGTGAGTGATCAGCTGCATGGGGCTGAGTTGCCACAACAACCCCAAAAACACAAATGAATTATTGTTGGAAAAATTGAGACAGTAACTTTACTTCCATGTAGGCAATAAATGGGGGCAAACATAAGACAGAAATAAAACAGGAATCTTATATTTATTTATTAAGAATTGACATATTTTTTAATTTGTACTTCCCACTTTCTGTTGGTACTGTTCTTTCTCATACAAGTTGAAGTTTTTTTTTTACTTGAAGGCAGTCTGAAACTGAGTGACACCTTTGCTGCTAGTGAACAACTTGAAAATGGAAGACGAGATCCAATCAGACAGACTAATTAGGGCATCCAGTGAGGATAGAGCCTTGAATATTCACTGCACTTTTTTTGGAAATACAGTACTGTGCAAATCCTTGCTCAGGCTGATTGAGACAGTCTGCCAGCCAATCACTCTTCGTGATCAGTGAAAAATAATGAAAAAGATTAGAAATGTAACATCCATAAAAGTTTCAGGAACTGCTTAACTTAAAAAACTAACACTCTTAAATAAACGATCTAGCACTAGCAACCGTGCAATGCCTTGATTGAAAGACTGAATTTATAACAGTACCTTGTGTAATCATTTGCTACAGTTTTGCAAGGGGAAACTTCATTCAGAGGTCAGATCACAGAGGCTGAGCAACAATAGAGAATGATATAGGACAGCCATGAAAATGGAAGACAAACACACTCAGTGGAAAGAAATCTCTTCTGGCTTTTTTAGTCTTGAAACTTCAAAGCAAAACCAGAGTAGATTGCTTTTACTGTTTGGATGTTACTTGTCTTTGCTTAGCAGGTACATTGATTTGCAGGTGCAAACCCGGTGCCTCTGTGGGTGTGTCCCAGTCAGATGTTGATGGGGAATCAGAGGAGCACCTTATGTCTCTGCCTCTGTGCTGCCTGGTTTCTTCATTTGCATGGTCTGGGTAGGTAGAAGAATATGTGCTGGGTTTGAATTCAAATATTAATATCAAAGATGTGTGATGACAGCATGACCAATTGAACTGTTGGCGTTTTATTTCTCATTGTGTCAGCAATGCATCTTCTGCCTACCTTCGATCCATCCTTTTTTTTTGGACACCACCATATAGACCAAGCAAGTATGGAAGAATAATTTCTTATGCTTGCATTGGCTTCAAACCAGTCGAGTTATGATTGCAGTCACCCTTTTCAGAGGCATTTGAACACTTGATGTTTCTGTTCCTGTGGATGTGCACAGAAAATAAATACTGGGCCTGAAGCAGGAATGAACTGAAAGGTGGATTGATCTTCCTGTTATAACTACTTGAAAACTGGGGGGATGGAAAACTTCCAGATTTTCCCCTTCCTTTCCTTCAGGAAGAAGAGCTAATATTGGAAAACGTGGGGAAGCACATATTTAGCAGAAATGACTAATCATAGATATTGAAAGCTATAATGTGACTCACAGACATGCCCTGCAAGGAGTAACTTGTAGGCACCCTGCTCATTCAACACTTCTTATCTGCTTTCATGCCCACAAACAAAAGCAGGGTTCTAACCAGCAATATCTGTGCTTCTCTGACGTGCCTTTCAGTGTTGCTTGTGCAGTGGGTAAGCAAAACGCCAGCTGAGAAGTTTATTCTCTATAATGAATACACTTCATGATATGATAGAGTCCTTGACAAGAGTGTTTTACAGAAGGAGTAGCTAAGTAGTAGCTAAAACATTGCATTCTCTAAAGAGTAAATGCTTTGGTTCACTGCCAAGTTTCTGTTTGATTACAAAGAAATTGGAAAGGGACATCCATCCAGGTCTAATAAAGCAATTGTTCATTTCTTTTAGAAAATAATGAGCAGAAAAACTTTATTACAATAGCTAAAACATTTGGCAATTTATGTATTTATTTGCATATTTGCAAGGCTTGTGGGTAAAATAGACACCTGCTAAATGTATGGTGTGACTGATGGTAAAAATGGGTTCTTTTCACAGGTTTGTTCTTTACAACCAAGCGGGCTTAAGAATTTTGCCATTTACATAACACAGCGTAAATTGTTTCACAGTAAATCTGCTTAGCAACTTTATTTATGGAAGAATGACATGTGCATTTTCTATGACACCTAATACTTTGGGTTTTTATTTTGTCAAAATTGTTGTTTTACTCCCTTCTCCCCCAATTATTTATAGTTAAGATCTGTTTAGGCACTTTGTCTGAAAGGTAAGTTTCAATAGGATCCTGTTATAATGTAGAATTTTGTGTTTCAAGTATTAATGTGTGGCACTTCTATGCAATGCTTTTTATTTATTCTTTTCCTGCAGGCTTTCAGATGCAAAATAACATGAGATTTGGCCTTTTTAAAGTATTTAATTGCTGGGATGGTGAATCTGTCATGAAAAATCAGGAGACTTATATTATGCACTGCTTTCTTGCCAGTTTAGACTTACAAACATGCTTCCAGCTCTCCTTTCCATTGGTGCATAATAGATTTATTATTTTTATTGTGGCAAGACTCAGGGTTTGCATTTAGGGTTTGGTTGGGGTAAACATGGGGAAAAAACAGTGAAAAGACATTAATTCCCTATCCCTCCAGTCTCTGGCCTGGGGAAAATTCTGCCTTTTCTTCCTGTATCTGCTTGATATATCTGCAGCAAAGTTGGGGGTTGTGCTTTGGATACTTCCTTGTGCAAAACCCACTTGGAAGAATAAAGTAACCCTAGCAGGAGCTTTTCTAGCACCCTTGAGCTTTCTCTTCTCCCTGCCCTCTCCATGGGCAGCTGGCTGATGTGCATGTACATATCTGTATACTTGAACTGCCACCCACCTGGCCCCACATGCACCTTCTCCCTAGCTTGTCCTAGCCCAGAAATGTCTGGGGTTTTCTTGGATACTTATTCGCCTTCCCCCCCCCCCCCCCCATTTTTNCCTCCCCCCCCCCCCCACTACTTCTGTGCTTTCTATCAAGTTCCTCTCTGTTTGTGGGAAGTCACTGAATAAGGTAACAGTGGGGTTCTTTGGCTGTTGGGAGTTATGTCCTCGAGTTCTTGGTTTTGTTGGTTGCTTTTTTGATCTGACATGGTCTTTTCCAAGGGCTTCTGAAAGTCTACAGTGAGTAGCCAGCTCCTTATTGGTACTTTGCATACTTGTCCTCAGGAATGACTTATCCTCTGGAGTACTGGAGGAATTCAGTGCTGCCCAAGAAATTATTCATAAAGATTTTACAAACTGATCAGAGCTTCAGGTGGAGGTTGTAGTGGAATTGTTGTGCCGAGAAAAGCTTCTGACCACACTTAGCATGGACTAAAAGGGTTTTCCTTCTTTCCTTCAAAAATTTGCAAGTCCTTTAGCTATTTTTTATTCTAGTTTTTTTGGGTTTTTTTTTTATGTTTACTCACAAACAGAGCTTCTTCTTAAAAAACAAGGGATTCTATCAGAGGCTTCTTTTTCCTTGAGAGAGTAAATTAATCTGTGCTGAGGTCAGTGCTGCTCTGCCAGCATTACCACATGTAGCCAAACCATAAATTTAAAAACCAGACTGGTCCTTTGGTCCTTCTAAACCACGGTCAGCTATAGGACTACTTGTTTTAGTCAGGTGAGTTGCAGGAATCCCGAGGAATGAGGGCCTTGCTGCTTTGCTGCATTTTGTAGCTAGTTTATACTGTTTAAGTTCTTTGCTGCTATGTGAAATTTAGCATGGAAGAACAAATTCCACTCCTCTGTGCTGGGATAAAACCAGTGCTACCCATGGAGGTGTAAGGGTGGAGCCTGCATAGATAAGTCTCATTTCTGACTTCTACGGCTGAGGTAGGTGATTTATCCAATATCACTCTTTAGTGGATTGGAGAGAAAAGCTTGAGATTTCTGTAAGAGAACAGTATTCACTATTCTAATCTTTGTGGCATAGAAGTGTACAGGGTAGAGAGGAATATACACTTTCAATTCCACAGATAAAAAAAAATGTTTTAGGGGCAAAGTATTTTTTACAGTCCCTTTGACTAACAAGAGGATTGGGTGGTTTTTTGCTCTGAACATAGGGTGTTGGTCTAAATTTCAGAGGTACTCTACTCGACGCATGTTACAATTTTTACTCCTGTTTTCTTTGTTAATTTAGGCATGTCACTTTAACCATAGTGTTAACCACCTCAACAACTATTTTCTCCCTGTCAGCGCTGCATTGCCTGGAGCTGCTTTCTTCATCACAGTATTTGTTCACCTTGTGGAAAGCATTTGCTAGGAAAGAGAAATATCTTCGCTTTGCTCCTAATGTATTGAATTCTACAAAATTCAGACTGGGAGTCCAGTGGTATAGGAACAGGAAGCAGTGTGGATGGACACATTTTCTGTAGAAAGAGAACACCTATTGAAAACAAAATGAAAAAAACAATACTTGCCATAACAGTAAGACACTGCTGCAAGACTTGATTTTGTGGTGTAAGCATCATGTCTAAAATATTTACTATCCTTGAGGACACAAGTTAAAGTTTAGGCAGAATTGGTTTAGACCTTCACTCCTGAATTGTAATAAAATGGACGTATGTGTTCTTTGCAGATTTAAAATGTGAAGCATTTTTGGACATGGCATGGTTCTTCTATTTGAGAAAACATAAAACGGACAATAGAAGATGAAGACTTTGCACCAGATATTCCCCCTGCCCTTGCTTTTCCTATTAGCAGGCAGTTTTCTGGCCACAGAATGTGCAAAGTGATTTGAACTGAAAGTCACTATTTAGGTACAGAAATATGGAAACATTGCTTGTGTGGAGACTGGCTAGGAAAAAAGAGAAATCTCTAACCTACTGTGGTCTCTATCTACTTGCCTCCAAATTCAAAATGAGGGAGGGGAAAAAAGCCCCTTCCAATTCATCTTAATAAGATGACATAAGTTGGCAAGTCTTTATTTTTATTACTCTGTCTACTCCAGCATCCTCATCTAGAAGTCAAATTGTTGGCACAGAAACATCCACTTGGTCTTGTTCCACTCTTCTTCCAGCTTGAGGACTCTATACAGGACTAATCTAAAGGCAGAAAAAAAAAGCATTAAGCAAAGCAATAAAAATAATTAATCTAAGTTTGAAAGAGGTATTTTTCCCTCCTTCTGCCATTGCTTTGCTACAAATGTGCAAACATTTTTCCCTACAGTGGGAGGCTGAGAGGTGCTATTTGCTTTACTGGAATGTAGTTTATTGCCATCCTCTCCTCTCCACTCTCTGTTTGCCCCAGTCTTAAGGGCTGTCATTAAGGGCTGCCTTAATGTTACTGGAGTCCACTGTTGTTTCAAGCTAATCTTGGGTATCAACTAAAGCCATCAAATCAACCATGTGCAGCTGTACAGTGAATCTAGAGGACTCCACTCCAAGTTCTTCATCCTTTTTAAATTTTATCTTTTGGTCTTGTTTTGTTCATGACATATTTATGACCAGTGGGATTGAGATGAAAAGTCTTTATGTACATACATGAAAAAAATCAGTGCTATACTATTTTTTCTTTTTTCTTTTAATGATATTTCATTCCAACATGCTCTTTGTATCTAGACAGGGTTCTGCTTAATTAGATATTTAAATGATTGGAGCAATGCTGTTTCCTTAACTCCTAACTGCAACAAACACATACGAAACACACTGTTGGCGGCATTTAATCAACAGCAGTCAATTTATCATTTTCACAGTTTTAGTGAGTGGTTATGAATCACTAAAATCACAGGTATTGTAGATGCAGCGTTGTGGCACTATCATTAACAAATATACAGTGCACAGAGGGATGACTTGGTAATTGAGTGGGACTAATAAGAATACATCATTTAGCTGTATGTGACAAACTGTGCCTCAAAACACAACCACGGAAAATTCACGTTTTGCTTAATAAATAAATTACACAGCAAATGTATTATACATAATTTGTGTCCTCATGGATTTGAATGATATATAATGCATGGTCCAAGTCATTTATTTATTAAGACTAACTATATATGTTGTAGGTGGGGAATTTTAAACTCTAGAGTAAGACCCGCATAGGTAACTGTTACAACTACTGAGTTTGATTGGGCAGCAAATGAGGCTGTGCATTTGGGGACCTGCAAACACAGGCAAGTGTTTCTAATGTTACAAGCTCCAGTGTATTAATAAACTTCACTTTCCTCCATTAATTTGAGGGATAAGAGGACTAAAGTTGAAGCTTCACTGGAGAGGTATTCTACTTATTCAGCAATGGAAAACAAAGAATTTTTTCAGTAAAAGGAAAATACTGATTGCAACAAGGAGGTTTGCGGCATTTGGCTAATAACCAACACTTCCTCTGTAATGTTTTGGAAGAGGGTAATTTTACACTTGTGGGCATCTAGGCCTGTTGGCCAATTCAAAGAAGAGAGCAAATAAAAAAAATTTGATTCTCTTGAGCATCTTGGATAAGCAGTAGATGAATATTTGATGTACCAATTCAAAATAATTTTCAATAGGTGCCCTAAAGTTTTCCAGCTAACATGCTCTGCAGCTGGCCTATAGCATTTTGTTTCAACACTTCCACAATTCTCTGCTTAAACTACTGTCTTCTCCAGATTCATCTGGTTTTTTGTTTCTTTTTTGTGGTGTCTAGCAGTCTGATTTAATCTCAGGACATGTTTGTTTTCTTCTAGTGGATTGACTAAAGTGTAGTAGTTTGTACGACCCTTCTTATAGCACGTAAATTTGAATAAATTCTGGAAAAGTAATCTTTTGAAATGAAGCTGGTTTTATTTTAAAATATCATTACTGCTGTGTATCTCCAACTAAAAGGAAAGAAAAAGTACTAAATAAATAGCTCTTATCAACTTGCATTGAATAGCATTGATCAACCATCATTTCAGGTGCACATTGAACAGTGTATATAGAGTCAACAGTTTCCACCTTGAGTTTCCCCTGAAACATTACCAGTAGACTGCATAAATCTGCATATAAAGAGGTTTTTGCAGGGAGACTAGAACGGTCCTTTTTCTGACATTGGTGGAAAAGGTTGGCTTGCTAAAAAGAACAATCTGTATGAAACCACTGAGAGCAACCCAGGCTAACCTGCGAGCAGGGGGAACACTAGCTCTGGGAATGGTGTCAAGGCTCATTTCTCAGCATTTAATTATAAAAAAGGCCCCCAAAAGCCCAGAAAAACAAAACAACCCTTCCTTTTCTTACTCCAGAACCAAGTGATTTTGTTGCTTTTTTTTTTGCATCAGATATTTGTAACCAGTTCTGAAACCTTACTGTGATTTAAAATCGTGCAAGCTTTATCCAGATCTGAATTTCCTTGGCACTGCAGAACTGACTGAGATTTCTATTCTACTTCTGGGGAAAGAAAACTCCAAACCAAACAAGCTACCAGATTTAACTCTTTATATGAATCAGGTTTTGGCTTAAACTTAAAACAAAGTTCCCAAGAGGAAACCTGTGAATCTGCTTCAAGCAAGCCAAGGCTGAGTCACTCAACACATAACCTTGAGCTAGTACAGATCTGCAGGCAACAAGCAGAGAAAAGTTGATTGTTTCTGGTAAACTATCCATCAGGTTTGGGATGTTATTATGCTTAGAATTTAAAGTGAACTGAATAACGTAAGTTGGATTAAGAAAAAGCGCGATATTAACAGAGCCAACTTTCCTCACATAGTTCCCTTTTCTCAGCGTAGTTTCCTTTTTGGAGCTACATAGTGATGTGTATCAAGTTTTGAATCCTACCTGATAGGCAATGTTCAACAGCATGTGTAACGTTGCCTTGGATGGTGCTCGCTTGGCTGCTGATGCAGTCCAAACTTGGAGCATAACGCTTCACACAAGGAGCTCAGGCAGCTGTCAATACTCCATTACTTGTTTTATCCTTAAATACCATACCAGGAAGATATTCAGTGCAGGTAATTTCTCCTTTTTTAAAATTGGGTTTTGGTCACTAAACTGATTACTTCAGGAAACTTTTCACAGCTGAGGGGACAGCAGAGACCTGCTAGCTTCCTACCATCTTCTTGCTCAAAGAGCACCATGCAAAGGGAAATACCTTATTATCTATGAGAATATCAGCTTCACATCACAAGTGAAACCAATGCAAAGCTTAAACCTATTGATCCATTGTAAAGTATGACTAAATGGATAACACGAATTTCCTAGCTTCCCAGAAAATAAGCACGAGGCCTTTGGAAATTTCACAGCCTGGCTGCATATTGTATGAGCCCGCAGAATCATTGATTTGTTTTCTTCAACAGGGTTGCATCTTACTTGAGAGCAGGCTTTTCATATTTTTTGTGTCTGGGATCAAGACGATCTTACAGTTGATTGTATAGCTGACAATTTAAATTCAAATTGAAGCATTTGTCAATAATTCAGTACAGACTGCAGCCACTAACTCTTTCCTGATTTGTATAGTCAGTGCTTTGGTGTCTTTCTTTTGGCCCTACTGCACTCCTTCTTTCTTTCTGCTTCAAAGCCACCAGAGCTGAAACTTTTAGAGAAATTCTACCAACTACTTTTTATCTTAAAATATCTTTCACCTGATGAGAAAGAGCCAAAGTGCTGGATTTTCACAGCTGCAAAACACATCACTGTAAGTATTATACAGACCCAGCCTGGTGAAACCAGCCCCGTGTTCACAAGTAGTGGGGCTGGGTTACAAAAACCCTGCATGCCCTGGCACTAAATATGGTCTGAGGGTAAATCACTACTGATATTAATTGTCTGTGAAACAAATGAGTGAAACTGTGGCATGCCAGTGAACTTATTCACCTTCTTTTCCAGTATTTTTTGGACAGCTTTCAGCTGCATCTGTCTGCTTCCTCCCAACTCTTCTCAAAGAAAATAGCAAGATTCAGGGTAAGACATGGAATTAATTGCAAAGCATCGTCCCCTCTTTTAATGCTTGTAACAAGCCAATGAGCACTGAAAGGACCCTTGGTATAATAATGTGTAAAAAAATATATATATACTGATTAAGGCTGCTGGGTAATAAAACGTCCTTGGTATAATTTGAGTAATTTCTCTTTGTGGTTCTATAATTAACCCTACAAGAGCCAGTGCCTGCATTTTGTTACACTGTCTTGTTAGTCTAGCCTTTCTGGTCCCCCAGAATTAAGCTTATGCTAAGAGGACTGCAAGATAAAAATGCAGGCACAGGGATGGTTAGGCCCCTGCGGTCACCAAGATGAATTAAATTATTTAAATTGACCTAGGGGCCTGTGTGTAGAATAATCCTCCACTTAGATGACCCAGTGATTCTTAACTCATTTCTAAGTCTGTATCCAGTCAATGTGAAAGTGTTAATGTTCCTGTATCACAGTACACTGATTACACTTATCTTTTTCATACCCAATAACCAGAGACAATGATTATATTATTCATAAGATATTTTTACCTGAAGTAATAAAGCATGCAGCTTTAGTTATTATTTCCTAATCTTTTTTTTTTAACTGTACCTTTTTCTCCAGCCCCAGGGATCACCCTACAATTTATATTAAAAAACATTCTTCCCTTGCACACCTTTCTTTTTTTTATCTGTGTCGATGCAAAGCTGGTATAATTGTATCAGCAATGTGTTTATGTGAACATTCTTGTAGCTTTCAGGGGATACTCTCCCTTCAGGGCTGGCCAAAGCATACTTTCTTTTTAAATTGAAAAATAAAATTGGAGAGGGTTAATGTGGGAGAAAGAGGCTTTTATCAGCATGTCTTGTCTTACCTTAATCAGGTAATACACAAGGCAAAAAAGTCTGACATGTCCACAAACAGTTACTGTGCTGCCCGCCATATGCTGCCCTAGCGTTCCAGATGGACGGAGAATCTGTGAAAGTCATGTTTCATGAGCATTCCCTTCAGGCTCCCAGGAACCTCCAGGACACAGCTGGAGAGATGTATGCACACACCAGTGTGGCAGTGTGGGGGGGTGTGTATGTGTGAGAGAGAGACAGAGAGAGAGCATAGATGGTCGGTAGGCAGTGAGGCTGGTTCTAAATTGTTTTGAGAGAACTAAAGGGCAGGGGGGAGTGATGTGGAAATCTTGCATTTGACTTCACGTGGCATGCCAAGAAAATTTCCAAGTGGGATTTCTAGAACTCGTTTGCTCTCAAATTCACCAATATGTGAGACTTTATTTCATTTCCAAGAGTGACACCACATATTATGCTACACAAAGATGGAACAAATGTACAGGAAAGCAATGAATGGGTCTAATCCCTGCCCCAAATAATCAGACAGGAAAATTGTTTTCATGCATCCAATGTTCTTTGTAGTAAAACACTTCTGACCCAAAAGCTGAATGAAGCTCCCAATCTTTCTGCAAGACAATCAGCAAAATTTGTATTTACATTTAAATAGCACCATCCCAGTGTTTCTCTCTTCTGGGACTTGCAGTTGTATTATAATGTCCTAATTATTGTTCACCGCAGGAGGATTTTTATCAGGCCACAGGTATTTGAATATAAGTTGTATTTAACATGACTGCTAGGTGTTGTTTGTTCTGCTAAAATATATGCATGATTGAGTTGGAGTTAGCCAAAACATAGCTAGAAACCTGAAGATTAATCTGCTTTAACCCTGGGATTGTGTGGCAAAGAGCTTGAGCCAGGCTTTAAGGCACCCCCCACTTCTTTAAATGCTATAACTGTCCTCTCTGCTCACCCTGCAAGTGGCCCAAGGAGGTGCTTTTCACTTGGCCCTTCCCTTTTTCTTTTTCCTTCCTGTACACTCGGAGTCCATCTTCACCTTCCAACAGGAGGGCACAAGTCAGAGGAAGGTGTGCTCCCCCATCTGCCTTCCTCTCCCAGCTGTGCTGCAAGACAATCAAGCAAAACCCCAGTGAAATGAAACCCCAGTCTGATCCTAGATGGCCCCACACACAAGCAAGGGAGCACTCAGTTGCTGCTGTACATAACAAACCATATTTCTACCTCCCCACTTCACTGCAGGTCTAAAGTCATAGGTCGAAGGCTACCTGCAGGAAGCTGTTGATATGGTAGGAAGACATTCACCTCTTTTAAGTTAAACTTACAGTTATTTCCTAAGATGTGCTTGAGTCATATAATTTTCTGGAGAATAGTGAACCCCTTTGATGGCCATGACCTTAAATTGAACTTGAGCTAATTGAAATTTTGTGGCCAAGCTTTTTTTTTTTCCAAAATTTCCTAGCTATCTATGTTCTTAAGCAGTACCATAATATAGAAAAACATGCAGTTGTTGAGTGACTCAGTGTCAGCCCTTACCATTCTCTACATAGTCTGGTCTTTTCAAATGATAGTGTTTTGCAGGTGATGTTAACCTAAAGGCAAAGCACAACATAAGTTCTTTGTATTAAGCAGATAATCAGTGATGTTTGTGAGGTTCTGTTCTACGTGGGTGGCCTGATTGACCACAGCAAGTTTCTGTATAAACTCCAGGGATAAAAAAGTGAAACCCTGCCCTGGAAGATAGCTGTTGCTTTTCCAAATTAAGAAATAGAATCAATCTATTTAAATACATCGCTTATAACAACCACCTGCAGTTTCTGTCATGCTGGGATACTCACAAAGCTCTTATTCATGGGTAGAAGGTGACTCTGGACTTTTTAGGTAAAAATGCTTCTGTGCACAGAGAATTTATATATTTTTGCTTGGCAGAGAGTCCACCTATCCAAGTTTGCATGAGAGGTAATGAGGTTTTACTCAGGTTTTAGGCAGTGCTGGGAGAGCCCTGTGCATCCTGAGACCTTCCTTCCTTTGCTGGGTGTATGGTGCTGGTGGCAATGGCAGCTTGTGGATGGCTTCTCACTCTCCATGGGGGAAGCAGCCCAAAGTGAGAAGAAAAAAACACCCCATAAAAGCTCCAGTTCAGAGCTGGAGTGAAAAGGTAAGTCAATGGGGCACAGGCTGGTAAGAGAGCACTGCATGTTTTGGTTGCCAGGGTCCTGAGAGCATCCACAGTCCTGCTTCTCCCTGCCCAGCCCCAGGGGCCCCCCTCACTTGCCCGTGGCCCAGCCCCGCATCTCAACCTCCAGGGCTGTCAGCCCCTGTCCCAGCAGTGCTCACCAGGGCTGGTCTCCACCTCCCGACAGCCTGACCCTGCCTGGCCATGGACCCTGAGCCAGGATCACCCATGGGCCCATGGCCTGGACCCGCCTTTTCCTAGTCCCCAGGGAGGTGCCTGGTGCCCAGGGATGGGACTGCCCTGGTGTCCCTGGTTTCCCAGCTCCTAAATGGGGGGATAGGATGGGTCTTGGTTGCCAGGACCTGCCCTGACAGATCCCCATGGGGATCCCTCACTGTCCTGGCCCCAGGGAGCCCTGACCTCCCCCTATACACATGCCTGGATTAATTTGTCTTTAATTCTGTACAAAATCAATGCATGCTCTCATGCAGATATTACGAGCTGCAATAGGAATGGAAAGGTAATATCCTGGCTGTTTATTTCTGTAGCTTGATCATATGAGCAGGGATATTATTTTAAGACCACAAAAAAAAGCTACCAAAGGAAAAAAAAAATCTCAGTGCAACCTTCCATTCATTCTCATCAGAGAAGAAAAGGCCTTGGCCTCATCCCCAGCAAGCTTTGCCCCCATAAGGCACTGTAGCCTCTGCCTTCCTTCCCTCCTTCCAGGGCTATAAATTATTATCTCATCATTGGCCATAATATGCCCTGTAACTCCGTTTATTATTACTGCGTATTTTAGACAGGTGGTAAGTATTGGCACTTTTTATTATGCTGATAAACAATGTCGGACTGCCAGGTGAAATGTGTTGTCGGGGTGATTTCTCACTTCCCTGTAGCCTCCCTGGGCTACATGGATTTCTGCCTGGGCTACGGGAGCACAGAGCTCCAGTGGATCCGCCTTTTGCAGCACCCCACTTCCCTCTCCTGCAGGGATCAGCCAACGGTTGTCACTCCTTTCCAATCCATGCTTTCAGGGGACAAAATGCCACAAATGTACACAGCTCTCAGGAAACCAAGCACAAATACAAGTGCCTTCCCTTGCTTCTGATCCTCGTTTCCCTCATGATTGTTGCTGCTGTCTCAGATCCATTCCTCTTACTGTGCAGCAGCATTGGAGGTCCTGCCCTCCTGAACTGCTGTTGTTTCCGAGATCTGGAGTGGGAGCTTGGCGTGGGAGGGCCAGGAGACATGGATATATTTGGCTATTTATTGAAAAATCCTTAGGCACACATACTCTCTGCTACTTACGTGATGCTGCCTGACATGTATCAGGTTCACACATAGTGCTCACACGTAGGTGAGGTTGCCTCAAATGTATCAGAGCCTTTCTCGACTGTCTTTCAATCTCTCCTCTTGCAGCATTGCATCTACTTACCAGCTTTGCTTCTCAGGCACCTCGCAGCATGTCGCAGAAGGTGTCTGTGTGTCTGTGCAGTGCATCTCCGTGGAGCGCTGTGGGGAGGTACCTGAGCGAGGTTCAGACACCTGGGAGCAAATTCACCTTGATGGTGCTGGTGGCACTAACACTCTTCCGTTGCTCCCAGTACATAAATTAGCTTGGCTGTGTTTTCAAGGCATGCATTGTATATACAAGTGTACAGTGTCCTGTCTGGCACAAACAGCAGCCATTTTTCCTCTGCAACACCCTTGTCCAACTCAGAGATGAATGTAAAGAATTTTATGCAGTCTATTTATAGATCCATTTTTTTCCCACACCTGCAAACCCTAGGCACTAAGCGAAAAAACACGCAAAAAGAATATTGGTTTTCAACTTTACTTAAATATTCAAATGTTAATAAAATTCAAGGATTTTGGTTGTTACCTCTTTGTTCATGTGATGTCTTTGTGCATATGCAGTCACTCATTACTGAAATGTGTCATTTTCCCCCTGCCTTTATAGACTGAATCCGAATTCTCTAATCAAAAGGGCTGTGGTAGGGATGTAGACAATAAGTTAAAAGGTCACAGGAAGGAAATTCTGGTATATGATAAACTGAGTTTTGTTTTGACTTATTTTAAAAAGACTGATTTTGATTTTTGAAAATCTCTCCTCTCCTCTCCTCTCCTCTCCTCTCCTCAGATC
>VXAZ01006396.1:275732-319487 GCA_013399875.1 Gymnorhina tibicen
CTCCTCTCCTCTCCTCTCCTCTCCTCTCCTCACAAATAAGTGCCTGGTAAAGTTATGGGGAGGAATATTCTGGGAGGTATTGAAAAACTTCCTCATTAGGGGAAGTGGAAGGGCAGGCACTGATCTCTTCTCTCTTGTGACCAGTGACAGGACCTGAGGGAATGGCTTGGACTTGTGTCAGGGGAGGTTTACGTTGGATATTAGAAAAAGGTTCTTCACCCAGAGAGTATTCGGGCACTGGAACAGGCTCCCCAGGGAAGTGGTAACACGACCAAGCCTGACAGAGTTCAAGAAGCATTTGGATGATGCTCTGAGGAACATGGTGTGACTCTTGGGGCTGGTCCTGTGCAGAGGTAAAGGTTGGACTTGACGATCCTTGTGGGTCCCTTCCAACTCAGAATGTTCTTCGATTCCATGATTCTGAGTTAAAAATTGTTGTAGATGGAATTTAATGTTGGTTTTATCTGCTTCATGTATTTTTGTGGCATTTCAGATTTATTTTCTTTAATTAAATACACCATCTACTGTCACTGTTCAGGTGGGTAAAGAAGTACATATTCCAAAGAAAGCAGAACTTAGGATCTAAGGTCACAGTGTCCTTTTCCTTTCCCCATAGGCTGTGGCTGTGAAGACTGTAGGCTGTCACAGAACTGGTGTCTCCATAGTGTTGTGTGGGACACTTAATTCCCAGGTCACTTTGCCTTCTTGGAAGACAGAGGACTTCCTTTCCTACTCATCCATACCATTCACTTTTGTTTCAGTGACTATGGTTGTGGTTGCTATTGAGTTTATAAGAGCCAGTACTTTGGATAATAAAGGTTATCAATTTATCAAGTGAAATACTGAGCAAGGGATAACACAGTAGTGTGGCTCATGCGGTTTCCTGTCCTAGGTGCACCTCCTTTATTTGCGCTGTACGAGTGACCCTGAACAAAGTGAGGAAACAGAAAGGGATAGTAACAGATTTGGAGTAGAATATATTACGTATGTACCATGTTGTCTTTTAGTCAGGATTTGCTGGGTCTGAAAGCCTCTGTCCAGAAGTGAAGCTCCATACTGTTTTCCTGAGACAATTAAGTACAGTAGTAATCTCAACTGATTACAAAAAAGTAGTGAGACCCTTATGCCATATGATATGCTAATTAAAAACCTAGAAATAAAATCCAGTCCTAACTGTTAGGTCTTTTCATTACTGGGGTAATTCTGCATTGTGCTCCATCTAGGCATGCTGTATGCTTTGGGGAGAAGGATGAACTGATCTGGGCTACCATTATGTCACCTCCTAGCACTTGTCCATTGGTATTATGGGGACATTCTGGTGAGGGATGCAGTACCCTGAATGTGAAATTCCCTGATAACGGGGTGGCTAAAAGATAGATCTGGATTTTTATGCCAGTGGCCATCTCTATTTAAAATGCAAGATAAATTAATCTCCTCCCCCAACATTATCAGAATCCTGCAGATGGTGTTATTATAAATAAGTTCTGTTTATCTAAAAGTATTAGCATTTAACTCTAGGAGGAATGGTTGTTGTCATGTGTGGTTCAGATCTTTATAGATGTTAGGGGTTTCTTTTGCCTCCAGCAAGATGAATATAAAAAAAAAAAAATACATATACTTGTTTTACTGGAATATACACCCTCTTTAGGCTCTTATTTGTGAATATTTAGCTGAGCAACTGAAGTCAAGGAAGGAAAAAGTGAAAAAGTGTTAATCACAAGTGTGCAAATAAGATCCATGAGAGTCATTTCAGCTAAAGCCACCATAGCAATACTCATTATCATAGGTAGATAATTAAAACTGGAGGAAAAGAATGATCTTGTTGCAAAGGAACATAAGGGTTAAGAAATAATTTTGAGGATGGCGAGTTAGGATAGGTAGTTTGGGTGAAGATGGGGTTGGTAATGAAAAAACCTCCTAAAAAAACCAAGCTACAATCAATTTTTAGACACTTCTGTAAAGAAAATGAGGTAATCCAATCAAGGAATGCAAACAGAGCCATTTGGTTAGATGACCAATTACATTGGGGCAACAGTGACTCATTAATATTTGTGCCATATGTTTATGAAGAATTCAAGGGCTACATTAAACAAACTTGAAGCAACTGGGACTTAACAGGTAACTCATGGAGAAAAAAAAAAGGCCTAGAGAACTGATTAACTTTATTCACTGGGACTGTTATGCCCCCTTTTTCAAACAAAGTCATACTCAATGTCCTTGCCTTACTGTAGTCATGATGGACTTCATGTCTGTGTTTTGCTCTGAATCATTTTGGGTAACTGAGGTTAGTGAGCTTTCTGTTTTCCTTGAAACATAGTCTGCTTTCCCTAAATGAAAAGAAATGTAGAGCTCTTTACATTTATGCAGTCATTAATTAACCTGCAACAACTTAATGGCACCAAGGGACTGAGTGTGTTAAAAATAGACATCAAAGTCAATGACAAGTTTGACTAACTTTTCTGGTTTTTTGTCACTTAAGCACTTAACTGTATTTAACTGAACTGGCTACCTGAAATCATAATGATGTAGAATCATATATTAAGACCGTCAAGGTTTTCATTGGTCATATGCTTCTTACTCTCTTAGTCCACTTCACAGCTAATGCCCTGTGCTGTTCTTCTTCTCCAGGTTTCAAATAAAATTCTGAGAATCTGTTGTTTCCTGTGTTGGTCAGTGATTCAGGGATAGGAAAACTGGTTTCTTTGCTATTTATTGAAAATAGTAGTTTCCTTCCCCTTTGGAAATGAAAGTGCTGAACTGGAGAAATTGAAGTTCAAACTATGCTCAGGGTTATGATGTTTGACATAGTCAGAGAGTTTGGTGTTCAGAGGGACAGAATCATGGGTGACCCGTGGGTGTAGAGAGCTTTTTAGCACAGGAAAACTTATTAGTGATAATCCAAGGTCAAATGTTGGAAGTTTAAAGTACAAGCCAGAAAGTAGTTCTGTTTCAGGGTTTTATACTTTCATTTTGCTACCATCCTGACTTGGGGAGGGGGAGTATCTGTCTTTGTAGATACTCATATGTGAATTAGAGCTCTTCTTCGATGCTAGAGAGACCCTCAGATTAATTATATAGGTTCTTGGCTATTATTTTTGTATTGTATGCAAAATCAGCTGTTTTGATAATGTGAAAGCACTTTGAGCTTAGCCTGTGTGCAAGATCTAGTAAGACCCAAATGCTCTATCTGTAACTAGGATTTAATATGCTAGGGGTTCTTTTAATAAATGATACTGCTCAAAAATTATAATATGGAGGTAAATATTCTCTTAGCTTAATTATATAAGCTATTTAGAGTGGCAAACTAGGATGTGGGAGAATCAAACTCCGCTTTGGTGAAGAAAGTACTACTTGAGGCTAGGTTTCTCACTTGCTTCTCTGAAATCCAGGGAATGCTACATGGCTCCAAAACTCCAGGGGAGAGAAATGCTAAGCTTCAGTTTATAGAGTAAAGCCCCCAAATTTGTCTGAGGAGCAGGTCTTATGCCACTTCTTTTGCTTATGAGCACAATTCACTTGAGCTGTCTTATGTGCTTTTTTGTGGACCATGCCATTTTCTTTGAATTCCACCTGTAGCTGTCTGCTGGCATCTGAC
Source organism: Gymnorhina tibicen (assembly GCA_013399875.1). NCBI lineage: Eukaryota > Metazoa > Chordata > Aves > Passeriformes > Artamidae > Gymnorhina > Gymnorhina tibicen. The sequence goes on from VXAZ01006396.1 coordinate 279,328, forward strand.
CCATAGTTGGCATTTCCATTAGGTGCCAAGATTAATGGCAAAAATAGCAAAGACTAAGTTTGCAGTGCCAAGTCTAATTCCTTTTGTGAATCTAGCTCATTTGAGGTTTTGCCTAGAATTAATAAATACAACAGAAGTCTTCAATGGGCTTCATAGATTTTTGACTTCTTTCCCCCCCTTCTAGTACAGACTCTTTCTGTTCTAAAAAATTCCAGTCTAACAGACTTTACTCCTAGGAAAAGTTTTAAGGGAATCAATCTACATTTACACTTCTTCTTAAAGTGAAATAATGCATCGCCATGCTTAGAGTTCTGTATCCTCATTCCAGCCTCATGACTGTAATGTTTCTCCTACCGTAAAGAATAATGCTTTAGTGTTGACACACTTCAATCCACAAGATGTCAGCTGTTAGGATTTTCTGCAAAGTGAGATCATGCTCTTTCAGGCCGGTTTGTGAGTCAGCTGAAAGGACTGCAGTGCTGGTGGGGAGGGCCTTATTTTCATTCTGCGACAACGTTGTTTTCTTTCTAATTAAGACAGTGGAAAATTTTACTTTGTCTTCGTTGTTGAAAAGTAGAGGACAGGAAAAGAGAAACTTGATTAGAACCTCCTATATACAATGCTTTGGCCCTGACTAGTCTGCCAAGTAAGAAGCAAACGGTAATTTTTTTCTTTTAAATGTATCTTAATTTCCTTCATGTTCCTGTAAAACAGTGGAAGCTGAAGAAAAAAGATGAGCCACCGATAAATAATGGAATTTTATCATTGTCCATAAAGGACAACATATTGATTGATTGGTTTTGGTTTGTATAAAGGCACTTGACTGAAACTTCAGACACAACAGCAATCATTATAAAATACAGAGACTTTAATAGCTCAACATCTGAAAAAGTACTCCAGCAAAAAGTCCCATAGTGCCTTGATCTGCCTCCATAGCCTCCTTGAGAAAAGCCAAGAAAAACAGCAAGGTTTTGTGGCATGGCTTGAAGGTCAATAAATCCTGGCTCTGCTAAACCAACGAGGGAAATAAAAAAATCTGGAACCAAGAACCCCTCTCATGAAGTGTCTTGTGGCCAAGCTTGCTCCCAGGTAATTCAGGGCTCTGTCAGTCAAGACAATACCACTGGATGGATCTCTAGGAAGAGGTGGATCCAAATTACTGAGGGATTCAAAGCTCGAAGTCAGTACTTACACCTGTGCCACTAAGTGGAAGGTGGCACTGAGAGGCAGGCAGGAGGCTCAGCACATGGCTATGGCTGAGCAGAGAGGCAGAGTGACCACTGGTGCAGCGTTGCAGCAAGCCCTGGCAGCACCGCTCCTCAGTGCAGAGCGGCCCCAGGAGTTGGTGCTGGCTGTGATCAGCACGGTGGATTGGGAGCACAGTGCTTTTGGTCAGCCAAGCTGTGGCTCCTCAAGGGTTTCTGAGCAGTGAGACAAGCATTGCTGTTCAGGAGGCCTCTCAGGCTACATAACAGACTGCATAATAGCTGTATAAAGATAAAGTGTGTTGGGTCGGCTGTGTGCTCCCTGCATCACTCACATGCGCAGCCCAAATCATTTTTCTTAGACAGGATTCCCCTTTACACAGCATGTAAAAGTGGAGACAGCAGAAAGCTGTGTAGGACAAGGCAAAATGTGACTTCTCGGGGTAGGAGAGGGCTCATCATTTTCCAGTGATTTACTGGTGCTGTTGGAGCAGTGGTAGGCAAAACTGCTTGAGCAGTTCTATCTCCTTTCCGAGAGGTTTTAAGATCTGTCCACTTCCGAGGTCCAGGCTGGTGGCAAGGTCTGTTCTGCTGTGTTTACAACAAATTGTTTTTTGCACACGTGGTATTTTCTCCCAAACCAACACATCACCTCAGATGGAATCAGTTTTTTGTGAGACCTGTTGGGGAAGACTGCACATTTAGAACAGCTGCAAATGAACTAAATGCTAGCTGGAAATGGTCAGGCAACAGTCCAAGCTAACATTAGAACAACAGAGAGGGCAAAGCAAAGTGCTTATTTTTTTGCTGAATCAATAACTCCGTCCAGGTTAACTTCAAGGTGTTGCTTACTTCATTGCTGTGCATCACATAATTAATTTTTTCTGCATTTGGAGATCCAATTTGTGCAGCAGGCTTCCCACTGAGGCTTCACCTAGGTTTTAGTTTAATTTAGCTAGAGGGTTGGTGTTTTTTCTGTGTGTTTGCTTCTCCTCCCTGTGCTTCTAAATCTAACTCCTCATCGGGAAAACAAGGAAGCATTGCGGTTAAAAGCCTAATGGAGAAGCTGGCTCTGGAAAGCAGTATTCTCACCCCCGGAGAAATCTTGGAAATGGTGCAAGTCTATGGTAACTAATGCAGCCTTTGCAATGATAAATTTATTCCCTCATTTGCAAGCAAAATTGATGCACATTGCTAGGTCTTGATGACCTCTGCTTTTTTTTTTTTTTTTCCTGTCAGTTTCCCCCTGTTTGCATAACACTGTGTGAGTTTGAAAAAAACTTAGGGCTTTTCAGGACCAAAGAATCAAGCAGTAACATCTCCAGCTTTTCTATTTGACACGAACAAACAAGAAAAAGAAATCTACTATAGATTGCTCTGTATGGGAATGATTTGAGCTACTCAGCAGTCTTTCTTTAAAACTCTTTCCTTAAAAAGGTAAGTAACTCCTGCTCCACTCAGTCACAAATTTCCAGCATAAAGGCTGGATTGAAAAGCCAAGGCACTGGAAAATAAGGCAGATAGATGTGGCCAATACATTTAGCTGGAAAAACTTTGCTAGCTATCATGCCCCATGCTGTTGTATATGATTATTAGTTGCAAAATAGCATAGCTTGAATGTTATTACTGAACATTAAAGAACATTTCACTTCTAATTATGGAATAAGGAGAAGAGCTTGCAACTTACCTACCAAACATTTGCTTTGCACACATAAGAGTTTCCATTTTAAAAATCTTTTTCATTTAAAAGCCTCTGCAAACAGGCTACCTTCTTTTGCAGCTTCCCGGTACCTTGAAGATGCCAGTGAGGAAAGAAAAAACCTGCACACCTTTAAGTCTATATTTAATTAAAATGCATTACGCTATTTTGAGTAAAATACTGAAATGGAGCAGAAGGCCAAAATATTTTTCAGCCAAAATATTTTAATTAGAGACTTGGTGATTGAGGACCTGAAAAGATCATTTTTTAAGATCATTTAGGACACTCCTGAAAGAGTATGGAGAGGACGTTCCTCAGGTCAGTGGACCTACCTTCTTTCTGTTGTAAGCGATTGCAACAAAAATAAATTCCACCAGTCTCACACGAAAGCCGGTCTTGATTTTGCCCCCACTACTTCTATTGCAAGAGTTTTTCAAGTCTTATTCTGCTTTTTTAACAGCAAGAGAGCAATTAATGGCAGTTCTGCAAATTGAATTACTTCAATCTTTGGCACAGAGAATATTGCATAAGGACTGTGAGTTATTAATGATAATATTAGCCTGTTACCTAAGACATCTTTACTTGTAGATCTTCAAGTTCTTTAAAAATGAAGCAACTGTCAGGGTCTCCATTTTCATATGGGGAATTAAAGCTTTGCGGAGTGAGATGATGTACGCAAGGTCATCTCAGTTAACTAATAGCATAGCTGGGATTAGAAGCAAATCCGTACAGTTCCAGGCCACTCTGTTATCCAGCAGATCACACTGACTTCCCCTAGGGTTAGAAAGGATCCCTTGATTGGTGATAAAATAGTGTTAACTACTGAGGCTAGGATTTTTGAAAGAACCTTGGGGCTTAAAATGCATGTCTCCCACACACAGCAGTGCAGGGGTGTCATGAGCTGACCCTGAAAATCCTGAAATATCCTATTGTGTTTAATTTTTCTCTAAAAGATGCAAGCTGTAACAGCTTTGTCTCACAGTCCCATTTTTATGAAATGTATATGCATAGGAGATGCTGCTCTGCCCTGTTTTTGAGGCCATTCAATTAAGCTTATAATTAGAGATTTGCTGCTGCAGCAGAGAAACAGATAGTTACAATACTGCTTCAGCTGAACTCAGAGCAACACAGACACAGCTAGAGATGGTTCCTTCTGTAAACAGTTTACTGCCTGAACAGAGTAGTCCAAAGGAGGCAGAGGGCACAGAAAAATGATATGACTCGTGTCATCTGTAATGTACTTGGAACAGACCCGAGAGCAGTTTCTGCTCCCTGATTCGGCTGCAAGCCTTCCTCAAGGAAGATCTTTCTATGTGGTTTTGCACTTGCTGTTTCAGTAGCATGTAAGGCCAGATATTTAAAATCTCTTCTTTTTTGCTCATGGTCTGTAGATAAAAGCAATCTCAGGCTTAACTTTACTCCCTGAAGTCCATGTGGGTATAGATTGGGGCATTCAGGTATCTAGGTGCTTATTTAAAACTTCAGGTTGGATGCCAAAACTGTTCTAGCAACAACTTCGCACCAGAGGCAGAGCTCTTGTCCATTGCTGAGCAGCTTGTTGTTGAATGGTGCAATCCTCCCAAGTAAGAGGAGTGGGCAGGAGGGGATGCCAAACACAAGAGGAAGCTGGAAGCTGCCTGGTTGCTGCCATGGGGTGTCTGGGGCTTGGTCAGTGTCTGAGCTGGCTAGGCCCACCAGCTACAGCCACACCTGAGCCAGTCCCTCTCTGCCTGCATGAGGTTAGTTAGGTGCTGCTGTGGCAATCCTGATTACCTGGGACAGAAAGCAGTCAGAAGAAAGGGAGGTCCTCAATTCATAAAAGCCAAAAGTCTTCCCAAGAGCTCCTCTCCAGAGTTCAGTACTGTCCTCCTTTGCCCTGCGGTAATGCCCACACTTTTTTCTGAAAGCAGATCACAGGATGGGCAACACAGACAATGTAATGACTAAATCACGTGGTTTTTGTCTGGGTTTTGTCTGATGCCTTTGATTGCTTGGGGTATTTTTACTCATTTTTTCATATTTTTTTGCTGAAATACCTCTGGTAGAGCTGAAAAGCTGAGTTTGATGGTAACTGTGCTACATAGTTTGAAACTAGCAAGGAGCCATGGTTTCTAAGTAGCACAGTTTCACTGCCCTCAGTATTGCGGCTTTCAGGAGACAAGTAATATGCCATTTATTCACAGTGTTTTGATCTGTTATGTGTCATAGTAATAGCCATTGAACTGCAGATAAGTCATCTACTTTAAATACCAGGCTGAACATAGAAACAAAGACGTGCTCGTACACACACACATCCCCCTATGCATACACATGTAGTCCTTATAACTTCAAAGCCATGAAATTTTCCTGTTAAACAAAAAAAACGACCAAACAAAAATCATTAGTCTTTGAAACATTTTTCATAAGCAAATATACCAGCTCCAAGCGTGCTTCTTTCCTAAGGTAATGTCAGAGCACAAAAAGAAAGATCTCGTAATATTACTATTGTTCATAACCACAGTTTTAAGAGAGACATCATACTGAGAAAAAAAAAATGTTCTAGATGAGTTTCCAGTTCCTTAGAAGGTGAATATCATTAATAGACAATTAAATCTTTTTTCATTTAAATCTAAACCTTATTTTTCAAGTGGTTGCATCCAAACATTCCCTTTCAACTTCTTTTGATGTCGTGTTTCAAAATTGTGAGACAGGACCGAAATCTTCCATCACATTCTCATTTGTAATAAAAGTATTGCCCTACATATGGTTCTGTAGTCATAAATCTAGTCTGTTTTCAAATTTTAATTGCCTTTTAAGTTACCAAATCTCAATAGTTTATGGAATTCAATGTATAACATTCAGTAAATTATAAGATATGGTTACAACTAAGGAGAAACTTACTTTGAATTATGATAAAGCCATTTTTCTATTCAAAAACTATCCATGACCAGAGAGTGACAGGCTGAAATACAGTGATTATTTTAGGGACCTCTAACACTGTGTGTATAGTGCTTTGAAGTCTGATGTCCATTATCATCTTTACCAGCAGCGTTCATCCAGTTATGCAGAAAGCTAAAAGGAAAGGACAACTATAGGGACTGGAGCCAAATATCTTCAAAGAGAAAGTAATATTTTTGTTTTTTCAATATTCAGCTAGCTGTATGTTTTAGTGATACATTCATCAATAATCTAGTGAGTGACAGAAATGTTATAATTAATATGCAGTTTCCAAAATTAAAAATAAATTTGGCTTATCTCTGTGACAGTGAATAACTCCTAATGTCATTTTCCAAGAAATATATGAAAGGAGAATTTATAGTAGAAAGTCCACCCTGTTTTGTAAGGAAAACAGATGTTCATTAATAAACAGGCTGACCACGGAGCACTGGAACTACCATCTGGATGGGATGTTGTACAGGGTTCCCCCCCCTTCCCTTTAACAATTTAGTCAGTGAAGTTCTGGTAGGGATCAGGTGATTTAAATTTTTTTTTATAGCATGTTTGGAAATATGTTAATCTTCTGTTCTTTCCTTCACATAATTTCTTCCTTCATGCCCTTAAACAAGTTAATAAAAGGAGCAAGCCATAAAGCATTCCAGAAAGTCCTGGAAATTGGAAAAAAAAAAAAAGAAAAAGGAGTTAGCTATAGGAGGATCTCTTATTTGTCCTTGCAAATCTGCAGGTGGTGTATAACATCTTCTCCATTTGTGTGCCTCAGCCACTGTACGTGGAGAACTCTCTGTGTGTGTTCATGCTCTTTCTTGGCTGGATTGCAGCAGCACCTAAAAATATCAGGCAAAATCAGCCTCCTTCTGTGCTCTGTTCTGCACCTGTGTGCAGGGAAAGCATGTCCTCACCCCTGAGAATTTGCACCTGAGTCTACACTCCTGTAGGCAGTGATGTTCATGGCTTAGTATTAAACTGTGATAATGGTGACATGGAAGTGCCTTTTAGGTGGATGACATGTTAATAGTCATCTGTGGGACCTATGTGGACATGATGACATGTAGTGTCATCCTTATTTCAAGTAGGGAAAAATGAGGCTCCAGACAAAGCCAAGAATTAAAAACCAGATATCCTTATTTCTGTATGAGAACCTTGGTATATGATGATGCTTTTTTACCTCAGTGTGTAGGTGAAGACCTTCCAAGAGTCCCTACCTGTCCTTGCCCATTTGTAAAATGGTATGGAAAGGCTTAGCTAACTGCTGGGATGCTGAGAGGATTTGCCCTGCTGTGGGAATCTCTCAGATACTGGGGTAAGAGACCAGGATATTTTATCACACAACAACATTCCCACAATGTTTCTTGCGGCTGGTGCAAGGGAGTAACACTACAGATGTCAGATCAAGCAAGGTGCTCCAGTTGTCAGATAATTACAAGCTCTTACTAAGTAATTAATGTTCGTGGACGTCCCTTAATATTTGTGTACCTTCTCCAGTCAGTTTTACTACATTCTATCGAGACTCCTAAATACTTTCTTAGCAACCAAACCAAGAAATGACTTGATATTAAACGTGTTACCTATTCTGTACTCACTATTGGCTGACAACTCTACACTGCTTATTAATTTCCTGCAATGTACTGTTTATTGATATTGCCTTTATTGTGGTACCTCACCTCAGCCATGAAGGGAGGACATGCACCTTCATCTCGAGCTAATGGCATTGCTGCCAATGCTGCAGGGAGGCTGAAGAGCAATGTGACTAATAAAACACAACCAATAAAAATATGAAAGAAAAAATGTCCCTACTAGAAAGAAATGCATATTCCAAGTGCTTGCACAGCGCCTGGGGCTGTTAATCATCACTCCATGGGCACCCCTAAACAACTCTAAACAACAGTTAGAAAAGGATCAGATGGCTGTTTAGGGGACTCGGCAGAGTGGTATTTGTTTGACTGGCAGGTGGCCATGCTTGTAAGGTGCGCTGTGAATAACAACAGTGGCTTAAACATGAAGATGAAGGATTTTACTCATATGCTGTCTTTAGGACCCTTTTCCACTTTGTGTGAGGAGATAAAGGAGGTGCTGGACTTAAAGGGCACTGGCTCATTGCAGAGAGTGGTGGGTCCGGCCGAGCAGACCTATGTAAAGGGCAAGCTGGAAGCAGCAGTTTCAAGCAGTTTACCTGGACTGGCTTCTCCTGGGGGAAAAGGAATTTCTTTGTACCACTGATTAATAGCTCTTTCCTCCCTGTTTCTTGCCTGCATTTGTCATGGAGGAAGCTTGTGAACATCCTTTCCTCCTCTCCAAGTGCATATGTAAACTCTCCTCTCATCTCCAATTCATTAATCATAAGCACTTTTGTTATGTGGGTTTCTCCTCCTCTACTTTGCCTTCTGAATGCATCTCCCTGCCATTCTTTTCCCTTGACTGCTCCTGCCAAGGGGCCATGCTGCCCACGGTGGTGGCCCAGGAGCTGCTGTGTGCAAGGTGCCCTGTGGGTGCCCAGGGCAGCTCACCTCCTGAAGCTGGATGCTCCACCTGTCGTGGAAGCAGAGGTCTGCTGTCAAGCTGGCTTTCCAGACTGGCTTTATGACACTCTGGTGCTGTGGGGCTGACTTGGCCAGTATCTATCATTTTGCAGGAAGTAAAAAATTACATGTAATCATCATCAGTCATTCATTATCAGCCCCTCTCAGCCTGCCGCTGGGCAAAGCTTTCTCCTCTGTTTGTTTCCCTCATGCTGATTGTTGCAGTTAGTTATTTATATATTTATTTTTGCCAGAACTTTGCCACCCTTGGAAAGCAAAGTTGGCCAGTGATAATAGAACATGGATTGCCAAGACCTGGTTCCCCTTGCCTCTCATAAAAAAAGAGGTTTACTGCTAGTGATCCACATTTACTGAGTTACTTGGAAAGGAAACTGTGGAATTTGCTGAGTTTTAGCAACAGGCATGAAGGCACACTGGCACGGGCTTCAGTAGGGACTGGTGATCTGAGCACATACCTGAAAGTCCTGGTGGGATCCCACAGCTTGATCTAAAGTCCTTGCCAAGAGTTCTGCCATCACCCACGCCAGCCTGAGCCTATCTGTGCTGTAGGCATGCCTTCAGTGGCAGTGGGGAAATAAAGCTTGTTTGACTTTACCTAAGCTCAAACGAGCAGCAAGAAGAGAGTGTTTCAAATGCTTCTGAGGGAGAACTGAATTTTTAAAAAGATCAATGATTCCAATTCACATAAACATCCAGGGGCTTGGAGACTCAGCCAAACTTTTCTGAATTAAAAATACTGAGGGATTAGGCTTTCCTGAGACTTTTTCCTAATGCTTCCTGCTTTAAGGAAATTTTTTGGCAGATAGTTCTCTCTGTTGCTTCACAGGTCCAAAACCACTGAAGAGGTCTCATAAAGGAAGAAAAAATATTTTTTAAATACTGTGTTTACTAGGTCTGTTCCAAGCGGGAATAAATAATGTAGTGTATGCAACAATAACAGGAAAGATCATTACCTTTGCATTAAGATTCTCAGTGTTGCTAGTGAAGCCAAGGCTCTAGACCTTGGCCCTTAGAAACCTTTCAGTGCCCATGGCTATCTGATGAAACCTCACTGACCTCCCCAGAACTTCAAGCGCTTTGTTGCCAGAACTTGGAGGTACTAAAGTTTCCCAGTCACATGTGTTTCTGACACACACCCTCTTTGCCCTGAAGTATTTAAGCTTTTCCTGATGGAAAAGCATTCATAAAGCTACCTGGTATGTGTTCATAAAGCTATCTGGCTGCAGCAGAAGTCTCAAAGAAGTTTCTTTCTTTACTAAATTGCCTTGAGAGTGATGGAGAAGACATAGCCCTGACCTGCTCTATGAGACATAGTAGTTGTGAGTTTGTGTGCATGTATCTTTGAGATTAAAGTGCTGAGAGCATGCACACAGCTGGGAGGTGGGAAATGGGGCTGTACATGCAGGCAAGAAGTGTTTACTCTTCCTCTTCCCCTCTGCAGAGAGCTGGGTCAAGAGGATTTGCTGCTTTCTGATCAGGCAGCCCTATCTCCACCTACACTGTCGTTTTCCCCTACATGTAGGACCAGGAAGTGTAAGTCCTTGCAATCCCACATGACAGATATAATGTGATCCTTGTGAAGTGTGTGGCACAGGGAGTCGTGGAAGTAATGGATTTCATGTAACAGACTACACACCTCCAAGCTGCAATGTCTAAAGGGAAGATTAGCTGCTTTGGCACTCCTGCTCAGGAGAGGAGCATCTACATATCTGTATAGTCAGAGTTTTCTTTATGGGATGCTAGCAGGTGAAGGAGCCCCTGGGCAGTTCAGCTGAACTTTTTGCATGGCTCAGGAACCCAAAAAATCTATAGCATTATCATGTATCTTGCTACATGTGCCTAACTTGCATGTACTTCATAGAAATAGATGTCCTTAACGGTGGGATTTTCAAAATTGTCTGCATTCTTATGCTTCTAAATCTCTTTGAAAATAGTTTGATTATGCATCTTTCCTCAACTTTGCATCACTAACTGTTTCCATTTAGTAGTCTCTTAGAGTTGCATCTAACCTGAATGCTACCCATTTGAGGCATATTGATAACACTTGTGGGGACCCAGGATCAGGAGAAAGCTTGACACTTGAGGCAATAAAGCTTAAGCCTAGCTTCCCTCTTTGTCACACAGATAAAAACAGTAACATTAATGATAATAGCAGAAGAAACACATATTTGTCTCTGCAATGTGGAATAATGATGGAAATTGGGTTGGGTGATTTCTCACATGCCAAAATTTTGTCAGAAGTGAGACAGACTCCTCCCTTTTTGTTTCACAGGCAAAATTTGAATGGAAAATGGGAAGCAAATACCTTATTCTCTCTGTCCCCTGATAAACTGGTTTTATCAAAGCAAAATAGAACCTTTTGGCCACCATAACTATCCTCACAAAAATACTCCTTTTCAAATGAAGATAAATTTACCATTTTTGTATTACAGTTTGCTTAATTTGCTTTTAGTGAAAATATGTAAATACAATACTTTGGTATTGTTACAACTGTTCTTTCCTAGTTTATTCTGGAAAGGAACTTCCTGTGTTATGAAATTAGTCCAGTGAAAATAGAGGTTATTCCATTTTACCATACCTGCTGAATTTACCTGAAGATGTGCATTCAAATCTGGGATTTGTATTTTCTGTTTAAATATTCTAGTGCAAACACAAGCCTTACAGTCTCAGTAGTTTGACTGATTTCTTGTTTTACATGGTATGGTTTTTATTTGATTTAGCATTCAGTACTACAGGAGAAAATAAAAGTGAAATAATCCAGAAGCCTATAATAAGGGATACTTTGAGAAAGAATACTCTACAAATTGTTTACTTTCTATGAGCTTTCACTCTTTGGATCCACTCACAAATTTCCAGCAAGTAAATTGTCTGCATGTGTATCAGTGGGCACATGTGCTGCGGATATATGGTAAAATGTATCCGGCTATAGATTTTTGTTACAAATGGGAAAGTCAGCCCACTGTTCCTAAGTTGCAAATGTAAATCCATTTATGGCTTTGTAATTTTGCAATTTTGCACGCTATTAACGTGAGATCAGTTTGCAGTTTTGCAGCTCACATGTCCTTAAACCTTGAAGCAAAACCCAGAGATTTATGAACCCAGGTGAATCAAATCTTCAAGAAAAGCTCTCACAGAACAGAGATTTGCACAAGTCTTATCTTCTGCCAAATTAGTCAAGCAGAGAGCAGAGAAAACCTTTTATATAATATTTGGGAAGTGATGAAAAATGGAATAGGAGTGTAAGCACCACACTTGGCAAAATGTCTCCTCAACTTCTGTAAGAATTTTGATTGATAGATTCCTCTGCAGTCTCCTCCATTAGGCTAATTTAAAGAGTCACCTGCATGTTGCGAGTATAACTTGCTAAGCTTTTCAAATTACTCCCTTAAGAAAGAGGTGCTCTATGCTGTGGTTTATTAAACCCACTTCTTCGATATGTCTCAGTGCCAGACACATACCTGAAAAATAAATCTGAGCACATATTGGATAGTGGGGTATTTGGAGGTTTAAAAGTACCAGTATTGGTTTCTTTCTTTGTCTTTTTCCCTCCCCCACCCCCTAAAGTAGTTAGTCTTTATAGATTATAAAGCCAGAAGGGACCACTACAATCATCAAATCTGACCTCCTGTTTAACACAGGCCATAGGCTTCGCTGAATTAATTCCTGTCTGAACTAGAGCATATCTTTTCGAAAGTCAACTTCTCACTTCCCAGCATATGAAAAGGTCTCCCATGACACCTATAGACCTTTCATAATGGACAGATTCTTCCCATGATACGGACAAATTGAGTTTTTCCTGGGAGGTACTGCCCCACTCTGAGCTGATAAAGGAAGACCCAGGAACTATAGGTATGCTGTGATTACTTCTTTTGCTCTCTGTGATGTTCCAGGAGCTTGTGCATCTTCTGGTTTATGAGATATACTTGGCCTAGGGGAGCTAAGTGGAAGGATGAGGGAGAAGAGGAGGTGCATAATGGTATGGCCTCCAGCACTGTTATTTATGACAGTATCCTTCCAGCAATCTGTTCCTGCATAGGGTGAAGGCATGGTTTCAATTCTGCCCTTGAAACATGGATTAAGCAATGTTGCTAATACATATTTGTCCCTGCGGCTGTCAAACATTTCACTGATACTAGACTCTGTAGACAGCTTAATAGCTAGGTCTTCTGTCAATGTTACTGCAGCAGTGTCTCCTTTGCTTTAAGATGCTGTTCAGATTTATTCAAGCAATAGGTGTAGCATGGTGCTTGGTAAATAGCTGCACCTGACTGTGTACTTGTATCATCACTGCTTGCTGACATCCCAAGTGACCAGATGAAATGGATGGACTAGGGAAACCAAGTGCTGAGAAGAATCCAGTGAGTGAAAGTTGGAAAGATCATCTGTCTCGTCCCTATTTTATGTCTCCTAACAGAGTTACACGCACAATGCATTATTATTCTAGAAGTCTCTGAACAATAACTACCATCCACAGTAGCTGAAACTGTGCGTAGCCAGCAATATTGGACAAATGGTTCTGTTATTGTTAGCACGACGCTTTCTTTACTTGTGTTGATGTACTCTAGGTGTTGCTGGATTTCATGTAACAGTATTTTACATACGACCTGATTTAATTTATCTAGATGCTAGAGATTGAAATTTTCTGCAAGAAATAAGAACCAGATGAGTTATGGTATGTGTTTACACATGATGACAATATTTTGCTACCTATTCAAAAGCAAAATATAATTGAAGGAGGTCATTTTTCCAGTCTTTAAAATTACAGTTCACCTGTATAATGGGATGTGATGAGTATTTGGCTTCTCAATGCTATTGCCACTAACTGATGGAGGAACAGTGACTGGTGCTATCTCTACTTCATACTTGCTTCACTTCTGAACTTCGACTTTTCACGCTATCAAGTTTTTCGTGACAGTTTTCTGCTGGAGCAGAATTTTTCTCTTCACTACTGGTGATTGAAAAGCTATGATGAATATCTCCAAATCACCCCATCAGATAAAAATATTTGCATGGGTTATTTTTACTCCTCAGCACATTATTTCCTCTCCCTAACATTTGCAGATAACTGACCCTAACTGGCAGGATGCCACACGTCAAAAGGTCTGAGTCTGGGGCAGAGTCTGGGTTGGAGGTCTGCGTTGTGAATGAGGGCACTTCCTACCCTGGGAAGCTCTGGGCCACTGCTGTGTTTGAAGCAGCAAACAACATGGCCAGCTGTTGAAGCCTTGGCAAGATGTGAGCACACACAATCCCGTAAACCCCCACACATCTGAAATGAAGCAAATGCCTGATCTTTCAGACTTCCTCTCACTTGCCTCAAGTTTATTTCTTCTTCCAATATTGATTGCAGGGCTGGAAGAAAAGTACTTCTGGACCTTGTTTAGTACCGTTTTCTGTGTGGAACTAGACATGTTGGAGTGTTTTAGAATTTAACTCCTGCAATGCCCACTACAGAAATCACAGTTATTATTACAGTTATTTCTTTGAAGCCTCTTCAGTACAAGTGGTCATGTGCACAATCACACCTTGGAAAATACCTACTCTGTGTGACTTCGCTGTAGCTTCAGACTTTCTTTGCAAGCCTCCAGGGACATGAAGACCTTAGATCTGACCTACATTTCTTCTACTGAGTCCACTTTTGCTTATTCTGCTTTGCCAATAATACCTTTATGTCCTTTTCTTGCCTTTCTACCTACCTCTATGATCTATTGGTAACTGTTCAATCCTCTCTAAAATTTCCGTTTTGCCTTGAGACAAATGGAATGAAAAATGTACTGTGATCAAACTTACATGTAGTATGGAGAAATAACATTTTTATTTTCTCTCTCAATTCTAAGGCACCTATTTGAGGAGTGGGAGGGGATGTTGCATGCTTGGTATTTCTGTATTTTCTAGAACATGGAGCCTGAAGTAGGGGACAGTACTGCACACAGATCAAAGAATATTTTTAGATTACCTCGCTTTTTTTCTTGAAAACTTTTGAAAACTCAGTGTTCATGTTCTTTCACAAACCTTTCTACTTTCCTACCTAGTTGTTGTGAACTGATGGTTCAAATAAATAATCTAGGAAGGACATAGAATTGCTGTATGTCAAATAGTGAAAGATGCAACTTTTTATAATGTTGACGAAATGAAATACTTTTATTCATCATGGGAAGCTTGGCAATTTTGGTCATATCAAACCTGAATTTCTTCTTGTTGTGGGCCATCCTCCTAAATAAAGACGAGAATAAACTTACTTGCATCCCCTCATTGGGAACTGCTGTGCACTTTCTTGTACTGCTAACATCTAAGCCGACATTGGTTTTTAACACTTAGTAGTCTATTCTTAATGACCTTCCTATCTTTGCCGGTCCCCTTGGGCATGTGTCCTGGTTTATTACCTAGTCAACCACCCATTTTCTTATCTTCTTGGGGTTTGGTGGAATTAGTTCAATGCTCAGGGAAGGAAAGCAAGCCTTATGATCAGCTTGACCAATCCAAAAGGCTGACTGCTGAATTAAAAGCAGCAAGTACTGCAAGTGCTACTCACAGTGAGCAGTTTATGAGCAATTTGCAGACTGAAATTGGTTTGCCCAAAACATTTATTGGACAGCTTCAAATAGAAAACGAACTTGTAAAAACTGCAGTTTGTTCATGAACTGCATTCATGAGTAAGATAAATTATGTGGTACAAACTCTGCCCGCTGTTAACTTCACCAAGGGAGACATAAGAAGCTGCTGATGCCACTGGAGAGAGCTGAGGACCCATCACCCCTCCTGTACAAGAATATTGTTTAAATGAAAGAACTCATGTGAAACGAAGCAAATGATGGAATAAACATTGCAGATGCAATTGAAGATGCATGCCAACTTATATGAATTAGAAATGAATGTTAATGTTCCTTAGATCAAGAAATTACCAGCTTGTACCCAATCTCCTTTAAGTTCTTGTTTCTAAAAATACAATCTTTAAGTTTTCAAAAACTGAGACTGCAGCTGTACTACATCATCCGAAACACCTAACCCTCCTTTCTTCTCTTAGTTTTTCCTCCTTCCCAGGACTGACCCCCATAAAAACCTAACGAGGAAGGAAGCCCTGTCCAGTTGATTGTGACGTCTTTGTGACAGTCATGGTCTGTAGCTCTTTCATTTATGCAAATCCAGTCAAGTATTCTGATGTATCAGCTGCACGTAATGTGAACACTTTTTAGCTCAAATGACAACCTTACTTTGCTTTGATAATTGTCCTGCCATTGCTAGCATCTGTGACACAGGTGTATCATGAGCTGCTCTTTCAGGTGTCCTGGGTGAGGAGGATAAGTGCTGAATGGAAATTTTTTTAGATGAAGGGGTTTCTAGTGTTAAGTTACTATGTAGTCTTTTAGGTTGAATTTCATAATTATGAAATAAGTTGAGAAAGAACTTTTGATCAGTTTCTTTAGAAACATTTATTAAGTTCTTTCTGAGCTGCAACTCTCAGTAAAGTCAAAAGCGTTTCCTTTCTGCCTCTGAGGACAACATTTTGTCCACAGACTGTAACTTAAACTTACTTTTATCTGAAGTACTATGTTCCAAAGACTGGTAAGAGATTTATTGTGATGTATTAAACCATCTGTTTCCAAGGACTGTGCTTTGCATTCCAGCATTACCCAATGCTTGTGGTGGTGTGTTTTTGATTCTCAAAGCTCCTTTGCCATTTTAACTTATTTGTAGGTAACAGAGTGTTTTCACTGACTGGTAAAGCAGATGTCCTTGAGCAGTCAAATCTTGAACAGTCTACATGGGAGGTCATCTGCAGGGGTACTTGCAAGTTTTTTCTACAGATTTTTTCCTTTCCTGTACAGACTCCTAATAAACACTGGAATCAATAAAAAATTAAATGCAAAGTAGCAGCTTTTCCAAAATGCAGCAATGAATGAAGAAAGTACTTTTACAGAGGGATGTACAGGATCTTAACTTCTTTTTAGATAGCTAGCTATAAGATGGAATATATTTTAGTCTATTTCAATAAAACAGATAGGTCAAAATGGTACAGGTCTGTGGGCAATCAAAGTTCAAATGGTGTGAACTCTTCTTTCATGTAAAGAAAACAGTTGTCAGGGAGGTTTTCTTTCTCTGTAAGCATTGCACTCAAACTCAGAGAGCTTTCAGAGGTTGTTCAGTGCTGGCACTCTTTTGTTATGATTGGAAGAAAATAAAATTTGGAGAGATAATAGTTTATTTGCCAAAAAAGGCAGGCTTGGCTCTACCAAACCTATTCACAAAATTTGGGAAAAGTGAGTATAACAGACACAGGTGAAATAACAGACACAATTTTGCTGCCTGGGAAACACTTTCTTTTTGCTGTTTTTTGGGTTTTTTTTGAATATTGTCCACTCCAACATGGTGTTTCATGCACAATAGTGACTTGGGAGCAGATAACCATATATTGACTGCATGGCTGGTAAGTTAAGTGCAGTAAAAGAATAAGAAAGGGCCATCATTACCTCCAAACAACCTTCCAAAATCTTGCTGTATTAAAGTAGCTTGAATTGCATGAATTGCATGGCATTCCGTTCCTTTTCCTAATCAGTGCTTTTGTCTTTCAGCGCCCTGGCAACCCCAAATTTCAAGAACCTATTTGTTCCCTTGATGTAAATAAAACAACTATTCTTCAAGGCCAGCTTCTTGCTTTGTGAGAGGATAGATTATATCACATTCAAAGGGAAACTCTAAGAGGTTTCTCTTTCTCCTTTATCTCTGTCTTTGTTTTCATAGGAAGGAAACACTAGCCAGGGCTGTCCCAGGAATGAGTAAGAGATCCTAGGAGCATCTCCAAGGATTCACATGGTATTTCCTCGCAAATATGTTGCCTACGTGGCTGAATTGTGCTGCTCTGCTTGTGCTGCTTTGGAATTGCTGTCCTCTGATACAGTTTTTGAACTCAGAAATTCAGGAAGCCTACAAAAATAATATGTTTTGGGTATTACCGTGGCTACCAGCTAAAGGTAGTAGAGAAAATAGTTTGTTTGCCTTAATCTCTAGTTGCGTGCAAAACAAATATTATACAGGCAATTACTACAGAATTCTCACAAAGTGGACTTCAAGCATACAATCAAAGCAAACTCAGAGCTACTCATAAGCAAATATTAAAAGCACCTTGAGCTCTTTGATTTTATTTTTTTCATTCTGAATTGGGAGCTGCTTTGCTAATCTGGCTAGAAACATGGAATTATTATTAAAGTGTCTGTCTAGGTTCTTAGTAAAATCAGGCATAATTTTTTTTCATTAATACAAGTTAAAATGCCTTCCATAGTACTGCAGACAACAGTGAATCAAGGTTATGTTACACTAGTCCTAAGGTGGGTTTTGCAGAGTAAAATATTTCATTTACAAGCTCCGGTTTAAAATGTAGCATTTCTGAGTGATGGAAGCCTATAATATGCAGCCTTGGTATAATATCTGGTATACTGTACTTTGGGGAATGAACCAGAAGCCCTGAGTGCTGACACAACCATTAAACAGATGATCTTATATTTACAGTATGTTATCTCATTTTGAATAGAATTTATCCAGCAAAATATTCCAAACAAGGTGCTGATATCTTGCCTTCTAAAGGCTAGTCTTTGGAGGACATCTGTCAGTTTAGCTTTCTCCTTCAGCTGGATTCTCAGTATGTGATTTTTGCTAGGTTACCTACCTAAATTCCTTTTTTCACTATCCTTCTCCCTTTTTTTTTTTTTTTTTATAATGCATATAATTTCTTGTCTCTTGAATGGTTGTTATTCAAAACATATGTTAGTGCAGTTCTGGAGAGAGATTATATAATAGCTATTTTGGTAATCCCTTTATACTACTTTGATAGGAATTCACAACTGTTGTGCACTTGCAAAAAATCCCTAGTTGCTCTACTGTCTTCTTTTTTTCCCCTGAACACTAGATTTAGAAGTGCTGCTTCTGTATGCCTTAGCTATCCCAAAATAGATCCCCCTCCAGGAGATATTCTCATGACTGGGGAACTTCCAGTTTACAGATTTTAAATCTGACCTGTGGTCCAGGGGAGGGGGGACACAAAGAAAGTTTTCAGAGTTGAAAATGTATAAAAATAGAGATAAACTAAAGAGAGAAGACAGAACTACACTGAATACTATGGTGAGGTCCGGAAAACTCCCTGCTAAATGAAGCAATTCTCAAAACATTTATGGTTGATTTTAGGAACCAAGAATTTGTCAAGTGTTATGAAGCAGCAAGCAGCCAGCATTAGACAGAAAATATCCTTAGATAAAACTACTGATGCCAGCCAAAAATCTGTGCAGGAGTTATTCCTAATGTTATTTTTTTTCCTAGTGATTTGTGTGTAGACTTGCAAGTTTCTTTTTATACACTGGAGGAAATGAAGCTTTTGAATTTGTACCCAGAATGCTCCTTTGCTGAAGTATATAAATGTTTTTCCAATTTGCAACTATACCAAAATCATTCGAGAAAATCTCTGTGCCATTGGCAGTGCTGCTGGATGTAAGGCTTTATGTACCTTGTGGAGATATTTTACCTATGCAGGACCTTTTCCAGAATGTGTCATGGTCTGCCATTGGATCCCTGGGAAATAACACCTACTGAGAGTTTTGCAGGCTAAACCACACATGTACCTGTTTGGCCATTTACTGAACATTATAAGGGCTGCTTCAACTTGTTTTATAGAAGGTCTTGGTGCTGAAGCTAGCAGACAAAGGAAAAACACCTTATGAAAAAGACTTCCTGTGGCATATATTTAACATGAATTTTAATGTTCTGCTGCCTACCTGAAGCAATGCAGGTTAAGGAAAGAAAATGTAAGAGATGCAAGGTTTAAATTTCGATGCAGTGAACAAGTTCAGTTCCCATCTTCTGCTCATATCAAAATATTGCTGATCAGTAAAGGTATGTCACTTTGGAAAAATCCCATCCTTTTACTACCATTTTGTCTCTTGCTGCTTTTACATTGAAAAACACAAGTTTGTAATGCATTAAAAAAAGCCCTGAACTGATTCATTTGGAAGAGATCCAAACAGTACATTTTTCTTCATTCATGGAACTTTTGTCTTCATTTTTCTCTGAAACAAAATTTTGGCAAAGCCCCATGTAAGTTTTCAAAGCATCTTACTTAGGACACTTCTGAATTTTCCTTTGAAAAATTATTCCATCAAAAGTATTTCCAGCCAGTTGTACTGGCAATACTCTTCGTTTTTTTGAGTGCTTGGTCTCCATATTCCATGTCCAGGAAAATAGGTACACTTAAAAAAAAAAAAAAAAATCATTAATGTTAGTACTAATATATATTAGTTTGAGAACAAACCAGTGGGAGATCACAGGTGAGAATTATAATTTAATAGGAAAATTAAAATACATGCAATAGTACAAGAACACTGACAGAGTCAGGATACAACCTGACATCCTGTTAGTCAGGGTGGTGGTAGCAGTCCAGATGAAATGGTCTTGTTGAAGTGGTGATTCTGTAGAAGGGTCTGGTCTTCACCTGAAGGTCCAGTGGTAGCTCCTGTCCTCCAGGAATCCAGTAAGTAAAGGCTGCTTGTGCTGTTCCAAACCCCAAATTATATCCAGGTAGGAATGCTTGGCTCCTCCCCACTGGGTGGAGCATCTCACAATGGGCTGATGTAATTCTATGAGTCATGTAGGGGGTCCTTGATTGCCCATCAAACAGAGATAGCTCTCAGAGAGAGTTATCAAGGATGAGTCAAGAGATAACGAACACTGCCCCACCTGCTTTAACAGCTTGTGAAGATGATAATAGAATACATACTATTGGTTACACCTTACACTGTAACCTAGGACATAATAATATTGCCTATAATTGTAGCATAAATTAACATAATGTATTAAGGGGGGTGTACAGAATTTGCTGCGGTGATGATGTAGTAATAAAGGTGTATTCTTTCTATTGTTAGGCTGAATAAAACAGAATAAAGGTCTCACGTGACTCTCCTAAGAGCAACGCAGCCCACTTCAGGGTATGACAACCTTACTCCACATTCTTATGTTGTGTTCTCTACTATGTCTGTGTTTCCATGATAGAAAATAATTCTGGTTGTCGCTGATAACAACAGTATGGAGTCATGGGCAAAGTGGAGAAAAATAATTTTGAATCTGGTGATCTTAGGTGACTTGGGTAGACGCAACATATCCCATTAAGGTGATTTAATGTCCTAGTTTAAAAAAGCCAATATAATTTGTGGACTGTATGTTAGACTTACCCAAATTGGAAAGGCACAAGGTTATTTTTTAAGCAACCTAAGTAGAATTGTGAAATTGAAAAAAAATGAGAAGTACTTGTAATTAGAACTAAAAGCCTTTACATTTTGCATCTATTTAGAAAATACTTACAAGAAGATTGAATTGGCATTTTGAAATAAACAGGATTTGGTTTACTTACAAGCTTAAGTATGAAAAACAAAATATACTTTAGAATTATGTAGTAAAACTCCAGGGTGTGTTCATGCAGAAGATACTAAAAAATGCCTTTTAACCTTTTCAGCATGGAACATGTTAATCAACTTCTAATATTGTTTTTCTTTCTTGACTATTCTTAAAATGGAGCAAGAAAGGCCTAAGTTGCATATTCAAGTTGACAGTGATAAAACATTTATTTCCTGCCTTTCAAGACACTATATAATAGACAGGTAAAAGATGGATTTTATATTTCATGGAGTTTAATTTCGTCTGAAATATGAAACAATACAAAATTATGTCTTGACTTTTTCATATAAAGTGACTCTGAAATATCATTTGTGATTTCTGGTTTTTTTTCTTTAGAAGCATATGAACCTTTTTGTATGAGTCTTAGTTGAACCCGTAGTAATTTTTCTACAAATACCTATGCTTGTAAGAACCATTTTTATGTTAGCCAAAATTGTGATTATTTAAAGTGGGAAGATGAAGCACATTGCTGACTATATGGTTAAATTATTTTCATCAGACATTGTTAGTTTATTGAAAGATTATTATTTTTTTAATTTCAGATTTCATTCAGGGAGATTAAAAAAAAAAAAAGCATTTTCTTTGAAGTCTACAGGATTTTATATATAGTTTTGGCGAAAAACAAAGTATTTTGATTTGCAAATCAGACTTTGTGAGAGCTGTGGGGATATTGTTTCTTGTGTCCATTCTCTTTCAGGGACAGGCTTTCCAGATACACAGTGTTTATCACCCGGGCGCTGAAGCCAAAGACATACACTGTGTGATGCTTTCCAGCACATTGCCTTTGCATTGTCCTAGAGGAAAGGTTGAAATGACTTTCTGCGGGTGAAAGCTGCCTGCAAAATGGACCAAAAGAAGAGAATGAGAGCAGATAATGTCTGAATTATACATATAAATATAGATATATATTTCCCTTTTTTTTCTTGGCAACATAAGAGTATTTCCATATCAGCATGTTTTGAATTTTGGAAGAAAATTTTTATTGTTTGAATTACTGCTAAAGGGTAACTAATTATCCTGGAAAATGCTAATTGGAGAAACACTTTTTAATGAGTTGTATTCAGGATCGAAGCCTTTTGTTATTACTCCAGAAAAGGTCTTTAAATAATGTTCTACTTTGTAGAATATTTCAGCTATCCAGGTCAGGCTCTAGAGTTTACAGCTCAGTTTCTTAATGTCCTGAAGTTCCAACTGAACTGATTCAACATAGCATGCTGTCCTGGGGTGACTGTATGATACCGCATTCCCTATTGTCTGCCCTATGCCAGATAGGAATCCCGTGCCTTCCTGTGTCTTTAAGCTGAGTCCAGGAGAGGGGGGAGAGAAGCCGAGTGAATTCTTCAGAGTTGTTTCTGCTTCAAGGACACCCACACTCTCCTGCATTTTTTGCTGCTACAGAGCTGAGGAAAGCACCTTCCTGCTTTCTCCTCAGGTCTCGGCTCTCTGCATCAGGGAAGAGAGTGGCATTCTCTTGCTTTTTAGCTAGCTTCTTGTTCATTAGCTAAAGCACGGAGTTTCCTGGGACTTTGGCCTCTTCTTCTTCTTCTCTTCTGGGCTGTTCAGCAACACCAGACCATCACCAGGAGGCCCTACACTGAGGCCCGGAGGGGCCCACGCCGAACTCCAGCTCCAGAGAGGAGAGAGCCACACCCACAAAGGACTTTGAAATCTTCCCAGGTCTTCTCCACAGCAAGAGGTTTTATTATTTAATATTATTATTTCTCTGTGCCTGCGTGCACTTTGCTTGTTAATTAAATAGTTTTTTTTTTCACTTTCCTTCGAGGAAGGCTTTTTTTTCCAAACCTGGTCAGAGAGGGGCTGCTGAAATCTGCCTTCTAACAGAGAGATGTTCATTTCGGACATTTTCCTCCAAAATTTGTCTCAAACCAAGACACATGCCTACCTTCCCTATTTAGTCTGAGAACTGAGTTTAATGTATGGAAGCAAACCCACAGCATTACAGAAAAGCCTTCAGCATAGATGGCATCTCCACACTGACTTTTCCCCCCACATTTGTTGTATCCACTTCAGGGAGCATCTTATCCAGAAGCTGAAATATCATGAGAAAAGATATTTTGTCCTGAAGAACATTGTAATCCTTTGGTGACTGATTCACCCTTAATGAAACGAAAAAATTTTCTGTCCCAGATTCCTGATTTTATTTCTTGCTGTTGTTGCTTGTAACCAATGTATAGTTAGAAACCAACCATCTCCAGATTTAATTACTCCTTTCCATTTCTGGGGTATGTTGAAGGCATGGCAGGGTCACAGTAACATAAGGGAGATGTATCAATTTGTGTCTTCTTGGTCTTCTGAGTAAGGGAAGAAAGGAAAAAAGAATCTGTAGGATTTCCAAGAAAAATCAGGTTTAAAGAAGTCTGGTTAGAATCAATGACTCAAACAGCACTACACATTGGAACAGGGCTGTGGCACAACCTGCAGCGCACTGAGTCATCTCCAGAACAATGTTTGCGTGATATACATGACTTTTTTTTTTAATGTGAGCCCTCTTCCTGACATTTCAAGAATTATAAATCAGATCTGACTAACAACTTTGAATAAGCTGCCAGTTGAGACAAATCCAAAAAAACAGAGCCTCAAGATTTTAGTCTCCACCAGTTTGTGCAACACTATGCAATGCAGATGAAGGAATTGATCATAAAGAAACCACTGTGTAGTCAGGAAGGATTTTTACCCCTATTTGTCCTGCATCTTATTTTAGAACTGAGTTTTAGTCAGTCATTAAATTGATCAATCTATTATGCTACTCTCTGTCTCAGTTGCCTGGTATTAGCTGTTCTGTCTACTTCACTTACAGCTTGTTTTTCTCTAATCACAGTTTTAACTGATGGATTTAGCTGTATGTTTGTTGAAGGTTTTTAATGGTCACATCCCTCAATATTCAAAACAGAGAAGAGTATAAAATAATTTTATAATTCTGTTTTGGTGCATGTGTGCATCATGGAGATGTATCTTACTCTCTTAATAAACAGATTTCTAAAATGCTTCAAATAAAATCTGAAAGCTCTGCATGCCCTTCTGCAAAGTTCTTTTCTATGCAGAGAGAAGTCATGTTGTCTTTGATTTTCTTGTTTCTTTTTTTGGCCTAAGGTTTCCTTCATACACAAATGTCACGGCTGGAATTTTTTTCTTCCCAAGAGTTTAAAAAAACTCGTCCCCTTCTTGACTGCATCCATTTTAAATGCCCAAATACAGTCCACTTGTTCCAAATTTTTCAGCATAGCTAGGTTCTGGAAACTTTCAGTTCAAATTATGGGTTTTTGAAGCAAAAATCAGATGACAGAACTGATCTTACTTTCATGATTGTGTCAGGAATTTTGGCTTCATTTGCACAGCACCATTTGATGCTTCCCAGATTTCAGATGGAAATATTATCAACAATCTCTTCTTAGTATCTCTAATCCATATCCCATGAGGCTTGTCTGTGAAGGATCTTGGATGTCTTCTTTGTCCAAAAGTTCCTAGGCAAAGCTGTGCTTTACCATGGCACTGGTGCTTGCACACCTCAAGAGTAGAATGGACACTTTAGTAGCAAATATGCAAATCATGTCACTTTATATCTCCTCTTTTATCAACAGAAGATGAAGGAATGTAAAGGATAAGACTCTTCAATATTTCACTAGAAAGACTGATTCCAAGAAACTAGAGACAGAAGATAAATGAATTACATTGTTTGTTTATGAACAGTCCCAAAATTCAGTTCTTTTTGATCCTTCAGAATTTGATTCTACTATAAAAAAATGCAAATCAATACATCTTGAATTCTGAACTCAAATTCATAATTAAATTTTGCATAGATTCAGTATTCTCTTAGAGTGAAATTCAAAGGAAAAAAAATTATCAAAGCACATGAACCCTGGAAAAAATTTAATGGAGACTATGGTTATTTAAGAAAGCATAGCTATCCCTCAGTTGAACAGAGCATCTCCTTTTCTGTAGATTTTGCCATCATGTACATATTCTGAAGATGTATAGCTGGATTATCTTTGGTTCTGTGTAATTTTTAGATACATTTTGTGGTGTCACTTCCTGCCATTCTTTTTTTTGTTGTTGCATTGCAATAGTGAACATAATAATAGTGACCAAACAAGAACTAACTGCAAAGTTTCCATGTCCAAATTTTTCTAAGTATACATTTATAACTGGTCTAGAAGAATTACACCTTGAGAAATCACCTCTTTACACAGAAAATTTTAAAACAGTTTCTAAGGATACATCCTCTGAGAAAAGTTAATGTGAAAAAACCCTCATCCAGTGCAATCCTGGCCCCTCCTGGTGGTTCTTTTCACCCTTCCTATATGAAATTGCCCTTGGAATGAAAACAGAAAAATACAGCAGAGAAAATGATGTAGCTCTGAACCCTGGTGTAATTTACATTAGCACTTACAATAGGCAGAGTGAAACTGTTAAGAATGGACCTATTTGCTGTATTTTCCTCAGACATTCCTGCTGCAGAAACATTTTTTAAATGAGAATTTTATTCCCACTGATGCTTATTTTCAATTATTTTAAAACAATCCATTAAAAAGCTTTGTAATTGAGAAAATACTAAGTTGACTGAATTTTCACATTTGATTACTGACCACTGCTGAGAAGCCAAGTTTCCTCCATTTGCCGTAAGTAGATGAAAACATGGCACCTGGGACTTTGGCTCTTTGACCCAACAAATAACTCGTATTCATTCTGAGATAAAATGTTCCCTTTAGTCCTCATCTAATTACTAAATAGATTCAGTAGCCTAAAATCTTCAATCAAAACCTAACCCTAAGCCTTCATATAATTTTTCCTTCAGTTAATATCCTGCCCAAACAGGAGCTATTTTTTAGCAAGATCTCTCTGGTTTAATTTGTTATATTAACATGAATAAAAGTAGGGTATAGACCCTGTCCTATGCAAATTGAGTATCTACCTTCCTCCTAGTGCTCTTGTGGTTGCCTGCTAATACTTGTAAGCAACGTATCAGTACTTTGCTTAGCACTGCATCTGCAGCTGTATCAGCTGTATGCGGTGTCTTGGCATGGATGAAATAAATTACAGTCCTTCAGTATTTCTTTGCATTTAATTAGGGATTTTTTGGGAACTTTT
This sequence comes from Gymnorhina tibicen, assembly GCA_013399875.1. Classification (NCBI taxonomy): domain Eukaryota; kingdom Metazoa; phylum Chordata; class Aves; order Passeriformes; family Artamidae; genus Gymnorhina; species Gymnorhina tibicen. The sequence continues at coordinate 305,244 of VXAZ01006396.1, forward strand.
GTTGATTTAAAATGTGAATTTAGGACATCAGTATATGATGACCAGCTTAATTTGTAGGCAGACTGAGCTATCTCAAGTTTGTAAATTTACTTGCACATTCTCGGTGTGTAGTTGTAATACAAGTTTTGTGGGCTTAATACATGAGTTAATACATGAGATATGTCGAAATTTAGTACAAGGGTTTTGGATCATTCCCATGGTACTGTGGTGTATGTGTCCCCTCTGTAGCAAAAAATTCATCACCATTTCTCTCAGTTAGCAGTAACTATTATGCATAATATAGTTGCTGTCCTGTTTTCCTTTCTTTTCTGTATTACTAGAAAGTATTGTCTACGTGAGACAATCAAACAACTACAGTTTGTTCTTTTTCTCCCTCTTTGTTGCTTGTACAGGACCAAGAACCTTGTATTTAAGTAAAGATCATAAAAATAAGGAGAAGTCCAACCAGAAGATTATATTTTAATCCACAAATCCATAAAGAAATTAAATCTCTTAAGAGAAAGAAGCCTTTAATTTTAAAGTTAAAATTCTAACAGATGATATAGAGTTAGAAATAATAGATTTTTATATTAAAACTAAGCTGAGAAATGATTGAAAGCTAGGGTGCTTAAAGCTTCTTAGACCTCTGTCTGCCATCTATCTTCACCTTTACAAGTTTATGAAAAGTGAGTACCTAAGATTTCCTAACTCTTACGTCTAAGCAAAAATACTGGGAAAAGAGTGTCTATAACCCCAGCTGCCAAAATCCAATGCTCTTTACAACCAGGCATCAGTCTGGAGTACAGCTTTAGTGATCCTGATGGGTGAACTCCATATGGGAAGATGTGTATGTTACTGTTGCGTGATCGATCAACAGCCTTTGACACCACCAGTCTCCTGGGTGCAGCTCACAGGATTCACTCACAGGACCTGGCTGGGCTGGATGCACAGCTCTGAGCTGGCTCTGCCTGTTACTCGTGGACAAATGACAAAGACCCTCCCTTGTGGGCTATGTAGTTTTCAAACCTCTATGTTTTGCAACATCTTTGTGGGATCCATCATCGGGAGCACACATGCACAGCTATCTGTCTGCTTTTGCAGAGGCAGTCAGTATTACTGCCCAGATGTCCCAGCGCCTGTGAGAAATAATTACATGGTTGAAAAGAATCAGGATCCAGCTTTTTGTCGATAAGACCATGTGAGGTCGGCAGGGAAAGGCAGTACTTCAAGATCTCAAATTTTTTTGAGGGCTCTTCCCCATGGATTCTCAGTGTGATGCACAGACTCAAGTTTCAGCTGGGAGTGGCATCAGTCATGAGTACATAGGTGGCAATGTTGAGGAAGGTCTTCTTTTGGGGTTAGCAAGAAGCGTATGCTCATTTGCCTTCAGTGGATGACTAATTTCAGTGATCTGCTTGTAAACTGTCTCCAGCTTACAGCAGTTCAGTTCACCTTGTTGTGTGCCATGTATGAACGGCACATGGAAAGTTGATTAACATGTTGTGATCTATCTTGTAGAAAAAGGAGGCCCAGGTAAAAATGTCACAAAAGTGTTACACACACATTTTTGCCTTTTCATTTGGGACTTCATTCTTGCAAACCTGGCATTTGCAGCATTTGAAAGATAGTCCTGTGCCCATTATGGTGAGGATTCTGTGAATGATTGACCTTAAGGGTATGTATCTTAGAGATGGACTTGGATTCTATTCCACAGAAAATTTTCATTGCCAAGGACTGAGGAAACTTATTTCATCCCTATCTCACAGACTTTAAGACTAAAGTAAGATATTTGGGGTAGTTTTTCCACTTTAGAAGCAGCAGAAAAAAGTTAATTTTACAATTGTCACAAGCAAGAAATGGCAGGAACAGAATCAAGCATTTCTTGAAAAAAAGGAGTCCTTTTCTTCAGACCAAAATATTAATTTGAAACTTGATTCTGTGATGGTAATAATATGCTATAAAATCCAAGATGTGAATCATTAAAAACCACAATTAACAATGATGCAGACCTCAAAAAGGAGAGATACAACAATAGTAATTTTGAATAATAGTTTTAAAATGACAAAAATCAATGAATACTAATATGTGTAGTAAAAAATCCTCAGCTGAATTAGCTGACAAAAAGTGAACAAACGGCATCACGCCATGGCTGCAGAAAAGCTTTTGTATAAAGTAAACCAGCAAGAATACAAATGAGAAACTGCTGGCACATGTTTTGTGTAAAGAATAAGATGAAGTATCCCAAACTGTGTCAATTATTAAAACTAAAGGCTCAAACTTTGACATATGATCTAGAAATCATAAATAGCACTTTCAAAGAGCAGTGTCAGACACTCTAATCTTCCAAGTTGCCTTAAACAGGAGATAAAGTTTGTAAACAAAAGCACTTAATTGAAACTTTCAACAGATCAAAGTGTAACCTTAGACTTATAGAAGGAAATAATAAATGCTGTTAAAGTCTAACAGTGGGGAAAGATGCATGCTTAGATGAACTGCCAGTAAACACTCAGTGAGAAATCAGATATACAACTGAACTGTTACTGGAAGGGTTTAACTGAACATTTGAATCAAAAAGGCTGTTATTACACAACTCGACAATCTCAATGAACTGGTTTTCCTACTTATCTGCATCATTGAATATTGGTCTTAAATGCTGGACAAAATTTGTTTATGAGTCCTGAAATACACTCCTGCATGCAAACGGCACATACAGGCACTCAAATATCTGAGACACTTCCTCAGCTCGTTGCAAATGATTTCCACATAGGTCAGCCTGGTTTATTTCTGTTGTTCTTCACTGGGGCTGATTTGGGTGTTTTGTGTTTGCATACCAAACAAGATCTTGGATAATATAGATTTGTCCACTTGACTGACTGGGTAACTCTTTGGACTTATTAAAATGAAAATACTTGGTAACTGTTCTTAAAAATAATACATGAAAATGAAACAAAAAACCCCTCCAAACCCTCACACTCCTCACTGTAGAAAGACCTTCATAAAAATTGGATTAAAAATATTCTGTAATATCCTGACCAAGTCTGTACATACTAGCAATTTAAACTCGCCCTTTTTAAAATGACACCAGGGAGCTAGACGAGGCTGTCCATTATCCTCTTTTCTTTTTGCAATTGTAATGGAACATTTAGCCTGATTTTTCAGCAACTAGGAATTGCTTCAAGGAATGAAAATTGGAAACTCCATAAATTTTGGTTCATTGTATGCAGATGATATATTGATTTGCTCCTGTAATCCTGGTCATAATCTGCCCATAATCCTGCAAACAGTGGACTGGTTTTACATTACCACTGCCTTCTTTGCAGCTGCAGCAATAAAACCTGTTTCCTTAAAGTGAATGTGCAGTTGCAGAACCTACCTGACCAAAGTCTGACCAGGTGAGACAGGACAATGAGAGACACCTAGAGATAATTATATTGGTTTCCACACCAGGAAAGTAACTAATAACCTCTCTTCCCTGAGTAGAGTGGGAATGCCTCTACTTCTGTCCTTCACTTTCTTCAAACTTCCTTTGGAACTATAAAATCAATGAATCTGATAAATCTTGGTTTTTGCTTCTCTGTTTCAGGATCTTTCTCTCTTACTACTGTACTTGTAGTTTGTACAAATGATATATTTGAAGCCTGTTTCTTTAGCGTGGTAATCACTGTTAGAAAAAGGTGAGTCAACTTCAAAACATTTTGAGGTATTTCATATTACGCTTTGGGTGGCTGTAGCTGCAGAACTGAGATATTATTGCTGTAGTAAGTGTTACACATAGAAAGAAATTATAATGACAAAACCCATATGCTGAAATTACTGGTAGTTTTCTGAGAACAAAAACCCTAGTTGTGGAGATGACTGAAAAAATGTAATGTGGTTTTTTTTTAAATTTACTCCTGAGAAACTCTCAGAGTGAATTCTCAGATCTCTGTCTAATTATTTAAAAGAGCTTGAAAGATCGGAACAGATACCCAAAATTTGGTGATGCTTTCCAAATTCCAAATATCACATATGTCAAGGTGTTCAGCAATTAGACCAGTCTGGTCCATTGTTTTGCTGTCAAACAACATTAAATGTGAAATTTTCAGCTGTACATCATAGAAGCAGACTACATAATGTTATATTAGAAAGGGATTGTTGCACAGATATATTGCCAAATTATTTCTTTTCTACTACTTAACTCTCAAATTAGATTATTTTAGCAAAACCTGAGTTAAAAGTGGAGCTTTAATTTTTAGAATAGGTTTGCTCTGTTTGGAATAAGACTCAGTAGTGACTCATTCCAAATATATATTGATTTTCTTTAATATATTACACAGGTTATAATTAACTCTTCAAAGAATAGCTTCGTTTCAGACAAATTTGTCATTTAGCTGTCATAAAATATACATACCATAAAACACTAGTGTGTGACGGAGTATCCTAAATTAGCTATTTGAAAGGAGAGTGACACAATGGGAAATTGACACAAATGGCTTCTGCTCCCAAGTTTTTAATTTAATATCAGCTGGACTACCTGCCTGCTTTTTACTAATTGCACTCACACATGAAAATAGTACTACCTTCTTCTGAATATATCACACAGAAAGTGAGCAAGCAAAGTTTTCTATCAGGGAAACTAAAATAATCAGCACATTAAAAAAAACTGGAAAGCTATAATGTTTGTTTTCAGCTTTCACAATTTCCATAATATAGGTGATTATTTCCAGACACAAGACACTCTATTTCAGTCCTCTGTGTTTTATTCTATTTCTCTGATAGTGTAAATCTAGTGAAGACCAGATTTTAGACCGTAGGTAATAAGGATGCAGAATTAACCAAAGTTAAAGTCAGATAGTGCATATGCAACACGATACTGAGGACAGGTAAGGCCAAAATGATGCTGGTTTTTTTCAGTAAAGCATTAATGTATATTCCCAACAGACAGGCAGGGGAACTATCCACTTTACGTATAACTTTTTCTTGAAAGTAATAAAAAGTAAAATCCATAAAATGTATGATCGAGGAAAGATGTCTTGGAGTAGCATTAGTGTAAACTTTAGTGTATCAATAATAATGAACAGTATAATCCTGAAAACTGTGGAAAAGGGGATGAGCTCCTTTGACAGTTGTAGGGAGATACATACATTTTAATTGTATCTGTTCTAAAGAAAATCTGAGCCATATCTAAACTTCCTGCATTTGTGCTTTTAATATGCTTGAGGATGGCTGGAACCTAATTCTTGTGGGCAGTCAAGATACACGCACTGAAATATGGCCATTTTGTCTTAAGATTCTTCAGTCTTCTAGGGAGGTGAATCGGGTAGCAGCTGAACTATGAGGTGATCTTTATGAAATGGGTTGATTTTATTTCCTCAGTACTCCATGATCAAATGGAAATACAGTTTGAGCCATCTCTCACTGCTAAAGGCTAAAAAATGGAAATATGCATTTGGGTATTTTTACCTTGTCTATGTATCTTCTGCATTGCAGCTTCAAAGCATTTACTTTATCCCTTCCATTAACAGATGTATTCTTACATGTATTCAAATGCAAAGAGAAAAAACCTCATTTTCTAGCTAAGTAGCCTGTGGGCCAGATTTTATTTCTTAGTAGACTTTGGTGCAAACTTCAGATTAAAAATACAGGTTGACTTGTTATGAGGAACTTCTCTTCTTAGTAGGAGAAACCATAAGCATGAATTCTGGTGAATTTATCACTTTGTGTAGCTGCATTTTATTGGCAATTGCTATTTTGAACAAGCTGGAAGCGCTGGGTTTTTTGTTCTTTCCCCCTTGCAAGGGCTATGATTTTTGCATGTCGAAAGTCACAGTTGTTGATTTGAGACGCTACACATACATAGTTTATCTGGTAAGTTTTGAGTCCAAGTGTACTGAGAGTGCTAGCAGATGTAAATTAACATTTTTTTACCACTATGGAGGTTTAGATGTCCAAGCACAATCCCACAGACCTGTTTAATGCAAAATCACTACAGATAACAATAACAATTGTATAAGATTTCACCAAGTGTGACATCTAGTCTACGTCCAAGTAAATGATGCAATAGTTAAACAGCCACTTGTGATTTATTATGTGTACAAAACTTTGGGAGAACTCTCAGCAAAGTGTTCATTGGTAAGTCATGCTACCTCAATCTGTTTTGTTCATTATGTCTGCTCCTGCCTCGATGGGTTAAATTAACTTGCTATATAATCACGACCACGCTGTTTAGAATTAAGTTCCATGAGCTCTTTTCAACTGCTGAAATAATTTCACAGGCTCCATTATCAGAAATTTCCTCTGCAAGGGTAGTGTTTTATGTGTCTCCTGAGTGTCCTATAAACTCCCAGTATTAATAGTGTGTTAGTGGTGATATTGATGCGTGATAGTATGGGTACTGCATACGCTGTTACAATGCTTTAAGACTGTAAACCATTTTTAGAGGTGTTCTTTGCAAGGCTAAGTCTTGATAGCATAATATACCACTGCTAATTATATTGATCTAATTAATCTAATTAAATTGCAGCTAGATATGTTGTACATGTCATTTGTCTGTATTAACATTATGTAAACCTATTCTGCTTGTCTGTGCATTTTATATACAACGCCACTTCAGCATTTGACCAGAAAAGTGATTGTACACCTCCTGCATCTCTTACTGGTGAGAAAGAGATGTGGTGATCAGGTGGTTTATGAGATACAGAAAGCCTGACTCTTTTTTGAATCTGGTTTTGTTTGAAGAGACAAAGGATGTTCTGTTCCTAGAGGTTAGAATATGTCTTCTCTGCTTCCTCATTTGATTCTATCACCTTTGTCAAAAACATGCCTTCATTTTTTATAATTTGGATGCATCAATTTCAACATATAACTAACAGACCAAAGAGTCCAGAGTCACTTTAGTTGGAGCAAGTGAAACATAACTGCACTGCTTCAGTATTTTTCTCTTATGTGGAAGAGAATGAGTACCGGGAAAATTCACTCCAAAAGGAGCAGGTAGCTCCTTCCTGCTGCACCCCACAGCTGTTAGTTCTGCCTTCCACCAGCCGCTCCAGAGGAGATGCCTTAGCAGAGGCCAGCAGTTGATTAAACAGCAAATCTTTGACTTTGTTGGCCATGGCCTCTTCTTATGTAGCAAAGGCTCTTTTCATAGTTGTACATATGTACAATGTACCATTGTGGTTCTAGCTATGAAGGGTAATGTAAGCAGATGGTATCTCTACCCTCCTCCTAACACAGGACACACACTTGAATGTCATCCAAACTCACCCTTCTCCTGGGTTTTCTTTTATCATCAATTAAATCAAAGCAAATATTCCTTTGGCATCAGCTACTTTTACAGACTTTGCATAGTTTCTGCTTCTTGTTTTTAATTCAGAGACACTCCATCATTTTCTATTATTCCTGTCTGGCATTAGGAAGACTCACTTGGTTCAGTTGCTATTCTGAGTTCGCTGTGTCACTCTGCAGAGTCATGGCAGACTACGCCTCGTTAAGGGAAGAATGTGACTCTTCTTCTACATCAGCCTCCCGCAGCAATTAATGCTGTCCCTGCTTAGTTAGTCAAATCAGCTGAATGCTAAAAATATGCAACTCTGGGCAGGTTGGGAGCCCAAAGCGTAGTTGAACGTTGTGTTCAACTGCCTTGATACTATTTTTTTTTATTTTTAAAGATTAGAATAAGTAAGATAAAAATGACTTATTTAGCTTTAATTACTATGTAAAAAAATCTGCAGTGAACGTTATAGGCCAGGTTTTGCTGCTGCTTGTACAGAGATGTGAATGATTCTCCTTTTTGCAGGTGACCACCGTCTTTCTGCTGATGAAACTGCCCTCACATTTCTAATGGCAGGAAAATGAAGTAACAGAGAAAAAGAGAATAAGAAAGATGTTTTTAAAATCTCATTTTCCTTTTTGTATTGTAGGAAGAGGTGGCTTCTTCAGCTTACTCTTGCTAATGGCATTAGCTAAAGTAGAACATTTTAAACCAATTTTCAATTCTAACTAATATAGCTAGCTAGCTACGATTATAGCTTTCCAGGTAAAACAGTTTTCACTTTCTAAAGAAATTAATTTAGAAATCCACATGGGCTTTCAATAGTAGTCTAGCAAAATTATAGAAAGATGCCTGGTTTACTGTGCTTGGACAATAAAAATGTATTATGAGCCCTCCTTTTCCTTTTGTGTTATCGCCCTTTCTCTAGTTGGCATAGGACAGCACTCCACAAGGGAGAAAATTTAAAACTGGAAGTCTTCCACGGGTTGCTTTTTTCCCCCTCTCTGCTCTAAGGTCTTTTAGACCATCTAGAAGCCATATGAAGAGCAAAGGTGGCAGCCATAGTCCTACTTTTATCTGTATGTGGTGTGTATGTATCGAATATGTGATGAGGGACTGGAGTTTGCAGTTTAAGGCTTTTGCTCAGGCTGACACGTGGCCGGGAGATCAAAAACAGTGTGAAAGAGGAAGACATGAAAGATGAAGAGCTCTGCAGATGACAAGCCAAAGTCAATAGAAATACCCTCAATGGTGTCAGTAGACTGGGAGTCAGGTCCTCTTAGAGAGAGGCCCGGCATTATTTTTCTGAGACAGTGAAATCCTGGAGGTCTGCAAAAGAGAAAAACAACAGGCCTGAAGGGACTTTGGAGCAGAGCCAGGAGAAGCTGCTGTCATCTCTATCCTGCTGTCCTTTCTTGAACTTGGCACAATCAGCTGATCTTCATGAATGTGATGTTTTTATGGCACTGGTTATAATTGGTAGACATAGCAGCATGACTGAACTAGACAGCACACTGTATGAAAACAGGTTGAAGGGAGGATGAGATTCAGTTATAAAATCTTAAACCTCATTTCATCAGAGCATTTTCTTGGCTAATCAGAATATTTTCTGTGAATCTTGGAAATTGCTCTGATCACAAACCAGAGAGTATGAGAGGGTCTCATTCATAAGTGCTTTATCTTCTCAGGAACAAGTCGATAAGCCTTTATTGTTTAATTTTTCTTTCTTGGGAACTGGGCAGCTGACATTTTTTCAAAGTCCCTTAATTTGTAGGGGACTTTGTGGGAGTCACAAAACCCCATTAACCGTATTTTTCATCTGGCTTTAGGAGGAATATATTTTAAAATGGTAAAAGAAAGACTTTGAACAGCTTCTGATAACTCACAGTTTAAGCATGGCTATAAAAAGAAAATGAAAAGGCAATTAAAAATGGAATATTTCTTTCTTCAGTCTCCCCCCCCCAACCGTAATTTGTCACTATTTCTTGTAGGCAGGCAGAAAGATGAGGCTACAGAAGACCATTTAACACTGCAAAGCTGGCTGCTATAAAGCACCATAACTTGGCATTAGAGTGGGGGACTAATTTTTTAAAATCTGTATCATCCTCCAGAAAAAGTTCTGAACAGTTAGGGGTTTTTTTTCTGAAAAACTGAGAAAGAAATGGAAAGAAATTCGTTAATGTCTCAGCAGCACTGGCTGATGTCACTAAGGGTAATAAGAAGCCATGTTTCTTCAGATTCCCTTCTTGACTATCAGTACCCAGAAATCCCCTCATGACATGTGAAAAACCCACACAGACCTATATCCCAGGAAATCAGCAAAACAGGGCTTGAAACACTTGTGTTGTCCACACTTGTATGTGCAAACTGATATTTATGCTTCTACAAACTCATTAGTGAGTAGATATCAGGAGTTTCTCTGGTCACTGGTCTGCAGAAGGTGGGGTTGCTCGTGTGGGTTTCCCTGATGACTCCAGAGCCTCCAGAGACAGAATCACCTTCCCAGATAGATTATTCTTTGTGCTGATCATACATCTCCTTGCAGAAATTGCAGTTCTGCTGGGGTGGAGGTGCTGAGGGGCCATGTTCCACCCAGCCAAAGGAGGACCTGCATCTCTACTCCTTGCCTGAGCAGAACGGCAGCAGGGGCTGTGGTTTCCACACCAGGAAAGGATAACCAGAAGGCTGCAGGTTTCCTTGCCTGGATTTTACAGCAGTATTGTGAGGTTTGAGTGGATATTTTGGTGAAATGAATATTTGTATGATGCTAAGGAAAAGTAAAATAGTATCATTATTTTAAAGGCTGCTGAAAGCCATTGACCCACTCTTGTTTGTCTACATGTAAAGTTTTACTTATTTATACCTTGTGTTTATGAAACAACCACACTATATCATCCAAGCTCAAGTTCTGAGAAAAGTTCACAAGTGCATATTTCACATGAGCCATATGTTGAGCTGAAGGCACATAATTTACAAACCTTTTAAGCGATTGTGTTACCAACAATTCACATTTCTGTTCTCAAGATAAAGTCCCAGCCCATTCCATCTGATCAGCATCTTATTCTTCAAGCAGGTGTCATGGTTTCTGAATTTTGTCCAGATGGCAGCTGATGTGGAATCAGAGACTGAGTGAATAAAATCAAATGCTGTGAGAAGAGCCATTGAGCCTTTGCTCCTCATGTTACTTCTAGTGACAATAGATTTAATGCAGCCATTGTTCGTGATCTGTGAGTTTATTAGAGCTAAATGGTTAGGATTATCTCATCAAATGGTTAGGATTATCTCATCAAATTATAACAATCACAGAAAGTGATTAAAAATACCCCCTTAAATATATTGCACAGTTCATCAGCATTTGCAGTTCTTATCTTTTGGTGGTATACATATATCCATATATTTGTTCATGTCCAGAGCCAGTTCAGTTACTTTGCTCCCTCAACCTCCATTTCTACCACCTGGGTGTTTGCCTCCAGAAAAATCCATATCTTTGAGTTGCCTCTCAAGGAGGCTCTAATGACACCAGTGGGCAGAGCCCTTCACAGTTTGTAAAATAACCTCCTGCCATGTCAGATTAGATTATATGCCATCAAATTATTTAAATCTTCACAGTTACATTTGTTCTACAGATGTGTGCACTCTCTCTCTTGAGATTAGCATTCCTGCACTTTTACAAATAATTTCAGGGGTTTTAATTTTTTTTTTAGTAGCAAAAATCTCAGAGCTCTTTTTAAGACTACAAAAAAGAGAGGTGATGCTCTGCGTACATTTTGTGGTTTTTCTGTCCAATGACTCTAATGTCAAAATTGCTACAACCTTCTAAGAGAAATGCTAAATCATAATGTGGTAAGAAAGGCACCCTCGACAGGTCTGCAAATGACAGCTCTATAATTTCAGCATTATTTGAATACAATGTAGAAGTGCCTTATATGTTTAAGCAGCTTCATTTTGCATCTGCTTTTTAGAATAGTTGATTCATACTTGTCTGCACAGGCTTTCAATAGTTCTTCTTTTCTTTCTTAGTCTCTTTGTCTACCCTTTTCTTTTTTTTTTTTTTCCTTATTTTTCTTTTTTATTCCCTTGAATTTTTTCATATAATATTTATTTAATCAGTGATAAGATGAGCAGGTCAGGCTGAGCATGGGTTAGACTGAGCTGCAGTGTAACAAGTTGAATTTACTTCTGTGCACATTACAGCTGTAGACTAGAATGACTTGAATTACGTGTGGATCTTTTGCTGCCTACTTTCTTACATATGTTAACATGCATTACTTTATTTGTGGCTCAAAAATTGCCATTATTATTTCTGAGAATTGAGCTTTGTTTGATCTGTTTTAATATTTCTAAATTATTTTTCCCATTGTTGCTGAAATCTGCATGGCTTGGTTGGAGTCCTTAAAAAACTTCCAGTTATTCCTGCTGAGAATTTTTTATTAGGAGTTGGGGCTTCAAACCCTAGTAAACCAAAAAAAGTTTAATAGTCCTACTTCTTGGGGGTTTTTTTGGTGTGTTGTTTCTGCACCGCTATACTGACAACTGAGACACTACCCTGTTTCTTCTGCGCCTGATGTCAGATGCCAGCAGTGAAAAACGAAAGGCAGTGGTATGGACTGGGAAAAACAATGTATTTTGTGGAGTTACCACCCCAGCTAAAGTTGTGTATCATATGTCAAAAATCTAGGAGACCTTGCAGATCTCCATGGAGGCAGCTTTGTTTCTTACAGTACACCCAAGGAACCTGTGCTGGTCTGATATCAAGCCATGGCTGTAGCCTCTGCACCACCAGCAGCGCTCAGAAGATTCAGACTTTTCAATTAATACAGATATTTACAATCAAATAAAACAAAGCACGCTTTAAAAGAAACTCTTATTTTAATTGGGCTAACAGGGTACTTACTTCCTATCACATGCTTGCACACAGGTGGCTCTCTTACTGCTACCTGTGGTATGTCCTGTTACCACTCTGTGATGGGGAAACCATGAGCTGTAGTATCCTCACGCTGCCAAATGAGCTGTGCCTTTGGAGTAACCCCTCAGAAGGAGAAAGGCTGTGCCAGTCAGTAGCATGATGACACCACTGGAGGTGAAGTCTTTTTGCTCCATTTAAAAAGACCCAGTGACAGTCCTTTGAATGAAAAGATTTCAGAGGATACAAAAAGTTCTCAAATCAATGTTCTTCAAAATTTAGCTTTCATTTCAAAAAGTCCTTTTTTTGGTATCTTTCTTTGTAAGTGTCCAGTTTATATGATTTCTCTCTTTTGAGCTGTTCTGCCTATATTGGTGCATTGTTTTCATGTTCTTAGAAGGAATTAATAAAATGGTTGAAATGCTGGTTCCATCTTTGCACCACCTTTCCTCTGAGTCTCTGTAGTGTTTGCTGTTTTGGAGAGCACCATAGCACTGGGAAAGCTCCCTGGGGAGTGTGCTCATGCACGTGTGAACATTTCACAAAGTGTGAAATTTGTATGTGAAATTGAATAAGTCAGTGTGCAGCCCAGATATCACAGAATGGGTGGTGTCAAAGCTTTGAGATCAGCCTGGGTGATGATTTCCGTCCTTGTGTGAAACAAAGAGCTCTTCAGATAGCCCCATAGCATGTAAGGCTTATAGATGGATAGATTGAAAGGAATAGGTAATAACCATAAAACAGTATTATGAAAATATAAACCATAATTAGTGATAATGGCTTACTCAATTAAATACATTAAAGGATGGATGCAGAGTTTTGATGCATGGATGCTTTTGTCCAAGAGCATATGTGTGTTTATACACTGATCTAACAGTGATGTATAACTGACATTAAATATGCATCAAAGGATGAATACTCTGCCCTAATGTTAAATAGGTCTCTTTAGTGCTGTCTAGTTGTACAAATATATGGAAGAAGATAGTCCCTGCCCTCAAATTTCCTATTTAAAAAGAAAAGCACAGGTAACTGTACATGTGTTTCAGGTAGCTCAAGGTTTTAAGTGGAGAAGGCCAGGTTAAGTCATACCCATGGATGCTCTGCTTTTCTGGCTGAAGGACCTGATTGCCAGCAGGATATCTCCACTCCTTATTAATCTAGGAAACCAAGTCTTGCAATTAAAATTCAGGTTCCCTGTTCTGATTTCAGTGTCAGCGGCTTGGGGGGCTGTGTGGAAGTAGTGCTCCTCTTCCTCTTTCTGCTGTCTTCTTCAACAGAATTTCTGTTCCTCTGCTTTCCAGTGACGAAAGAAACCTCACTTCCTCCAAGCTTTGGGTATGTTATTAAATAATCTGAGTCTTCTTAGTGGTTAGATGATTAAAAGAGGATTAGATTAGGGTTAGTACCAGGGAGGGGGAAGTACTGAAACCCCTCTAAGTTACAAGTTTGTCCTAATAAGTGCCAATTCCATCATGTTCCCCACTGATGTTGGGGACTTGTTCTGGCCAATGAGCACCTGTAGCATATCAGTGTAGAGGCCCAGCCCTGCTGGCCCTGTACTGATGACCTTCCTGTCACACACTGAGTAGAGGGTCTTATCAATATGAAAATGTCGTGGTTTAATGCTGGCCCAATGCCAGGCACCCACGAGAGCCGCTTGCTCACCTTCCCCTACCACATCTGGGCAGAGGAGAGAAAAGGAAAAAAAAAATTAATGAAGGCTTCATGAGTGAGATAAGGACTGGGAGAAACACTTCAAGGGCGAAACAGGCTCAACTTAAGTTGTGAAGTGAATTTATTACTAACAGAATCAGAGGAGGATAATGAGAAGTAAAACAAGCCCTTAGAACCCCCTTCCACCCCCCAGCCCCTCCTTCCTTCCCACCGACAGTGCAGGGAGGCAGGGCATGGGGGTTTGGTCAGTTCATCACTGAGATTTCCATCTGCTGCCCCAGGAGAAGAGTCCTCCCCTGTGAGGCCATGGGGTCCCTCCCACGGGAGACAGTTCTCTGGGAACGTCCCAGCGTGGGTCCACTCTCAGGAGCAGCAGCCAAACTGCACCTGCTGCAGCGTGAGTCCCTCCCACGGGCACACAGCCCTCCCAAAACTGCTG
>VXAZ01006396.1:319571-407071 GCA_013399875.1 Gymnorhina tibicen
GCACCTGGAGCACCTCCTCCCCCTCCTTCTCCACTGACCTTGGTGTCACCAGGTTGTTTTCCCTCACATGTTTTCACCTCTTCCTCTGCTCTGACTAGAATCCCAAAATCTTGTGACTTTGTTTTGATTTTCTTCTTAAATATGTCATCACAGAGGCGTTACCAGCCTCTCTCATTGGCCCAGTTCTGGCCAGCAGCATGTCCATCTTCAGAGCCATCAGCCACTGGCTCTTCTGGACATGGTGGGAAGCTCCCAGCAGCTTCTCACAGGAAACATCTTTGTGGCCCCCCTGCTGCCTAAAACCAGGCTGTGCCAAACCAATACAGAAAAAAATAACTTGAGTTTATTTGCTTTCTCTCCCATACTGTGTTATTCCTATTGCTTTGGAAAAAAATTCATGCTTGACAATAAGAATTTGCCTTCTTAATTTAAAGGTTTGTTTAATTCAGGAGCAAAACAAGCTTTGCCTAACTCTTGGATCCACCAGAACTTCTGGGGTTTTTAATTTTTTTTTATTCTGAGGTAAACCTTACCCCAGCAGCTGAAGTACTGATCCTTTATTCCTCAAATTTGGGCTTTCCAAATTCAGACTGAGGAGAGTCATGTTCCAGACCATTTCTCTTTCTTAAAAATGGACCAGCCACAGCAGTTTCCGTTCATAATATTCTTCCCTCTGTGTCCTCCCCCCACCGCCAGCATCTCCTGCCTTAAACATTCCAGTTGATATTTTCTCTGCCTGGTCTCAGGGCTACAGTGATATTAAAAAAGAAAAGTCTAAGTAAAATGAATTGTTCCTTATTAAGGTAGACTACATGGGGAGAGAAAAAAATTATGCCTTTTCCTTGGAATTTTAGCATAAGCACACAGTAAGTCAAAATGGCAGGGTCCATAAATGTCAGAGAGAATTTTATGGGCAGAAAGAGTTAAACATAAAGATATTCAGGTACTATTGTCCTGCAGTGTATGAGCCCAGGGTCATTTTAAACACATGGGTAGTCGACCATATCTGTAGGATCATGAACTGGTCTCTCAGTGACTTAATTCAAACTTTGAATAGATGGGGTACACTCCATGTAAAGAGAGCTTTTAGATGTCTTCCTTCTTGAATACTTGGTATTTAAATCTGATGCTTTTGAAATCAAAAGAAAGATTTCCATCAAGCTAAATGGGTTCAAAAGTGGGTCTTAACATGAGATTACTTTTTTCATTAAGGACATTACGTTGCATCATTCAACTCAATGTTTTTTTTCCATTGACTTCATTAGATGCAAAATTGGCCCCTTAAAGCATATGCCTTGATAAGGCATTTTGTCTTATGTGACTGCAGTAAAAAAGGAGAAAAAAACCCAGATTCATACCATCCTTATGCTTGCTGTTCCTTATTTCTGTGACATGTTTCCTCTGATATTTCTGCATTTTGAATCATAAGGGCTCTATTCTCACTGGGCTCTTGTCCCATGTTAATCTGATATTCATATAATTTTTCTAGAAAAGAGACTGTGAATGATCTCTCCCTTCTAATTTATTCAAGACTAAAATTCTGCTACTGGCAAACTTGCCTCCATGGTTCCCCTGTCTGTACAGTATAACCAGATGTTTTGTAGTTTGGGTCCCTCTGCACATCATTGAACAGACACTACAAGCACCTCTTTCCTGTAGATTTCTCCAAGAAGCCTCACAATGGAAAACATGAGGAATGTGTGAAAACAGGTCATAAACTAAGCTAAAATGAAATTTAAAAATACAGGAAGTACTTCTTAAAAAGCAGAAGAAAAATTACAGATTTTTGTAGAGCAGATTGGACTGTCATCTGGGCACTACATACATAATGGTATGGTTGAAAAGCCTTGTAAATAGTGGTATATTCATTTAAACCAACTTCTAAATGAAGACCTAAAATTATGTGAATAATGTGGAATTGGCTTTGAATCCGTAGTGCTTCTATAGCACCTATTAGCAACATACTTGTATGCCTCTCAGAATTGAAGGCATATTCCCAGCACCACTGTCAGGGAGGGAAATGACTTCTGAAAAAGAAAACTGGGGTATAAAATCTATGAAGATTTAAAATGCAAAACTTTGCATTGGATTTCAGTGCTTCGATAGTCCATGCTTAAATATTTTAAGCCTTCTGATATTTTGGGTTTGTTGTTCTGTCTAGTGTCTCAGATGCATTTGTAGTAGAGGCATAGTCCATTTTGGTCGTGCTCTGGCTGGGCCAGCCTTTCCTCCATGGAGTTTTTCAAAGCTTATTTCCATTCAAAGTGAAGTAAAAGATGGTTTGTAGGAATGATCGTTGGTATTTTTGACAGAGGGACTTCAGGGATTAAAGGGGTCCTCTGATGTCTCCTAGATAAATGAGAACCATGAGGTGAGAGACAACGTGCAGTCAAGGGTAGTAGGAGACTATGATTCTTTCACCTAATAAATAAAGAAAAGAAAAAAAAAGAGAGAGAAAAAGAAAAAAAAAAGCTAGGCCTTTGGTACTTGGGAATACAGCCTGAATTTTCCTCAACGTTTGAGACAGTTTCAGTGGGAGGCTCTGAATTGGATCCATCTCTGCTTAAAATGAAGAACAGGAACTGACCATCAATTTCTATACATCCTCTGAGCATAGAATTAATGATTCGATTAAAATGAGACATCCCCAAGAAATTCTATAGTAATTGAACTACTTCATAAATTAAGACAAGCAAGCACAGTTGTATAAACACTGGAATCACTGACCCAGTTATTTGGAATAAAGTTTTTTCCATTATAGCCTTCAATCTCAAATGGGTGAAGTCAGAAATTTATGAATATCCCAGGAAATAGTTTTTGAAGCACTGGATGAATATTTTCAGATGATGGTGTGACATAGAGGGGTACTGTGTTCTCTGGTGCTCTAACCTGGTTTGAATGGTCTGCATCAATCCTTACATTTAATGACAGAAAACTCAGCTTAACCTTGCTGTAAAGTAAGTATTTATACACATCAATGAGAGAAATAAAACACCTTATTGATTTTACATCTGCTTTCACTGTGGTAATTAAAATGTACTTTTGCAGCTTGCAGAATAGTAGTCTGTTTGTATTAGATCAAAGAAAAGCTCTTCCACAGACCTTATTTTGTATTCCTGTTGTCCCTTGAAAATTCTTAAATAAATGCAGAAGGATGAGCCCAGTCTTCAAAACATACCATGCTTCAGCAAAAAGACACCTTTTGGACAAAGGAGCTAATTGTTTGCAGTGCTGTATTCTAATAACTTCCAGGTCAATTTCAGTGTTGAATGCCCCCAAAATCCAGCAGTGAGTATAGTTAATGGCTTTGCCTGGCTATATGCTTTGTCAGGAGATTTCTGAGGAAACCCTTCTGCTGTAATTGTTCACAAGAGGGTCATCACTGCAGAAAAGCAAAGCCCTTAAGAAGGGCACTGTAGACCTTCTAGTCCTACTGGATTTGGCCTTAGATCATCCCTTTTAGCTGTATGCTACTACTTGGCTGCTTTGGGAAGGCTCTACTGGCTTTCTGGATGTATGAGACACATCTCTTCTGGAGCCTGGTGCATTTGCAATTGTTTCTGTTGGTGGATCTGGATGTGGCCGTGGACCCGACATTAATGTGGGGACATCAGTAAGTACAGCCACTCAAACACCTGCGGGGTTTCTTGTTTGGAAGAAAATGAGTTTTAAGTCCATCCTTGACAATTAATATTGAAGAATCCTCTGGAGCTGTCCTTTGACAAAATTTCTACCCTAAAAATTCTTCACCTTTGGTCCTGATGAACAAGATGGTTTCCTTGGCAAACCTCAGTTTTGGAGGGTAGATTGCCTCACCTTGCACCCATAGCTGTTGAATATTTTGACTGAGTAATTTCAGTAATATTGGAATAGTCTTCACCAGCATCTTGGTTTTTGCATATGTGTGTAAAGTCAAGCTTTTGGCAGCACAAAAAAATTTTGAAAATCACATCTGTTTCCTATTTTTTTTTTTTTTTTACTTTTCTCAGGTTCTCTAGACCTGAATGGCCACATGTTGTGTGTAATTTTCATCCATGGGATTGCTATTATTCTCTCATCTGTATCTCCAGTGGTATGTCATGATCAGACAAGCCTCCTCACGTAGTTCATGTGCAGGTCAGGCCTGTGGTTTATCCTGTGTCACACCAATGTTCATTTATGTGCTTCAGCAGCCTCACAGTTTAAACACAGATTTAACTGAGCTCGAAGACATACCTGACATTAAGTCAAGCCTAACAGAAGATTTTCAGTTTGATTCTCAAGACCCAAAATTTGGGAAAATTGAGGTTTGTAGGAAGTAGATTTCTATCGGCACCTTTCCACTTCTTCCACTCCCCGTAGAGGGATAGATAGAGATCTATTAGCCAGTTTAACCAGTGATTAATTTAGCTCCCTCTGTACATTTTATCCTTCTTATGTCTGATTAGTTCAAGGCTTGAGATTTGAAATAAGGCCAAGATTTTATATCTGGAGCCCTCTTAATTACTTCCTCTCACTTCTTTTTTTATAATGTGGTAAAAATCTGATTATATATATGTCTACTTGGTAACTCACTGTAGAGATATTTAAGCTAGGTCTAAGGAATCTAGTTTGGTAGCAGAAGCAGTCTGGCCATAGCTACATAAGATAATTTATATAAACATACACTTACTACACAAAAGTGTGAGCAATTCAGAACATGTCATATATATATATATATGTGAGAGAGAGAGAGAGAGAGTGTGTGTGTGTGTGTGTGTGTAAATAGTCATATATGTGCAAGGACTGCATGATGTGTGTATATATACATACACATCTAGTGTATGTATAAATTGCTAGTACAATTTAGCAAGTAACACATTTCAAAAGGAGAGAGAGGAGAAACAGAAACACAATTGTGATTAATCATGCTCATTATCAACTCAGACTTATGACCTGTGTGAATTTTAGGGCATTTTTTTTTTTGAAGTGTGTGTGTGGTGGTGGATGGGAGGAGGGGTGCATATGTGTGGAATGAGAGATGAAAAATACACTCCTTTCTCTGCCAATAAAATGACCCTTCCACCCTCTCACTTTGCAGCTTTCCCTCCAAAAGTTAGGTGGATGTCTAAGGCTGGCTAAAGTCTTATTATTAAGTTAACTCTAGGTGGTTTCCATTAGCCTTACAGTACATGCCACTGAGCAGACATACAGTAACTGAATTGTTTCAACTTATCCAAATAACATTGAAATAGACTTAATTGTTGAACTGCAGGAAAGACCATGTGTCTCCAGAGACTATTAGTGTCATTTAAAAGGCTAAATGTATCATAAAACCTGTCTTTAACAGAATAAAATTGTACAGACCAACACAATTTTAGCTAATGTTTTCCACATTTCTTGTAAAAAAAGTCATTGGCTGTAAAGGAAAGTTCATAACATTTCTAGGAGTTATTTCAGTGCAGCACTTCCCAACTAGTTTTAACCTAGTATCCTTTTTACTACTGCATAGCAATTTACTTTGAAAGTAGTCACAGCAAAACCTACAGGACTTACTTACAGAACATATTTCTATTTATCATGAGTAAAGAGAGGCTTTGGCACAGCAGAAGATTCAAGAAGCCTCTGATTTCAATAGATAAGCATTTTTCTCTCAGTCTTCCTAAACATTTAAACTGAGCTTTAATTAGAGAAGGATATGGTAATATTTCAGAGGAAAAGCAAAAGTGAAGGAATCCTTGCTGATACAGGTTGTCAGTGAGATTTCCCCAGCCATCAATGTTTTGGTATTTTGTGATTTTTATTCTGGGATTTACCTCCTTGTTTTCATTCCAGTGTTACATATTTTCTTTCATTGAGTCTGTTAAGAAAATTTTTTGGATAGGGAAAATGATAAAGGTAGCTGAAAACAAACAAAATAGGAAAGCAGAAGAGCAGGGGGGAAGTAGAGAGCCCAAGGAAGAGTGAATTAAAAATAGAAAATTGCTTTTATGCTGTCTAAGAGTCAAAGGATATTTCTTTGTTCCAAAGAAGTTCAAAATATTAAAGGGAAAAGATCTAGAAGGAGGACAAATAGTGGATCAGCCCTCAACAGAAGGAGCAAATCTTTCTGTTTATCTATCTCAACCTTTCACTGGAGTTTTATATCAACTCACAAGGAAGCTGTTTCAATTAACTTCTGCTAACATTATTGTTCTTTCACAAGTTTTGTTTCTATGGAAATGAATGATGCAATTGACTCTTTCCATCACAATCACTTACTTTTTAACCTGTAGAGATTTTTTTTTCCCAGTTAGTCCTCTCCAATCTAGGGGACAAAAGATATTGTCTCATTTTTTTTCTGGAAAACCTCAGAATCATGATGTAATTACCTATGTAGGAACACTACTGCCTTTCCTGAAAAAGTTAAGAATTTCTTGAAACGGCAGTTACTGTCAAGCTTTTCCCATTAGAGCTATGTGTGAATGGAAACAACTGTAATTTCTTCATTGCTTGCTATTAAAATGAACTTGAATCATGTAACTCTTTTGAAAAGGAGACATTATGATGACAAAAAATATTGGTTAAGTCTAGCCAGGGTTTGATTTATTTGGTTTTAGTCCTGCGATAAGGAGAGGGTATGTGCTAATGAAGCAGTTCCCGTTTACAGGGAAATTCATCCAGTAACAAGTCATAGAGCCACTAATTCTTTTTCATTCCCATTTTGGGAATTTACGTAGTGTCTGGTCTCCTGGCGCTGACCCTCAGTGTGGCCCTGAATTCACCTGTAATGAAGGAAATCCCCAGTTGCACAAACCTACAGCATCTTTACCTTGGAGTAAAAAGTCTCTTACTATTTCCAGGCTATCGACTGGACACCGTTGCACAAATCAGCCAACAGAGATGTTGTATTCAGAACTGTGCAAATAAACGTAATGGGGAGAGCTCCCCACACCTCTGATGCAGCAGAGGCAATAGAATGACATTGCTAATTTGAAATTTTAAAAAAGGATAATTTCACCAATATGGTGCTAGACACAAACTAAATGTCTGATACTGTGTCCATGCAGAATTTTTACTTCTGACCTGTAAACTTGTTCAATCTCTGCTTTGTCACTTTGCCTTTCAGGCCTGAATGAATTTTATTACAATATCCACAAACTTTGCCAAAAAACAGATTGTAAGAATATGGTTTTTTGAAATGTGAATTGATTTTAAGGCAGTCACCTATGAAGCAGGGATGTGCATCTCTTAGAGGATAATGATTAAAGTCCTAAGGTAGTGCAACATTGAAATATATTGAAATGATGATATAACAAATGAAAAAATACTGTTAATAAATGCATTTATTTGGTGTATATATATATGGATTTATTGAGTATATATGAGACTCTAAATGCATTTTAATTCTATGAATAAAGTAAAACTCACAGAGGACATTATACATTATTTTTTTATTTAGCAGCTGAAAAAGAAGACGTTTATAGGATTTGCCCAAGCTCATATGGGAAGAAACAGTAAAGCAAAGAATAGAAACAATCTACTTAGACTCTCATTCCTACATTCTTCATAGATGACCTGAATTAGGACTTATTTTAGTATAGTCATGACAAATGTAATGTGCAAAACTAATGAAATTTAAATTAAAAAAGGAGTGACTTAACAGTCCCCTGACCTTTCATGTCTAAATGAAGTCTCATTCTAATATAAAGTGATAATTGTCCAGTGTTGGTCTTGTCACTTCATTCCTGATGGGAGCAAAAAGATGCAGCTAAACCTACTAATTTCTAGATTCTGCAAAATAGGGTAGATAAGGTACAGTAAGCACTGTTAAGAAGTAAGGTACTGGTAGAAGGAGCTAAAAAAATGCTGTTGGCAGGCTGTAAAACCACCTTCCCACCATGCCCATTATGCAGTGTTCACTTGTATGAGGGGTCTTGTTTAACCTGTTGAGACCACTCAGCCTAAGTCCCAAAACCTTGTGGGATCAGGCCTTACCAAGGTTAAATATTTCTGCATTCTTCACTGGGCATACAAACTCTCTGATAATTACTGGAAGAAAATCAAATAGCAGATTTCTACATTTTCAGCACATGTCTTGAGCTGATTAGCACAGGACCTAATTTGCTCTAATCAGCCCAAGGTGGATAGAATGTGAAACAGATGACCTTACTCTTTAAGAACAGGTAATTCTGTTTATTTGTGGTGAATAATGACATTTTCCTACTGATGGGTATTCACCTTGCACCTTAAATTTCATCAGGTCAATGCTGAGAGTAACTGGTGCAGCAAGTTTGAATTCCCTTGTACAGCATATTAGGTAACTTTTCTGTCACTGCCAATTTAAACCAGACGCATATATGAAAAACAAAACGTGGGTTCATGGTAAATATAGCAACTTTTAATATCCCCAGCTGGAGCGAAAGTTTCCACTGGTATAGCAGAAGAAAGCACGTAAGGGTCTGTAAAATATCTTCAAAAAGAGAATTTTGGAGAGGAGAAAACCTTTCCTTTCCCTGTACTTAGAATTATTAAAATGACACACCTGAAAAACAAAACCTGTGAGTAAAGGGCTTAGTTGAACCAATGTGTGATAAAAATCAGATCACTTCAAGGTTGAAAATGTGTCTGAAAGCAAATTATTAGGGGCTGAGATCTGATTTGGTCATTGTCTACATAGGTAATTCATTCTTTACTTCTGAAGCATCTTAAACCAGCAAAAAATGGTGACTTCAGTACAAGGGTCATTAACTAAAGTAAAATTTGAGTCAGGCGTTTAAAATGTGGCCATCTGAGAGTACTGGCTAGTGCTCAAAACCAGATTCCTGAGCATCCCATAATGATCTATGAATATATAAAGTAACAGCATTCAAGTTCTGAGAAGGAGCATCTCCTCTTCACCCTTTCGCTTCCGAAGGCTGGAAGCCAGGGTGATGGAAGCATGCTATTACATTATCACCTACACCACCCCGAAACACACACATACCTGCACACACACTGGTTTGTGTCCGTTGTAACCCCTAAGTCTTAGCCTCTGTTCCAGCACTTTTTTGGATTCTGGCTGTTTGCAGTCTGCTGGGCTCTTTCGTTGGGAAGGAGGTAGGGATGTTGGGATAAGGACATCAAAGCCAGAATTAGAGAGGCAGCCCTGGTGAGACCTTCAAAGAAAGAGAACTACTCAGCTGTAAAGGATAGATATGAATCTGTAAGCCTTGATTCCAGGACCAGCAAGAGCTTAAGGTCACTTGCTTAAAGGCACAGTCATAGAGGCACAGCCTCAAAGTGGTAAAAATCAGGTAAGGCTCCACATTTTCTTCAGGGAAGAAAGTCATGTGTTTACTTTTGCTTAGGTAAAGTTGAGCAGCTGTAAGTGTAGGGAAGAGATTTACTTTCTCCCTGACATATTTGCAAGAGGAAAAATGAAGTGACTTTTCTCCTTTCAGATAAATAGTGCAATGAATTCTTATTATCAAAGGTGATCTGTTTGTGTAACTCAGGGGGAAGATGCCACATTATTTTTTGTTTAATGGGAGTAACCACTTTCTGGTACTTGGAGCTCAGCACTGCTAGCTGGTGCTCTCCTCAGAGGGTTTCCAGTAATGTTTTTGCAAAACTCTTTTCTCAAGATTGAGCTGCAATTAGCATGGGCTTCAGTCAGTTCTGTGGAGATGTCACTCCACATAATGCTACGGGCTTCATGCTGCAACATGAAGATGTCACTTTAGATAGCACTGTGGGCTTGAAGTGGCAATCCGGAGATGTCACTTCTCTGTTATGAACTGCTGCAGGAGAATCTGTCCTTTTTGATGGAGCTGGCCTCATACTTCACGAATACCCTCTTGATGTCCCTCTCAGTGGGCTTGACATCACTGTAACAGCATGACAAGTTAAAACATGTCCTTGAGAACTCATGTTAACGAATGCAACGATGACCGTGACTACACTGTGTGCCTAGGCAGGAGCAAAGTGTTTTCTCAATCACAGAAATACCTTACTCTAGTGAGAACTGACTCACAAGTTGTTGCAGGACACAACTTATCTCTGTCTGCAATGACAGCAAGCCCGTGGTCATCATTGTGTCAGTTAGTGTGGCTTCTCAAGGTCATGTGCCACACTGCTGTAAATTCTGAAGGAAGATAAAGGACCACCAGGAATTTATTTTCTTTCTAGATGCCTCTTTGGCTCAGTTAACCTTTAACAATGGTCTCTTCTTAAGTGGCTAAAACAATAAAGAACAATGCCACAAAGCTGAGACTATGAATCATAAGTTTCAGGCCAGTCTAAATAGTTGAGTCTGGTTTTCCCTTCAATATTCTAAACAAAATAAATGTCTGTTGATAAAAATGCCTGTACAACTTGCCATATAAATTCTGAATTTCAGGTATTACAGCATTTGCTGTGGTTAGAATAAGATTTCTAATGAAAAAAATTGCCCAACATTATATTTTCCCAGTTAAATGCCATGTGTGATCCCACAAGTACAAATGACGTTTGGTAGTGTCCCCTTTTGTAATTGCTTTAAATTAAAAAGCAATTAGAAGCCCACTAATTTCAGACTAGACCCATTGGGTCAGGACTGAGATCACCAACAGAGCAGTCAGAAGGCATGCATTACACATCCCTCCCTCCAAGTTTATACTGGAGGTAGGTCAGTAATTCCTACCACTGTCAGTGGCAGCCTTTTAAGGCAGCCCAAGGACACACACAGTGCTCATTCATCCTTTGACAGGTGCCGGTACCGGGGACAAATTTCCTTTTGCTCCTTTTGCTACTTGTGGGTAATAGGAATCCTGGACCTTCAGTGGGGTGGTGAGCACTGCAAGCCCTGCAGCAGCGAGGGTTTGGGGCGCAGAGGTGTGGGAGACTCGCTGCCACCGCCGTGCGTGAGGCAGGTGGGAGGCTCCAGCTGCCCCGCTGTGCTCTGCACACCCCTTCACCCACCTGGCTTCCTGCTGCTGATACGCGTCTTCGGTCTGTGCCGCTGATTGCGGAGTTTGTTTAACCGGAGCAGAGAGGAATGATAATGAAGTTACTGAGCACCACTGATTGCCTGCCCTCGCTGAAGGGCGCTCGGGATGACCTGACTCAGTCGGCCCATGGGCTGGGGCAGCCCTGGCTCCCCGGCGCAGCTCCTGCCCACGCACCATAGCAAACCCTGCCAGTGAACTTTCTTCGCAGAAAAGGCTCTTCTAGGCTTTTCCCAGAATACAGTTTTTCTTGGCACGGCTTCCATTTTTTTTCAGAGAAGCTGTGAAAACTTTTCCTGAAATTATCCTCCTCTGCCTTCTGGCTGAAGAGTATGACTGATGCCTTTTCTTCCCCAGTGCAATAGTACATCTGTGGAGTAGAGAGACTAGGTAACCAGCTGTCATGTCAGGTTTTCTAAACATACTTGCATGTCATTTCTCACTTGTTCATCTGTATCAAAGCAGAGAGCCTCTGCTGCTAGCTCCACTGCACATTAGGGCTAAAAAATCATTTCATTAAGGCTGAAAAAAGTGGTTTATTTAAGTCAAAATCAGTCTATTCCTGTATCTGTTATTTCTGCTTCTCCCTTCGACAGCCTGATGATAACACTTATCCTTCTCTTCTTTCTTGCCTTCTTTTCTACATCAAAGATACTAACTACTGTGTTCTTTAATTTAACAGCTTCTGCAGCACAAGAGAGAATAGATTCATTTTATGAATAGTGAATCCTTGTGTGATGTCATTTTCACATAATCTCTGTTTTTCTGCTCTGAAATAGATTTTATTTCAGTAAATGTGCAGACCACCACTACAGTGACACTGTACTGATTAAAGAAAGTGCTGTTACCAGTACAGTAATTCTGTTTTAAAGCACACTAGTGAAGCGTGCTCATTATTCTGTTCTTCTAGCTGCCTAATAGACAGCTCTTTGCTTCCTTATTTTTGCCAGAGAGAATGGTTTTACCTGAGATCACGTCAAGTGCCAACTCTAGGCATTCCAGCCAAACCAGAGGCTGTGACCTATGAATTATTGCCATACTTAGGGCTCAGAATGCACATTATAGTACAGGCATAGTTAGAATGCAATTCCTATTTGCTTGCCTTGAATCCAACTAGAAGCATACTAAAATAGTGTCGCCAACAACATGGATATATTTAGATATATATATATATGTGTGTGTGCATATGTGTTCAACATATACATTTGCACAGCGAAACAATGCGCAGCAAGTATTGCATTTAAGTATATGAACAATGTGCCCACCCAAGAGTAAGCAAAAACTTGTGTGGTTGCAAGTGGGAAATGTGGGAAAACATATAATCAACAACTGAATAACGGAATTTGCAAGCCAAAGAGCAAAAGAACAAGATAAGCACAAGGCACAGCAAACAGGCAGGATATCCTGCTGAATGCACAAGTTATCAGGATGACTGGCAAAGCCAAACCAAAGATAAGCAGCACTTGGAGCAGAGGGGATTCCTTTTCGGGAGAGAGGCAAGCTGCATAAAGTGTCAGGCCTCCAGAGCAACTTTACCCATAAAAGGGCCCTCAAGCCTGATCACCCTGACCTCCTCAATTATCGACCACCAGTACTGCATCCACTGGTGCATCATCTCCTTGGCATTATACACTCACAGCTAATTCAGGATATAGTGGACTAGTGGATTTGTGCATGTAAAGCTATGTGGTGATAATCTGTAACAGCTAACCATTGGCACATCTGTCATTAATGAATTTCAGTCTACTAAATTTTATTTTAAAGTTGGTTTATCAGTCTTCTAAATACTCCCATCACAGCAATTTCTGATGCCCTGACTCGGTTGCAATAATTTTACCAAAAAAATTTAATCATGGTTATCACATTGAACAGCATGGCCATTTTGTACCTCACATCAGAAAAGGGCAGAAAATGGGTGTCTCTCGCCTTCCTTGTGAAAGAGCTAGAGGCTGGTCACTGCCAGCATCTCTGTGAAGCAGAATGTGTAGATATGAACTCCTCATTGCTGACCAATAAAATACACTGCCTTGTGGAGTTACCTTGTTCATACGGCTTTGAAACACTCAAGGGAAATATGCCACTGCTGTAGAGATGAGTGATGAAGCAGTTGGGTTCTGTTTATGTGAAGTTTTGATTTTTTTTAATAACTTTTTTTTACTTTTTGAAGGTATGTAGGAATGTGTGCAAAATAACTACAGACTATAACATATCTGGAAGCCTCTGAAGTATTTGTTTAAATTTTAAATGCTGCATCTGCATCTGCACTGCAGTTTCAGATATTAAACCCTGATGTATGTTTTGAATCCCCACAAATTACGCAATTTCTTTTCCTTTCCTGCTGCTTCTCCTTTAATACTTCCACTATCAGCAAGTTTTATTATTGCTTACCAGGAGTAATACTGATTTCATCTGCAAGATCCAGGCTAGTCACAAGTTACCTCATCACTAAGAAGAGCATTCTCTACATTCATTAACAGAAGAATAGTAGCAAGAGTTCACATAACCTTGACTATCATTTTGCTTTCTCCTCTTTCTTATTTTATACTATCCTTTTAAACTATTAGTGAAGATCCTCACCTGATATAAAGTGATGTCACCCCATTGAAATCTTGACTAACACAAGGTTCAGAAACCTTCCTCCTTCAGACCTCCATGGACAAGTCTAGATTTGTAGCTAAATGATTGTCAGTGCTTAACATGAAAACATATGAGATCTAAATGAAAATATTAAAATGCTCAGATAACATGAGTTTGTCCTGCATCCCTGATTTGAAGAGTGTTGGTATGTATGTTGAAGTTTTAGTTATGCTGTACTAGTGCCAGCCCTGTTGTGTGAAGATATATAGAAGTACTATCATTTTCATGTCAATCAAATTTTTTTTTATTACCTTGATGCAGAATTCATGACTTAGAAACTGCAAGTCTCTCTGAGGTTGGAATTGATCCACAGGAGCTTCAGTAATTGTGCAACCAGATATAAAACATGCTAAATGCTGCTAAATATTCCAGTCTTTGAGCTGCTTTGGTCCTTCTGGGTGATTGAGCCTTTGAGCTGTCCCAAACGCTTGCAATGGCCAGAAATAACTGCAGCAAGAAAGTGTGAGAGAGGCACAACTGTCATGGCACCTTTTCTTTCAAATTTCTACAAAGAGGCTACTGCACCATTCTTTATGGACATGGATTTGCCCCATGGGTGTGTGCAAAAGTTATGGGCTGGGCTTGTGTCCATCACATCCAAAACTGCTAGGTTCAGGTTGGCGTTAGAAATATTACTGAAACAAAATTCTGGTCTAGAGTTAATCAGTTATGTCTAGTCTGGAAAATATGACATATTTAGGAATATTCTTTGACTTGGAGGCAGGGTCTTACAGCCTCAGTGGCTGTTGGTGAACTGTCTGCTAGTGAACTTGCACATGAATTAGGGCACAGGGTCCTGGGAGAGCAAACAATGCTTGGAAAAGGCTAAGGGAGATGCTGGCTATTTGGGAGAGGCCACACTGTGAGCAAGAACTGTTCTAACAGTTCACCAGTGTAGGCAAATGAACCGCTTGCTACCTGTGTCTGTCACCAACCACGCTTGATTGAGCAGCTACCAACCTAGCCTTAATAATACAATAACTTCAGGGAGAGAAATTTTTAAATTGTTTTGATATTGCAGCTTTCTCTGATCTTAAAAACAGTGATACTGCCATAGGCAACAAAAGATTCCAAGTGGTTGAAAGAAACAATTTCCAGTGACTCAATACCATAACCTGGCTATGCTATGTCCTGTTGTGTATAAGCTTTCACATTTGCCTCCTTGCTAGAGTTTCTACAGGTTTAATTAAGTGACATCATGGACACTGTAGATTTTTTTCTACTATCTCAGACTCATGAAGGGAAGAAATATTATGATATTGATATTACATTTTTTTGAAAGGACTTTTAAAATGTGGTTATGTTTATAAATGGTACTGTAGAAAGTGAAACAAAGCGACAAACATTATGAAACACAAAAAGTAACATTTGTGATTACGCTAAAATCCTTTAACAAAGGAAGGCAGACCCCTATGTATACAAAATAATTCTATACTACAAGGGGTTTTGTACTTCGTGCTTGATCTATACAGTCAAGAAATAACTGAGATTAAGGAGACCATGCTTGTTCTCCAAATATTTTCCTGACCTCTAGATTGCAATTCAACTATTAAGATGATAAATTGTTTGTGTTTCTTTTCTTCCAAGCAGTACTGACTCCCAAGTAAAGAAGTGGAATTTTAAGGGGTAAAAATTATCTCAGATTTTTACATATCCCTTGTTTACTTCTGTGGTTTTTTTATGTAAAATATTAAATTGATTAGTGATGGGCTAAATGGAATGTAAAATCCACTTTGAATTCAAATAAATATGAATTTGGTATAAATTTTTATGCATAGCCTGCATTTTCTAGGATTGGAAGAGAAAATATATTTTAGAAAATGGTGTCACTATCGTGGTAGTATCATAGGGCCTGAATTATACTAAGGAAGGCAATTTATAAACATGTAACAGAGTGACAGACTTTCTCCTTAAGGGTTACAAACTACGCATTAGACAAGATGCCAAGTGTTTGCTACAAGAAATAGACAGGACAAGCATTCCCTATCTATTGATTTGATGTTGCAGTTCTTATTCAGCAAAACTTCCACTGAAATGAAAAATTCAGAGGAAACATTGTCTGATGAAGGTGTGGGAGATCAAGTGATTTTTTAATTTGAATATCACTAGGAAGCAAAGGCAACTGTCTTTATCTTGCCAGGGAGTAAGATTCTGTTATCAGAAAATGTCTAGTTTTTGACCAGCAGTATTTTTGTCTTTTGATATGATGTGTTAAGTGCATCTGGAATTCTTGGCTTACTCTCCAAAGAGCTAAGAGTTTTCCCTTTTATTGCCACTGCTCTTCTTCCAGCAAAATTGAATTTAACTTAATTTTTTACTTAGTTTATCAATTAGACATGTTTGTGATATAATGTCCTCTATAATTACTAAAGCATGAGATTTTTCATAGAATCATAGAATTGTACAGGTTGGAAAAGACCTATAAGATTATTAAGTCCAACTGTTAAGCCAGCACTGCCATGTTAACCACTAACCCATGTCCCTGAGTGCCACATCTACACATCTTTTAAATTCCTCCAGGGATGGTAACTCCATTCCTTCCCTGGAACACACAGTCTGTTCCAGTGCCTGACAACCCTTTCAGTAAAGAAATTTTCCCTAATACACAACCTAAACCTCTGCCAGTGCAACTTGAGGCCATTTCCTCTTGTCCTATCACTTTTTAACTGGGAGAAGAGACCAACCCCCTCCTGGCTGCAATGTCCTTCCAGGTACTTGTGGAGAGCAATAAAGTCTGTCTTGAGCATTCTTTCCTCCAAACTAAACAATCCCGTAAGCCTTGTGCTCCAGACCCTTCACCAGCTCCGTTGCCCTTCTCTGGACATGCTCCAGTGCCTCAATGTCCTTCTTGTCCTGAGGGGCCCAACACTGAACACAGGATTTGAGGTGCTGCCTCACAAGTGCCGAGTACAGTGGGACAATCTCTGCCCTGCTCCTGCTGGCCACGCTATTGCTGCTCCAGGCCAGGATGCCATTGGCCCCCCTTGGCCACCTGGGCCCACACTGGCTCATGTTCAGCCCCTGTCAATCAGCACCCCCAGGTCCTTTCCCACCGGCAGCTTTCCAGCCACTCTGCCCCCAGCCTGTAGCGCTGCCTGGGGTTGCTGTGACCCAAGGGCAGGACCCGGCACTCGGCCTTGTTGACCCTCACACAACTGGTCTCAGGCCATGGATCCAGCCTGTCCAGATCCCTCTGCAGAGCCTTCCTGCCCTCCAGCAGATCAACACTCCTGCCCAACTCGGTGTCGTCTGTGAGCGTACTGAGAGTGCTCCAAACTCTCCAAAGGTGAACTCTCAATCACATATTTTTAAACTTTCAAAGAAAGGGACAATTTTGATTACATGTAAAGTAAGTCATTGACATATTTCGCACTACAGTGAACCTGACTCCTCTGCAAAATTTGAAATTATTTTGAAATGATTTTGAAATTTAGTAATTTTCATCTCTTTGGTTAATATGATTTCATTTTGTGTACAAGTAGGTTGCACTGTGTTTGCTGTGAATTCTTGGATACTTGCAAATCTCTGTCTGGTAGAACTCCTGTGATCTTAATCAGAATTCACAATTTGTTCCTCATGTCCAGCTTCTCTCTTTACTCAGCTTATTTTTAAATTTAAAAAAAAAGTTAGAAAAAGACCCAAATTTTATGAGTTACAATCTTCTGTAGACAGTAATACATTATTGTATATTTTTAGATTATGCTTTATTGCCCTGATCAAAGAGATTTAAAAAGTGTAGGAGTAGCCTTACTTTGCCAGTAGAGAAATTAATAAATTACTATAAACCCAGGTACTCTTTACTATATTAAAGAAACTTCCAATTTCAGCTTGAGGTACAAATTATTAAAGAACTATTTTAATGTGGTGTCAGATTTTTCCATACTTGGACATTATTGCCCATTTTGTGATAAATTATTTTTTTCTTAAAGGCCTAATTGTTTTAACCGAATTACCTGAAAAACTTAGTTTTCATTACAAAATGTGATGCTTCTAAATCCCATAATGGCGAAGAAGCTTGATGACACGAGACATACAATTTTAAATCCCACACAACAAGAAAAGGAACACAATATTGCTTTTAAAATAATCTGATTTTAAGTCAGTGTCTTGATTTATAAACATATATGTTTGTCAATACTGAATACCCAATCTGTCCTGGAGCAGCTCTGGTAGTGTTTAGTTTTTAAAATCAGATTTTCCAATTTGACGAACATTTTTCTTCCATTCTGCTATGTGAAAGAACCACACCCACTAAACATTTCACTGCATGGGCAAAACAGTGAAGCTGCATGCACTACTGACAGAAATCATGCAACACTTTACATCAAACAATACTTTTCTTTCTTGCTTTTAATTTTTTAGTTACTGCATATGTAATTATGGGGTTTTGTTTAAATAAGGATAATCAATAAACATGTTTGACATGGTATCATCCTTCTTTGTTTAAGGTGACTGTACCTGCCAAAGGTCTGTGCAGGAACACAGCAGATTTTATACAGCTGGCTGGAAAGCAGCTCTAGACACTGGAGATAGAAGAACCCATTGTGTCCTGTGGCCAGTGTAGTCCTTTGGTAACATAGAATATTGCAGAGAATACTACTGGAAAAGCTTGCACCTGCTGATTGGAGTTGGGAAAGAATCACACTTGCAAAAAGTTAGCTTTTTACATTAAACTGTGCACTTGTGATTTAATGACAGAGAGGGCTGGTTTATTTGAATTTTTTCATAGTCCATTATGAAGGATCAAAATCTACCCCTTGTATTCAGTAAGAGGTCACATTTTTTCCTATATCGTTTTAGCTCACAAATGGATGATGAGATTTAGCCTGTTGGATTTACTTTCTGACTTCATGGATTAGCTGCCAGATGACCGTCACCTTCCCTTGCAAAGCTGTTGTGTGCCTGTTTTGGTTTTGAGTTTTGTCAATACTGACAGTAGTTCCATGACAATAAGTTTCAAGCAGCAACTTTAAGGTTCAATTTCTGTCCTAACAGATGTGGCTTTGGAAACATTATTTGAAAACTGATGGGCTGGCTGGTGGCAGAATACACCTTTCTGCTTACCTGCTGCATTTTGTCAATTTTGCTAAAGACTTTTAACTTTCTTCGTTAAAGGAGAACCATCAGCCTCCCACATATAAATTTTGCCACTACAATTGCCTACAGATAACTCCTAGACTAGTAAAGGCTGAAGGCAGAGGTAATAGCAGTAAGTTCCACTCGTATCTTTTCTGTCTTATGTAGTCCTATTTTAAAATGTCTTCTGCTGATACTCTGGAAAAACCCTGCCATTGGCTTTTCATGTAAGGGTCAATTATCCTTTTTTTGGAAATGAATCTTGAAATCTTGCTGTTTTGAAGATAATGAGATTAAAAAAATAAATTAATATTGGAGCTGAAAAGTTGCTAGCTCTCAGCTAGAAAGACTTGATTAGGATTTCCTGTTTCACACATATTTTATATCTTTTGGGCAGTGTTAAAACATCCTTCATAATGAACCACTTGTGTTGCAGTCTTTCATTCTTTGATTTACTCTGTGTCTTTCCTAACTGATTATTTACTGATTATTTACTGATTATTTGAGTTGAATTGAATTGCGACAGACTGTCTTTAATTGTGCAATTTTGAGAGGACTTAGTGGCTAAGAAAACTCAGACCCTGACAGGAGGATTAAGGAGGCACAGGAAGAGAGGTGGTGAAACAAGTACATGTCTGTTTTTGCAGTGGGCCTTGGTTTTTTTCTCACCAGGGCACTGCCATCCCCATCATACCACTGAATCAGCTCTCAGAAAGTTTGGTTTTCTGCTGAATAAGGTCCAGACACTTTGGATTGTATTGGTTAGATTTTTCATTTCCTTACTTGGACAAAGATATACAATGTTTAGGGATTAAGTTTTTCTGATTTCAATTGCAACCTATATACTTCATTGCCTAAGTGCTACTTTAGCATCAATTGCAAGAATATAAATAAAAAGCACCACTCTCTATTTGTTCATCTAAGACCTTGAAAAGCAGTAAATCAAAATCCTTTCTTGGTCTACCTTCAGTTCTTATGACAGGACCAATACATTTGGACTGCTGCAACTTATTTAGATGACATTTGTCAAGATGGTGGCTTTAAAACACATTGCAGCTTTTTTACAGGAATCTGATTACTATTTTATGTGTCTAATCCCATGGCAAAATGGACTTTAAACATTTCCCCTTTCCAAGCAGTTTACTCCACAATTCAGGGACAATCTCTTTGTTCCTGGAAACAACTTAGGTTTGCAGAAAAAGAGAGATCTTGTGTCTGCTAGCCTTTCCCCAAGGTAGTGAACTCCAGTTTCTACCTGCTCTTGAGGGGGTCAGTGAGAGAGAGAGAGAGAGACAGAGAGCAGGACATACAAAATAACATTTCCCATCCCAGGAAATTAAGCAGCATGCACTATTTCCTCGAAGAGGAAAATAATCTAATCAACACGGTAGATTGACAGCTGTGATTAACTTATTTTGCCTAAAAGCCTGATTTTGTCACTCTGTGTAGACTGAATAGAGTGGAAATAGCTGTCCCAGATGAGGACCCCAAGGACTCTAGGAAATGGAAAATTTGCTTTGGTACACATACACATCTTTTTAGTGGAAGCTGTAGTGAAAAAAATAGAATTTGGATTTTGTCAAAAGAGATCAAACACAAAGCAGAGCTTCCTTAATGCACCAGGGACAAAGCTCAGGCTACATTACTGAGTTTAAGAGTTAAATAGTGATTACTCTTTGATCCTTGGAGGTATTTTTTTCTCATTCTGGCTTTTTCAGCTAGTTCCCCCCCCTTTTTTATTTTTAAGGCATGACTTTGATTGCAAGTTAGATCTTTGAAAATATGTCAATGAATTTCATCTCTTAGACATGTAATTAATCTTCATATAGCACTGGTAGTAATGCAAACACACCTGTAGGATGTTTTCCATTGAAAACACAAGGAGAGAACCTGTAATAAATCTGAGAGTGATAGCTTTATCGTGACTGACAGAGCTGCTGGAGGCCTCTTCTTTATGAGTATAATTTGGGAGTATATAAAGGAGAGATTGATTTCCACAGACCACTCTTTTTTCCTTAGTATTTATTCTTAGTCTGTATAACACACTCTAATTTTTATTTTACAAAAAAGACCTAACACATGTGACTTGATTAAAACAATGCATATTGCATTTCTATGAGTCAGCACAGGCCAAAGTGAACACAATTTAATTTTGTACTTCGCAAGCCCGCGACCGAGTGCTGTGCATGATTTATCAGGGTGTTGCAGCTCTCTTCCTTGTCAAGACTTGTTCTTCTGGATCCTTTGGAAACAACAGTTTAACCTTTTGAACAGAGCCAGTACCTTCTAGCAGCGAAGATGAAGTGCTTTGAGAAAGGGGCTATGGGAGTAATGAGATGTGACTGTGAGATGAGTCTTGCTTGACAACGTACAACAAACCTCACATCTCATGCTAAGAAGTGGCTGTCACTTTGATCTGCATGAAGCTTAGTGCTCTGTGGATTTGAGCCACTATGTGTGTGCTGAGTCAAACCTCTCTGGTACAGGGAAAAATTCTCCTGATGTCCAGAGGGCCACAAAGGAAGTGCAAAGGCAAGAAGCTGACTCCTTGACTAACCCTCACAGCATTCACTTGGTACATAACAGTAACACTTTTACTGATAGGGAAATTGAAAATTAACATTTTAAATAACTTGATTAATGTGTCCTTGCCTTAAGCTTCGTCTCTTGCACCATGCTGCCTCTAGGACACTTTTTCTTTTTTACCAATCACATCTCCTTGAAAATCCTTGAAAAAGCAGCATCCTTTTCTTAGATATCCCTCTGTTATGAACTTTGATTATTCTTTCTTACTTATTTATTCTGTAGGATGACTAGGCAGTAATACTGTGTCTAACAGAAAAAGTGAGTGTTGATGGGAATTCACCAAATACAGCAAATGAAAAATTTATGGAAATGAGAAGCCCTACAAAAAAAAAACCATCTTTCTACTTGCTTGTGATGCTTTATTCTTGTCCAGATCCACAATAGGACCTTTTCTCTGCTGCTTCATTTATTTATAATCAAAACAAAATGAGGAGAACACAGCTTGACCACAGCCAAGATATGTCTTCATTTGAGGTCATCACATTTCAGCGCTGTGTCAAAAAATGTGTTAGAGACAGAAAGAGATTCAGTCTAGCTGAAGTAAAGACACTGCACTGCCAATAATTGTCTTCTGTAATAGTTAGTCACATTGAAAGTATTATTTAAAGAAGGAGTTGGGTGTTTTCTTAAAGTGTGATGTAATTTGATGCCAGCTGGCTGACCAAGAGCCTGGGGTGGATTATATTTGTCTCTCTCAGAATAGGAAGAACAGATCTTGTATTTTTCTTTGTTAAAACCCTGTATGCTTGGCTGTACCAGACCAGGCAGATTGCTTGAAGTGACTGGCTGCCAATGTAATTTGTGTTGGTAAATAAATATAAAATGTTGAGATCTTTCAAAGATGGGATCAGGAGGCAATGACTGATGCCAAGCAGAGTGCACTCATTTCCTGAGAAACAAAACTGCTCTATCAGCTCACCTTAAGCTTGATTTGCACAAACTCCATTTGTTCTGACTCTTCATAAGCAAAGCTGTTAAACTGAAAAATCTCCTATGTCTATTGTGTAATGTCAGGCTCACCTGGTTCCTTCTCATCCAGCCAGAATAAAGGGCTATCCTTTGCCCTGTCCTATAAGGTTTGCCTTCTGTATTCCTGTCAACCAGCTTACTGGTGCTGGTTAGTGTATGTGCTAGCTTTGGCTGTGATAGAGTTAATTTTCTTCACAGTAGCTACTATGGGGGTATATTTTGGATTTCTTCTGGAAACAGCATTGATAATCACGGGGATGCTTTCATCACTGCTGACCGGAGCTAACAGAGTGTTAAGACCTTTTCTACTCTTCACGCCACGCCACCTGTGAGTGGGCTGGGGGTGCACAAGGTGTTGGGAAGGGACACAGCCAGGACAGCTGACCAAAACTGACTGAAGGGATACGTCCTACCATATGACATCGTGTTCAGTATATGAAGCTGGGCGAAAAAGAAAGAAGTGGGGGCATTTGAAGAGATGGCATTTGCCTTCCCAAGTCACTGTGGCATGTGATTGAGTGCAGCTTTCCTGGGGATGGCTGAACATCTGCCTGCCCATGGGAAGTGGTGAATGAATTTTTTGGTTTGCTTTGCTTGCGCCTGTGGCTTTTGCTTTACCTATTAAACTGCCTTTATCTCAACCTATGAGCTTCCTCAGTTTTACCCTCCTGGTTCTTTCTCTCATCACACTGTGGGGAGTGACTGAGTGGTTGTGTGGTGCTGAGCTGACAGCTGGGGTTAAACCACGACAGTATAGTGGAAGGAGGTGGAGCAAGGACATAGGTGATATAGGCATGCTGAAGTAAAATAGTGAGACGCAGATAATAGACGTGGACTTGGGGGAAAACAATTGAGAATCAGCAAAAATTTCAAAACTATACAATTCTTCCAGAGGAGGGATAATTATGGCACAGAAGAAGGCAACATCTCCCCGGCCAGAGGAAGGCAGCACTATTTCAGAAGTGGGTACCACCTGATAAAAAGAGGTGCAGATAAACCTGCTGTTTCCCAATCCCTGCAAAAGGCTAGGAAAAGGTGTAGTAAAGTCCTGCCCGTTGTTGGTAGTAATAAGTTATTCCCCTATTGCACTGTATTTCAGCAGGAAACTCAAACTGGCTTTTCTTACATCACGGGGATGATTGAAGGTAAATTGAGGGTTGCTGTTAAGACAGATATGTACTAAATATGTTCAGCAGAAGCAGAAAAACACACTTCTTTTGTGGAACAATTCAGAAAGGGGAAAATCCTTTGTAGAAGGGAATAAACTCAACTAAAAGCAAACCACTATGCAGTTCAATAAAAGGTTGCCCTCTCCAGTCAAACAGATACAATTTGCCACAGTGTATAAAGAGGATCTTTTTCAATTTAGCTATTTCCATTAATGTATGAACCACTGATCAATATTAGACATCACTTAGCTTCTCAGGTCATGAGAAACAACTCACTGGCAAGCATTGTATTTCTAGGAGACGAAGTCTGTGGCGTAAATATATGACCATGTAAACAAATTGAATATTTTCATGGAAGTTGAGGACCAAATTAATAATTCTCCTTCGTTGCGCCAAAGGTATAAAGATTCGGGACTATTCCAAAGGCTATGAATTTCTGGGCAGCCATTCCAGCATGGTTCTCAAATACATCTGGAGATCTCTGGAGAAGGAAACAGACCTTGGGTCGAGCTTCACCCCCTTGTAGCCTTGCAGGGTCTAGCAAGTTTCACATGTAAGGAGAATCTGGGTAAGTAGACTACAGAAACACAGCCAGGAAACTGCATGAAAAAATCATAATTTGTAATTTCTGATTGCTTTTTGTTAGAGCAGCTTCTGAGGCCTCAACTATCAACACATCTCCATCATATCCAGCACTGAACATATTTGTAATTGGAACTGTTCTTGTTC
The DNA here is from genome assembly GCA_013399875.1 of Gymnorhina tibicen. Taxonomy (NCBI): domain Eukaryota; kingdom Metazoa; phylum Chordata; class Aves; order Passeriformes; family Artamidae; genus Gymnorhina; species Gymnorhina tibicen. The sequence goes on from VXAZ01006396.1 coordinate 343,642, forward strand.
TGCAGTCTATAGCAATAAAGGCAAGTAATATATTAGCTGTTATACAGATGGAGGACTGGGAGATTAAATATCTTGTCCAGGGTCAAAAAGGAAATGTGTGACAGGTCTGGGACTTGTGAACCTGGAAATGTCGAGTTGAAGGCCTCAGCTGTGGGCTGTATATTTACTCCTGAGTGTTAGCTGACTGCACATTTAACAAAACACTCCAAAGGACACCAATATGTTATTGCTCCTGTTGGAAAATGACTGGACAACCATGCTTCTTCTGACAACTGGCCAAAACTTGCCTGGGCAAACTATTCAGTTTTGATAAATTGTACAAAGTAATTTGAAAAATAGATTGTTTAGTCTTCTGAGTATCCTTACACAGATTCTTCACAGAACAAACAATGTCTCCTTCTTCTAAATATTAATAAATAATGTTTTTTACATTTCACTTAGGAGCAATCAAACAGGCAAGAAATAACCATGACTGGAAAGCCTGAGCTACTAACTCAGTTCAATGCCGTCAGAAGAGTTTTAGTCAACAGTGAGTTCAGGCAGTTAAAAAGAATGGACTAAGTATAGCAGGAATTTTGCCTTATTTGAACTACAGAGCTTCTCTTTTAGCTTAGTAAAAGAAGAAATGCTTTGGGAATCAATGACCTGGGTTGTGGCTCCATTAGCAGTTTAGCCCAATTTTAATTAGCTGATGATGTGTGCACTATCGTTTGCTAATAAAGGGTGTAATAATTTTAGATGGATATTGCTATAAAGCCCCCAAATTTTGCATGTGCACTGTCCAACATTAAGCCTTCTGGTCTCTTCTGGGTCATCTCCACTTCTAGTGGGAATCCTGAAAGGGTGTTCAGGTTTGAATGCAGCAGAGATGCTGAGCGAGGAGCTTTTCTGACTGGTGCTGTGCTGCAGTGGCTTTTGACAGCAGGATACCCAAATTCTCCCTGTAATTAACTGTGTACTGAGGGTCCATTAGAAAGGCGTGTGATGACCTTAGGCCACAGATTTCTGACTTTTCCATGGCCCTGGAAATATCAGGTTAGCCATGAAATAATTTCAGTTTACACCATGTGACTAAAATTGAGGCAAACCTTTTAATACTCTTGAGTAGTGGGGTAGGAGGTCAGAGAAGATAGCATAGATGATGCTTTCTCAGAGTGTGATTAATTCTTTTCTGTGCAGCAAAAAAAAAAGGTGTAAATATTAAACAGAACACTTGAAATTACTAAATTCTTGTTTGTCATTTCATGGTCGCTTTCTTCAGTAGTGTAATTGTCTCTTCTTTTGTGCAACAAATGAGGGAGTTTATAATTTGATATGACATGGGATTCATATTATTTAAGTTGTTTTGCTGTTTAATAGAGGTACAATACAGAGGTTCCTGTAGGAAAAAAGAAACCCAAAACCCTCTAGAAAGACAAATTGAGGCAAATCTAACTTACATGAGTTAAAAACTATGGGTCCTCCTCTAAATCTCTGTTTTGAAAATAAAGAGAGTGCATATATGTGTCTGTGTGCTTGTGAATTAAGAAACTGCTATTTCTATTCTTAGCAACATCACAGAAATACAGAACAACTCAGTTTGGAGGGAAGCTCATAAGATTGTCTGGTCCAAACTTTCATGGGAAAGAGAGTTGAGGAGATTATCTAGTACCCTTTCCAACTACATCTTGAAAACCTTCAGTCATAGGAACTCTACCACATCCCTGGGTAAAAATGCTTTATCAAAAATGTAATCAAATGCATTTTAAAAGCCCTGTTTACCAGTAATGCATCTGAACAAAAGGGGAATAAAAATGAAATGCCTAGTGAGAAATTCTGGATATGATTAAGCATAATGATCCCCACACTAAGGAACAGAGAAGATTTAGTGCAATATATATTATCAGTGCCAGAGGATCTTACCTTCCTCAAGGTATCTTCTTGTTTCCTCTCTCCACTCTTAAGTTTCAATTTGTGCTTTACAGGATCTTCTGTCTCTCAGAAAGGCAGAGTGGACTACTTTTTCCCCTATAATCAGGTTACACACAGAACTTAACTAGGTGGTTTACCAGGTCCTGTGGGATTGCTCCTCATAGAAGAAAACCAAATTCAGAGTTAATGCTGTTGGGACTAGCAACTCTAAACAGCTCATTTTCAGACTGATCTGCTCCTAAAATCCCCGAATGGGTGTGGGAAGCCCCTTTGAGTGTTTAATGATAATGTGGTTTTCCTCTTTCATTAACTTTTGTGTACAAACAGCTATCATGCTCACTGGATACTAAGCACTTTACTGCCCATCTACATCCATGTCAATGCTACTTAAGGCTAATCACACACTAACTACATCTCCCAGTGACAAAGCTGCATCCCCACTCTGTCTGTATTGATCTCCCATCAGTCATTTGTAAGTGACCGTGCTAGACATGGCCCTTGGGCATTTTTCCAATACAAAAGCCACTTAACATTAAAATTGCAGGATCTCTTTTGGCTGTTTTACAAGTCTTTATCAAATGCGCATAAAAACCTACCTTTAATCATAACTACTCTATGAAATTTTTTCACCTTTGACCATTGACCCCTTTAAGATAACGAGAGCATTTGTGCACCAGACTGCCCTTCTTCAAGTTTTATTCATTGCCTGAGACAGCCACTAGAAGCAGCGGCAAAAAATACTGGAAAGAAAATCCTTTTGCAGCAGTGTTTGTTTCATTTTAACAATAGTAACACTAAAAAGAGTAATTATTTAAGAGGGTTATTTTTTCAGTCATTTATATGCCCTTTGGGTCATGTGCCCATCACTTTACCTCATTCAGATGAGCAGGCAGTAGGGCTGCCTTTGTGTTCCCAGTCCTCTGCCATGTGCCCTTGTACTTCTTGGCATGGAGAGTGTGTTTGTTTTGCATGTCTATGTGAAAAGCCAAACTAGTACAAATTCTTTTACTCTATCACTGCCACATATGAACACTGAATATATAATTTCAGACACTCTGTGGTTGTTGGATCTTGTTCAGGAGGTTAGATGAGAATTTTAATTGCATAATTCTGCCATCCTTTCTTTTCTGCACTGTTTCAACTTCTCTCTAATTTGAGGATACATCTATGGCTTCAGAACAAGCTTAACAACTGTCTTTTTTTTGAAGTTCAGTACTCCTCCAACTAAATGAGCTTGTAGCATAGTTTGGCTCTGTTCGAGTAGCAACTATTTTAACAATTGCTCTGGTCATGTGTGAGGCTTTTCACACTGGCCCATGGAAATTGTTAAAAAATAGTTGTGGTGGAAAGCTACACTCTTTGCATGCAAGCCTGTAAGGTCTCCTCCTTGCTAGAGCTACGACTTGCTTTATTTGTTGGACTTTGAAACTTTAAACATTTCACAGATGAGTCTGACTTTATTCCCATAAGAGGATTCATCAGTGCATTTGAAGGGCCATATGTTGAGTTGACACTATCAACTATAGGCAATATGCCAACGAAGTACTCAGGCAGGCAGCTCTTCCTGAGCTCCATACTATCTATTTTTTGACTATCTATTTTGATTTGTGTCTCATAAAATACGTCAATTACATGTATAAGGAGAATTTCTCCACAGGATGTTAATGGAGTAGTGTACAGTAAAAGGTCAAAAGCGCTGTGACTGATCGTCTCAGAATAACATCCAGGAAAAGCTTTCCCTAAAACAGACAAAGTATTTATAGTAACAATGGCAAAATACAAATGTCACTTTGGAGTCTATTTGTCTAAATAAATGGCTCTCAGCATTTTTCACTCAGTGTGTTACTTCTTAGGACTAAGACCAACCTGTCTGCTCCAAATTTCACACATTTTCTACACGTGGCATGTTTGGCTATATGAAAACAGGTCTGATAGGATGTTGGGATAGTATAAAGGAAGCAGGATTAAAATGAACTCACCTAATGTGATATGTTCAGCTGCTCATTGCATCGTTTTGTGTCTGGCAGTATCACTGCTATACAATGGCAATGCTGTGCTAGTAAATACAATCATGCCAGTGACCAAAGACAGAAAAAGTGAGGTGTTCTCAGCACTGCTGCCAAACACCAACTGGTGGAAATATGTTTGTTACTTGAATCAGTGTTTCTGTTTCCTTAGCATCCTCAGAGAAACCTGTGCTGAAAAATGATTAAGGTTGTAATCACGTTGTAGATGGTTCACCTGGCAACGAAAGTAACTCTGTGACCGGGCACTAACAGCCCCGGATCACACTCCCTGAGGTGTTAGACTGAAGTGTGCCAGTTGAACTGAATCTTGTGCCAAACTTAGCTATTTTGGACAGTAACTTTGAAATTTCACGATGGACAACAAGAATATATTTTTTTAAGCCATTACAGTTGCAATACATATATTGTACTAATCCAACTTACAAACAATTATATTTCTTCCATACTTTAATTAAGCACATAAATAATAACATTTAAACTTTGCCTCATCACTTTTCTCTATATTCTCTATGAAGTCTTCCAGGTACAAGTCATTTTGTTTAACTGACAGATCTAGAATATGTATAATTATTTAATATTAACCTGTTTAGTTTTCTTCATTTTTAATGCATTACGTGTATTTTCAACTAATAAAAAGTTAATTGCATTATAATAAAATACTATTATAGTACTGAAAACATAAAAGAGAGAGGGGAATCCAGACTAGGAAGGTGCCATTGAAAACAAAAGACCAAAGCCACTTACACAACATATATGTACATTTGAGCAGAACACAACAGTGCTCATAACAAGAGCACCAAGGTGTGAAGTGCTTTGAAGCCCTCTAATGCAGCCAGTAGCTGTAGAAAGGCTGATTACCACCACAGCTTTTCCATGCCACGACCTTATTTTTCTAACCAGGCAGGATAACTTCATAACCTGGCTCATTCTCCACTTCTGTCCAAACTTTATTCTGATTGAACATCCATTAGTGTTATATTTGGTGGCTTTTTGGAACATGGGCATTTGTCTCCCAAAGCCAAGACTGACACCCTAAACCAACTTAATTCATGCCATTGAACTGCTGGCAATTCTTAGAACTAGTGCTATGAGCTTGAATTGATCCAGAGCCTGAGGGTAGCCAGTTCTATTTCCCATTAATAAAAAAAAAATTATAATTATTAACAGTATTTTTTAAGCCTTTCTTTATAAACCAGAGAAGGTAAGTAACCTAAGTGATCCTTACCTGGGTTATAAGCTAATTAATGAGTTTTATAACAAGCCCAGCAATTGTCTTTGTGATTTATCTGTGGGAACTCTAAAAAATTCTACATAAAGGACAGGATGAAAGATCTTGCAGACACTGCTTCTAAACAGAATTCTTCAGCTTAGATGGATTTTGAGGGTCCCTGCAGAGACCCTCAAATATTTGTTCCAGAGATGGGAAAAACAGGCTCCTGGGGTATTGGAATCAAAACTCAAAAACTTTTAAAAAGAAGCACAGAAAGACTTCAGCTTTCTTATGAGAAACAGTGCAGAAAAAGCAACTTATACTAAAGCTGTCATGGAGAATTTCCAGGAGATACAAATGCCAAGAGATGATAAATGGAGAGATATAAACAACACTCAAAGAGAGGAACCAGAATGCAAAATGTTGCAAGAAAAAATGTAAAACTTTTGATACCAAAAGAAATGGGAGAAATTGAGACAAGGATACAGAAGAGAAAAAAAGAATTTCCTCGTTAAATTGAGATAGACATTTTTTAACTTTCTTCATTTGCTGCACATTCAGAGGGGCAGATGCTCTAGCTGATGCCAAAACAGAGTAAATTCTTCTGCTCCTCTGCCTTTAAGATGCTGAGGGAGATCTGTCAGCATCTGCTGCATCAGAGAAAGCTTTTCTCAACGAAGAAAATGACTGTCAGGGAGATTGATTATGGGAATGGAGCCTACCTGGGTATGGCTAAGAGTCTGGACTGCTGAATCTTCATCCACCTGGGAAACTCTAACCATATCAGTTAAGTTACCCCAACCTTCACTGAAATGAACAGATATACACCCAAGTGTGTACCCTGCATCAATGTTTGACTCTTTTGGAGAATAAGAAAAGTGCCATTTATTGCAAATAAACTTCAAAAATTATTGTTCAATCACTGTATTCCATTGGAATCTTACTAGGCAACTTACAACATTTATGAAATAATTATATGGTGTTTTAATTTCCCTGTTTGAGATCCCTCCTTTTGAACATAAATAATTTCTTGCCTTCTTTCTTCCATGCACTTATTTTAAACAGTTAAACTTTGGATTGCAGTTGTTGCATCCATAGAATCTTAATGCCTAACCTCAAAAATCTAAATGCTAAATAAAGTCTTTCCCTTCAGAGCTCTAACTATATCCATTTCTCTGTTTTATTTCTGTTGGGTTTTTTTTCATTCTTCAACAAAAGAATAAGTAAATCCTCATTACCCAGAATCAGTTGAGGCTTGTCTATATAAAGAATATATTGTGTTTTTTGTGAGTCTGTGTGTGTGTGCAGAACGGCATTGCATTAGCATTCCTGAATACAGGCTTTTTAATGTACTAATCTTAGGAAGGTAAAATCAACATTCAAATGGTAATTATTTAGGAAGTAAATTGATCAATTTGTCCTAGGCTCCATGAAGATGAACTGAGGTCAATCCACTTTGCCTATTAAGATTTCGAAGATATCTGGTTGGATTACTTTCACAGTAAGTGCCTGTTTTCCACCGAGGTTTACGGAAAGGGAAAAAAAAAAAGAAAATAAAGACAACTGAGCTTTAATGTTAGACCTTAGGAAAAACAAACTTTTCATGTAAGTGCAATTTTCCTGGTCCCAGCAAGCTGTCCATGTAAATAACCTCTGTGTTATTAGCTTTTAGTACTATAGTTCTCCCTGTGGTGAAAGTGAAATGGTTGCTAACTAAACAGAGTTGAGCTGTCTTGGTTCTACAGCCCTATATATATTTTCTGAATTATTTTTTAAGTCTTGGGACTATGTGGATGAGCAACTACAATCTGTATGGAAGAGAGACTGAAAGAACTTTGAGGCAAGGTATTCAAACATTTCAAAACTGAGCATAGTGAATTTTTTAACTCAAATAAAACATTACAAAATTGTTATTGCTAAAATAATAGTCTATGCATCTTAGAATTATCACATTAAGTGTTAGGGAAGAGGCATATATTTCCTGATGGCAAATCACTAGACCACATGAATTCAAAACTTTTCTTTCATTTCAGGAAAAGTACGTTTTGTAGAAAGAGAGACAGGTAGGCACAATGTGTCTCACTAGTGACTCTTCCTAGCTCTTAAGCTTGAAATATCCTCAGTACAGAAATGGTCTTGTGCAGGTCAAGGAGTTGGACTCAATGATTCCTGTGGGTCCTCTCCAACTCAGCATTTTCTGTGATTCTGTGATTTTTTTCCACTGTCTCACCCCTTTTCTAGAGGTACTTTCCAGTAGGTAAAGATTCCTTAGGTCTTAAGCATTTATTCTGAGAGTATAATAAAAGTATGGTAACTTAATACAGATTTCCCTACTGATTTTCTGATGTAAAATACTTCATAAATAAGAAAATTAGTAAGACCAGTACCTCATTTCGTATAGTGTTTTTCAGCTTATCATTGTCCTCATGGTTTGAACTGGTGGCTTGAAGATTAATTTCTTGGGGTTCCCAAATTATCTGCCTTGGACTTGATTTCAATAATGAGGTTGTGGAAGCTGAAGAAGACTGGCAGTTGCTGCAGAATTTTTCAAGACAGGGCAAGATTCACCATTTAGGAAACTATCTATGCAGTTATATATGCAGTTATACCAGTTATCTATCTAACTCAAACACAGAATGCCAGAATAAGATGCGTTGGAAGGGACCCACAAGGACTATCAAGTCCAAGTCCAGTCCCTGCACAGGACCATCCCTAAGAGTCACACCCTGTGCCTGAGAGCATTGTCCAAACGCTTCTTGAACCCTTTCAGGCTTCGTGCTGTGACCACTTTCCTGGGGAGCCTTTCCAGTGCCCAAACACCGTCTGGGTGAAGAACCTTTTTCTAACATCCAACCTAAACCTCCCCTGACACAGCTTCAGGCCATTGCCTCAGGTCCTGTCACTGGCTCTGTCACAGAGAAGAAAGAGATCAGTGTCTCCCCCTCCTCTTCCCCTCATGAGAAAGCTGTAACTGCAATGAGGTCTCCCCTCAGTCTCATCTTCTCCAGGCTGAACAGACTGAACGACCTCAGCTGCTCCTCATATGGCTTCCCCTCCAGACCTTTCACCATCCTTGTTGCCCTTCTTTGGACACTCTCTAATGGCTTAATGTCTTTCTTATATTATGGTGCCCAAAACTGCACACAATATTCAAGGTGAGGCTGCCCCAGTGCAGAGCAGAGCAGGACAATCCCCTCCCGTGCCCAGCTGGCCATGCTGTGCCTGATGCAGGGTTGGACCTCCTGGCTGCCGGGGCACTGTTGACTGAGATTCACCTTGTCATCGACCAGGACCTCCACGTCCCTTTCTCCAGCACTGCTTTCCAGCATCTCATTCCCTAATCTCTCTGTATGTCCAGGATTGCTGTGTTCCAGGTGCAGATTCCTACACTTGCCCTTTTTGAACTTCATATTGTTGGTGTTTGCCCAGGCCTCTAATTTTTTGAGGTCTCTTGGAGGGCCTCCCTGCCTTCAAGGGAGTCAAGAGCTCCTCACGATTGTCTGTAAACTTGCTTAGTATCTCTTCCAGTTCTGAACCTGCGTTGTAGTGGAGAAGCAGATAGGCTCAGAACCCCACAGGGTAACTAGTCAAAGGACTTTTAGTCAAGGATCTGTTAAAGATGAGGGCTGGAAGCAGGTCACTATGCACCACAGGGGGAAGGTTCCTCCTCCTTCTCAGAATTTGGTAAATGGGACTGGTACCTTCTACAACAGGTCTGAGGCTCTGGAGCTAGAAGGCCACACAACAGACGAGGTGGGAGAATGTCCTTCTGGGATAGTGGGGCCTCCTAAAACAACACCCTGCATCAAGACGTCCTCTGTTAACAGGAGAAGAAGGGTAGATGTGATAAGAGACACCCTTCTTAGGGGAGCAGAGGCCCTGATATGCAGACTGGACCCAACTCACAGGGAAGTCTGCTGTCTCCCAGGGGCTCAGAGAAGGGACATTACTGGAAAACTTTCCAGTCTAGTAAGGCCCTCTGATTACTATCTGCAATTGGTTGTTCAAACTGGCAGGGAAGAAATAACAAAGAGAAATCTGAGGTCAATCAAAAGAGGCTTTGGGGCCCTGGGACAATTGGGAGAGGGATCAGGAGACCAGGAAGTGATTTTCTTGATTCTTCCAGTAACAAGGAATAATATTGATAGTAATAGGCAGATCCATCAGGTCAGTGTGTGGCTCCAGGGTGGTCTCAGTGGAAACATTGGTTTCCTACCAATTTCTGGTCTCATTTATGGCAAGAATGAAAACCAGTGATGTTAAAGGCTCTCATTTTATTTATGAGAGCCTTTATTTTATTTTTTATTTCTTTATTTTATCAATTTATTTATTTATTTACTTATTTATCTCATTTTATTAATGTAGTGACATTCTCGTGTCTCATCAAATGCGTTGTCTCATGCAGCTGCAGCTGGAGAAGTTGTGCAAGCTGAAAGAGGTGAGAAGCTATACACAAGTAGCTTCAGTCACTCTCTGGGTCTTCAAAAATCAACATTTTTATCGATTTCCATGTAAGATTTCTTGTCTGTATGCAATCTTCAGTATAATACATTCAACACAGGACCAGACTCCTGGTACCAGGGACACAGTTTCCAGCTGCTTTGGGAAGGAAACACAGTTCCATGAGCATGGTAAGGGCTGGAGTGCAGTGTAATCTGTGGGCACCAGTGGGGCTTGGACTCTGAAATACTCCTGCTCTTCAGTGAGTATACTGTCCTTGTGCCTCATGGAAATTCAGAAATCTTTTGAGATGTGCAGTTTATAATCATAACGCCGGGTGAATTTATAACTTCCTTTCACAGGTCGAAAAGGGGAGTTAATGATTTTATTTTGGAAATGCACATTTTTCATTGAGTGCATTTTTTTTCCTGCAAGGCATTAAGAGTGCACTTTTTTTCCCTGTTATGTGTAAGGAATACCAGGAAAAGATATGGTGATTCTTCACAGAAAAAGAGAGAGTGGAGATTCTCAGTTTTAGTGTGAATTTTACGGCTTTCTTTGAGTCTATCTTTGCAGTATAATCCTAGCATTTGTCTATCTTTCCTTTCTTTCATTTCCATGAGCTCAAGATGTACGGTCAAGTTTTAAGGCGACTGTCTATCTGAAGAAAGACGAGTAGAAAGGAAAATTTTGTGCTATTACAGGGATCCATCATAATGGCAACATTTCCATGGAAATTTATAGCTGTGACTTCTGGCCTTCTTCAGATGTTTTATAAGACAATAGGATATGTGGTGTATGGAGACAGTAGGAACAGATATTCTTGTGACCTTTCTGGACTACATGTGTACTGGGTGCTTGTGACTGTGGGGAACTAATTTAAAAGACTGATACAATCTTCCCTAAATCTAAGTTGCAAACCTACTTTTCAGTATTTTTTATGAATCAAAACACTCCATATTCCTTTTACAGTTTCACTGCCCTCCAGGTTGAATTTTGCTTAATAATAGTGAGCACCAGCCTGGTGGCAATGGATAAATTCCAAATAACCTTTGACTGTACAATAAAAGACTTTGGTGAGTAAAGCAGTACATCAAATATTTCTGTGTGAATGTACAGTTGATTAATCACTGGAGTAGTGTTTGGAGATTGTCTTTAGACAGTTCAGTTGTAGATTTGAATGTCAGCATTATCATATGTGGATCCCTATCCTGCCTGGTGATGGCCTCAAAGAAAGCAACAGAACTAACAGCAAAATCAGTTTTGTACCTTTTATTTGCAAAACAGGTGTTTTCATACAAAGGCCAATCAAACATTCTCAAGGAAACAAAAATTTTGGTCCTCCAGTGATGAGGAACTATGGTATAGAGAGGAGGAAAAATGGAGCAAAACCAGGGACCCAGGAAGAGCATGCGTGTGCATGTGTGCAGGGAGCTATGAACTCGGACAAGATATGACTTGGAAAAGGTTACTGAATCTCTCGATCCATCTTCCTGCCAGGACAGTATATTCCCTAGTATAATTCCATGTGGAGGGAGAGACAGAACAGAGAATAGAAGGACAAGAACAGCTATGTCATTCCTAGTTACCATTCATAAAAATCCACTAACTTAATATTAAAATTTAAGAAATATGGCTTAAGGGAATAGAATACTTGAAGTTTGAATGAGCTGAGTTCCCTTTCCTGTGTCCTGCCTAAGTGGCTGGGTGAATGGCAAGGGGTTATTTGGACATGAGAGGACTTTCAGTGAGAAAATTCTGACTGTTTTGAACAGCAAGGATCCTCCAGGTTGTGAAGATAGACCTGAACCACCTCATGCTTATTTGTGTTAGAGTCATAGAATCACAGAATGGTTTGGGTTAGAAGAGACCTTAAAGTTCCTCAAGTTCTAAACCCCTGCCATGGGCAGGGACATCTGCAGTAGACCAGGTTATTCGAAGCCCAATTCAGCCTGGCCTTGAACACTTTCAGGGATGGAGCACCCATAACCTCTCTCAGCAACCTGTGCCAGTGCTTTACCACCCTTATAGTAAAGAATTTCTTCCTAAAATCTAATCCAAACCTACTCTCTTTCAGTTTAAAGCCATTACCCCTTGTCCTATCACTACATGCCCTTGTGAAATCTTCCTCTCCAGCTTGTCCTGTGGGTATGAGAGAAGATTACTTTAATGGGAAATGTGATTATCAACTACAAAGAGGATTAGGCACAGCTCCCATTACAACAGAGAGAAAATTTCACAAAGTAATTTGCAAATTGTAAAAGCAATATTTGGAACAATTCTGTGGTTGGAGGACTATCTATTATGAGAAGATAACATGTAAAATGGTATTGACCAGAAAACTGCTCAAGAATAGACAGTATCATCTTTTCAGTTCACAAGCTCTTATCTTTTGTAAAAGACTATTTATAAAAGTTACAGGAGTTACTTTGGGTTCAGCCTTTTTCTATTTATTGTCTAACTTATACTACTAAATTTGGCAAAGGATATTTTGTATTCTCTGGGAATGATAAGGGCAAACAAGTGATACATGGGAAAATGTGGAAAACAGTGATGTGGGAGAGGGAGAGTGGAGTTCAGTCTCATTTTAAAACTTCTCTACATTCTACCTGGGATACTTTAATATCTATGAAATAATTTAAGTTCTTTCTTACATTTGTATTCTTTTTAGGCTATTAATACATCTGGTGAAAATTTTACTTCTATAATCATATTCTAAATATCAGCAAGAAAAACAATTTTCCTGAATTTTCAAATGTGTTTATACAGGACCATTTCTTTTGTATGTGCAGGCAAACTATCAATAACAGGCTGCAAGGTTTTGTCTTGTTGCTGAACCTCTGGCAACTTATTGTACACCTTGGAAACCTCCCTATTCAGTTTGCGGGAACACTGAAAGGTACTACAATGTATAGTTTCCAAATTTTCCCAGACGAGCACAGGAGAAATAAAAGGCCCGTTTGTCCACATCATTAAACCACCTTGCAGTCTGGCACAATTGGCAGACTCTTCTCCAGAGATATTCAGAACAAAACCTGCAGGGGTTTTTCTAGGTCAGGTTGGAAGTAGGCTGGCAGAGCTGTGTCAGGCAACTTCTTCTATGTCTTCCTGATCTCTGGGGTCCAATCCTGAGATGTTCTCAGCAGTCTGAGTCCCACAAAAGACAAACTTATGACTATCCTCTTTTCAGGAATATTATATTCCCTTGCAAATCTGTATGTTTAAAAGCAGTGGAATGTGCATTATGAGTTTTGCACTTATATTACTTTCTTTACTATCTTCTATTCTTATTGACATTGTGTGACTTTGTTAATAACATAGTCTTGCTGTTGCCTCTTTGACTTTTTTTGAAAGTGAAGAAAACATATTTTATATTGCCAGAGCACTTGAGCTCAGCAGAATTCTATGAAGGAATTTTTTTTTAATGGGAAATATATAATACAAGGCAAGTCCTTCCTTTAATAATATTGATATTCCTCTTGTGCAGCCCTAAACCCATTTGTATAATGCCAGTTTCGTATTACCTTGCTTGCTGTTTTTATTACCCACAGAATACAAATTAACCTTGTGTTGTGGAAAGACTCAGCAAAAGTAGGCAAAACTGGGAAAATGGGGTGAAGAAAGTCTCTCTACTCCACAGAACTTTGAATAAATATTTTCTTTTTACTCTTTGAGAACCTTCCCTATTTTACCCTATGGTGGTTTAGGCAAAGTCACCAAACAGAATTAGGTTGAAGTAGGTCTAGATTTAACGGTTCCTGATGCTAGGGATCCTGTTTGATTACTTAAATCATAAGCACCAGTTATATAGAAAGAATAGATTTAGCTTCAGCATTAATTGTAAAATAAAACCCTGCAAGAATGGAAATGGCTTTTAAGACAGAATTTAAAACTGAAGATCATGATTTCTTCCATGAACCTTTATGTAAGATTCAATAAGTTTTGTGAGATTTCAGTAAGTTTTATTCTTATGGGAAAGGGGCAGAAGCAAGACAAAGTCACTAATTAAACCCCTCCAAAGCATAACAATTGTCCTTAGTCCTAGTTTGCGTCCAGTGAAAAGTGTCTGTTTTATGGTTTTAAGTGGAAACTTTTGAAGGGCAACCATGAAATTGCATGCCCATGTATGAAACCACTGTTCAAAACAGAAGCCATGCTCGCAGGTCCGTGCCGTGTTGGCTGCCACTGGCAACAGGGTGCCAAGAAAAGTCTGTGCTGTGTAGCAGATCCCGGGCACAGGGGCTTGCCCAGGTCGTGTGGGGCACACCTGGCCCTAAGCTGCCTGGCAGCACATGAAAGCATGGCACTGTTAGAGCTACCCGAGGCTTCCTCTCAGGTACCAGCCCAGACTCCAGTCCTTCCTGGAGCAGGCAGCCAGCTCTGCTCCCCTTGTGCAGACAGACAAGTCTTGATTCTCTTTCCTGATGAGGGCTTTGGCTCCAAAGTGACAACAAGAGTGTTGAAAAACAACCTCAGTGGAGAACACCTAGTGTATGGCCACCTTGCTATGTTTTCAAAAGATTCCTTATACTATATTTTCTATGCTAGACAGTTTTGACCTCACTAAACAACTAGTTCTTCAAGTTCAGATAGGAGGGTGAACAGCTCTCACTTTGGCTCCTTGCCTTAGTGGCAATAAAACATAAGAAAAGCTGAAAAAAAGTGCTGAACCCCAGACACAACATAATGAGGTACACACGCAACAAGACATGAGGTATGCATACAATGAATCAGTTCCTTACATGTCTTCCTTGAGCGGGGGTGCTGTGGGCTTACTGTGTCCTTTTTCAAGCATGAAAAAATTCTGAGTACCTGCTCTTCCTTAATACTGTGGCACACAATAGAAATGGAAGGGACAAATCAAATATACCTGCTCCTTTCCAGACCAACCCTATGCAGCTATTTGAAATGTTTATATGCATATTTTTGTGCGCTCATTTTTTTGTTTGTATTCATGCTCATGTGTCTTTAGCAATCCTGCAGAATGATAGATTTTTTCTTTAAAAAACTCACTTGTAGGCTTGTACTTAATTTATCGTGTTCCTATATTACTGTGACTTTTTTCTTACAAAACCTCATAGCTTATAAATTACCATAAGATTAAACCAGATATTGCTAATGTATTTTAAACAGTTGTTAAATTACCAAAGTTGGTTGATCCCTTCCTTGAAATTTGCTGATCCTAACTTTAAATGACTCCTAGGTTATTATTTATATCTTTTAAATCTTTTATAACCATACACGGGTGCTTTTATGAAACCTGGTGTAACGTATTCTAAGAACAAAAGCATATTTATGTAAGTAGCACTGGGAGCTGAGTTGGCAGGTGTTTGCCACAAAGACTTAACCCCTAAGTATTAGTAGTAGGCATCAAGTGCATCCTCAAAAGGTTGTAAGAGTCTCTTTTTCAACAGAGAAACTGTTCAGCCTGGAAATGTATTTACTGGAAAGAATGGTAGGGCTTGTGCTATCATCAAGTTTGTGGGCTACAGAAAGAAATGAGGACTTAGGAATAACATTTGCAACAAATACCATAAACAGAAAATTAAGACAGTAGTGGTGGCCAGGGCTTCTCAGAGTAACTGCAACCTTATATAACTCATGAGAGAGCCAAGCAGAATTGTTCTTGTGAAGAAAGCAGTCTCAGATGTATAAAGGAGCAGGCAAGGCCGTAGTCTCTCCTCTTGCACAAACCAGACAGGAAAACTTTCCAGCTGGAGGAGATCCATGGCTGTCCTACATGAAGAAGGGTAGCAGAGGGAGAAAAGCCTGTAAAAAAAAAAAAGGACTTTGTCTAGAGCAAGGATCAGTCAGCTTGGGTTAAGGTAGTGAAATCTCACACAGAACTCCAAAATTTTCCTTGGCTTCTGCTAAAGCCAATGCTTTGCATGAATCTGCTGGAGAAGGTCAGCAAGGAATGAGAGTTACTGAGAGTAGGGTAAGATGTGGCTGGAAACTTCCTTTAGCTTGTATGCACAAAACATGTTGGGTCCTTTAGCTTCTATATGGGAGCACAATCCATGGTTCAACATGCTTATCAAAGCGTACCAGCAAGTCCCTTCAATAAAAATACTTTCATTGAAACATGTCATTGCACTGAAAACACACTTTGGAGACAGAAAGTATGGCCAATTCAAGAAGATTTTGTTAGGAAAAGTTTCCTGGGTCCAGAACTTCATTTTGGAGAAGCCAATGCCCCCATGATCCCCATGATTGGTGTTCACAGGCTACACCAGTGAAGTGAGAAACATTAAGCCCTTGCTCTCACTGAATGAAATCAGGATATAACCACCTTCTCTGACTCAGAGGACAGCCTCAGGCTTCAATGCTCAGCTCTGGAGGGAAATGGTTGCTGAGAAGTTGCTGTGAGACTTCCTTGGAGAAGGTAGGCAGAATTGCATTGAGCCTGCAGTATGGCAAGGGAGACTATGGGCTGGAGTTACCACAGCCACTTGGCTGAATGCTGCAGCTGGAGAGTTTGGAGGTGGTAAGAGGTCTTTTTTTATTTTGTTGTTGTGCTGTGGTTGGGGTTTTTTGGTGGTTTGTGTAGGGTTTGTTTTTTGCTTATTATGTTTCTTTGTATTTGTAAAGAAAAACTTCAGAGTTTTTATATGAGGTGAAAATTTTCCTATTCAGTTCTTATGGTTACTTACTAGTAAGTGGTAATGTGGTGTGTTAAGGGGCTGAATAAAGTGTCCACATATGTATGAGATGTGTTAGTGTTTTTCTGTGAAAATGGGACTTATCTTCCAGTGTATTGGTAGAGACTTCTCTAAAGGGCTTTATTAGGCTTTAATTGCATGGAACTGGCATGGAATTGTGGTTCTCCACAAGCCACTTATCTTATAATTTTCCTGAAAGTCTCTTCACTGATGGTGTACAAAATTCCCAAGAATCCTGCTCTGTTCTGTGACTAACATATTCTCAGTGAAAAGCTCTATTTTAGGCTTATTCAATTTTTTTTTCTGTGAGGAAGTATTACTGTTAGTTAATATCCACTGCAATTATACCAAGAAAAATACTTATTAAAAACCTTCCTTGTAGTTCCAGGTTTCAGTCACCTACTATTTTTTTTTTCATATGTCTGCCATCATTCACATATTAAATATCACCCATACCAAGAAAAGATGTGAAAGAACTGCTTTTTATGGCTATGATTTTTACTGCAGTAAAAATTCCTGCATGTATAATTTTGTTAGCTTTCATAAGAGTATTCAGGCAGATAACTTCGTACAGAATCTTGCATGCAGTTGTGGTATCCCATGTTTAAGAAAAGTGAATATAGATTTCAGAGGATGGCTATTAGGATGGTTGGGAGCATGAAAAACATGTGAAATGAGAGAAAGCTAGAAGAGCTTGGTTTGTTTGGCCTTCACATAGAGATCAAGAAACTAAATGGTTCCCTGGGTGAAGGTGGACAAGCACCAATATTGGAAGATAAGCTGTTTGAGTTGAGGGATGATATCAATGTGCAAATAGACGAAAAGGAATGGGAAGAAATTGAGCCGGGAAACTGAAGGAGAAGTCCTGGGCTTGTGAAAGACTATTCTACTCTGAATGCTGGGAACAGTGCTGTACATTTAGAGTGAGCCTGTTAGAGTGAGGGGCTTGTCCTTGCTGTAAGGGGCTCCCTTGGGAGTGCTCTGGTGAGCCCAGTGACAGACCTAGACACAGGTTACACGTTGACCCTAGTGGGCAAGTCAGCCCCACACAGCTGCTTGTTCACATCACATCCCAGTGGGCTGGAGGTTGGGAACAGAAGAGTAAAAGTGTGAAAATTTGTGAGTTAAGGTGACAGTTTAAGTTAAAAAAAAATAATTAAAAAAAAGAAAGCAAAGGAAAAAAACAAGAAAAACAAGGGATGCAAACCCACCCACAATTGTTCTCTGCCAGCTGACTGATGCCTAGGCAGTTCCGGAGCAATTGCAGCCCTGGAAAACTTCTGCCCCAGATTTTATTGCTGAGGACATGGCATGGGGTGTCCGTTTGGTCAGCTGGGGAGCTGTCTCTCAACTGCTTGTGCACTCCCAGGAGCCTATTCTCTGGTGAGGTGGTATGAGAAGCAGGAAAGACCTTGACAGTGTAAGCACTGCTCAGCCATAGCTAATACATGTTATTGGTACTGTGTTATCAACTCTTTTTTGGTCATAAATACAAAAGAAGCACCATGCCATCTAGTATGAAGAAAATTATCTTTATCCCAGAGAAAACCAGTACATTATGGATGGATGGTTTCAGAAGACAGGCCTCTCATATTATCTAGGTTCTAGGAAGATAACTACTTGAACTGGCCAGGTGACACTTGCAGTTACCAGCACCTACTACTGGTATGTTATAGAGTTTCAGGTGGTTCCTACCATGGCAGCTGGTGTCCAGTTCAGTACCTTAACGCTTTCAACTGCACTATGCAAAGGCAACAGAGCTACATTTATTTTAAACCAAAACTTCCCATTGAGGTCAATGGAAAATTGTGATTAAAACTGATGACACAATAAGGCCCCATTTTCCCTATAGAACAGCCTAAACAGAGAAAACAGCAGGCTAACTTTGGGTTAAGTTTATCCCAATCTCTCTTCCAGTGGTGCTGCTACTACACAAGAAAGGTCTGATTGGATGGCAAAATGCTCCTTGTTAAAAATTAAAAAAATTTTTGCTTCACAACTACACTTGAGAAACTGGTGTATCTCCTGTTTGAACTCAGAAGCCTATGGGATTGCCTTAAGTCTGAGCCTTGCCTTCCCTCCTTTACCCAAAATCCACCAGACTTGATGTCTGTCACTGCATCGTCTTCTTGAGCATCCTTCCTATAGGCAATTCTTTCCAGTGTTGACTGAGGTGCACTGGTTTTCACACCCCTAAGGTCTTGACTTGATGTGTGACAACCTCGGAGAGAACCAAGTGGAAAGAGTTTCTCCCAAATCTTACAGCAGTTTTATTATGCCAGAGGACAAAGGAAAGCACAAAGTGTGCACCTTTGCCAGGTTGGGACTGGCTGCTGGTGAAGCCAGTGTAGTGATGCCAACAAGGCCTTTCACTTCCAGGAGCGCTCTACTTTCCATTTATAACTGTAGCTGTTCTTGTCTTCAAGTCCCAGACTTCTCCCACCTTCCACCCCCAGAAATTTAGCAAAGCGCATTTATTGTCTCAGGAATATTTTAGATATTTAGCAGATAATTTAATTCTGTGAGAAAAGCATTGACTGCTGCAGCTCAGAGGCCAGACCCTCATTGCAGGCAGACAGGCTCCACTTATTTTCCTGGCTCTTCAGATTTACTACTAACACACTGGCAGACAGTAGTAGTGGATATGATGATGTAGTGTTGGAAATAATCCTGGGTTTTAGTAATACCTACACACTGCCAGACAATTATGTCCAAAGAGCCCAGATTTTCTAGAAGTGCTGTCCCACCCCCCCTTCTGTTGGAAACCCTAATTTCCTCCTTGCCCCTCTTCCCTCGCTGTCAGCCCTATCACGTCTCTTGTGGCCAGATCAAGGATGTTTAAATATAGATTCAAACATTTCTGAGGGAGGAGCAGCTCTGGCAAGGCTTTGTGGCCTGACTGATCTCACTAAACTACTGCTGACTATTCAGGATCTCTTCCAATACTAGCTGGCCCTTCTTTAAATTTGCCAATGATTTAGAAATTCAGAAATAAAGCAGTAAACAGATGCAATGAAGCTTGAGTTGTTTCTGTGCTGGAAAAAAACCTCTTCCCCCCTTTCTTTTTCTATCTTTTGCAACTCAGTACTGTCTGGGCTTACTTAGTGAACAAAAAAAGTACTTTTCTAGACTAGCAGGCTTGGTCCTAACCAGTCACAGCACATGGCATACCTTCAGGCATGTGTGGGAGATCTGGTTTCAAGTAAAGGCAAAAAGCAGAGTACTCTTTAAATCTGTAGTAGAAGTGGATTAGATGAATCTATCCCTTCTTTCCTTTTTCTAAATTTGCCTTGAGGCTTTTTTTTCCCCTTTGGAACGATCATAGCACCAAAGATGTGAGGAGGTATTTCCGATGACTTGAGCTTCTACCATGACCTAGAGTGGTTTTATTCCTCTGTGGTTACTCAGACAAAATGAAACAGTCCTGAGTTGCAGCATGGCTGTGAGGGCCTGGTAGAATTATTAGTGTAGTTGCTGAAATTTGGGGGAAAATCAGAACCTGGTGTGATTTCCTGAAATGCTCACACATGGTCAGCTCCTCTCCTGTGTGAAGTACTAGCACCAGTCCTGTGTAACCACTTCCATCACTTTTATATCCTCAAAATGAGCTCAAGCACTTCTTAGGCCTTGTCCGTGGCCTCATATTCACAAGTGGATTTCACTCCATGGCAAGTTTTAGCAAATCAGTAAATTATAAATTCTGCTTTCTTCAGAGAATGGGTAGCAGCAGATCTTGGAGATGGACACCATTGTGTAAGAGCAGGCCTTGACTACACCATGCAATGGCTAAAATCATATTCATTTTGGTAGTATTTGATAAGAGACAAAAAACAGCAGCCAGACTGCTATAAATAACAGGATATATATAAAACATAAGTAACAAAAGAAGAAGACCTAAGAGCTGAGGCAAAATACATTAGACTTCAGAAATAGGGAAGTTCAATACTGTGGTTGTCATTACCACAGGACACTTTTGCCCATGAAAGCAGAAAGTAGTATGTATAGGTAATTGTGTAATATTCTAAGATGCATACAGGTCTGTAATATGGAGAAATATAGAGATAGTTTCAAGAGACTGATTGTCTTTGAAGTGTATGAAAATAATGTTAAGAATTACTTAAAACCCTTTATGGGGTCAGTTATCTTCGGGAATAAGTAAAAGTGCATTAGTGACTACATGCTATACATTGTATTAAATCAGCTCTTTTCTTCTCTAAAATTTGTCTCATCAGGTTTTTTTAGGGTGAAATTCATCCCTAGGCAAAGTATACGTACGCAATGTTGAGTCTACCATTTATTATAACATCCATAACTCAGTACAAAAAGCTGTGCATGTGGCCTTGATAACTATCTACAGTGCACTGAATTTTCCTTTTGCATACTGATCCAAGGTGAATGACTGTGTCTCATCAACATTTTATTCCTCAGTGCTTTATTAATAACAAATGAGGGACTCATGAATCCATTCAATTAATTAATTTCTTCTTGGTCTCCCTTTCTTGCTTAACAGGCTGATCTGTCTCCAAAATGTACATTTTCTGCATTCCCATTGGACTAATGACATTTAGATAATTTTTTTTACTTTGGAATATAGCCATCCAACTTAAAAGTAAAAAGAGACATTGTACATTTGAACACAGTGCTAACGCCATTCCCTGCCAGTAAGTCCCGCTGCTATGAAAATGAGCAAGGTAGGGATCTGCCTCCCTTTGAGGTTATTAGACCAGGCATATCACTGACACGCATGGAGACACTTCCCTTCAGCTATCTTGACTTGTATAGAACTTTATTTAGGTTTTGATTCAAATAACCATTTTTTTCCAACTAATTTAGGGGTTATAATATCTGCTATTGACCTTCTATTACAACCTGTGAACCATCCTGTTTAATGTGAAATTACATCATGTAAGAAATTCCTTTTTGTCCATTATCTTGGTCACTGACTTGACAGGGCTCTCAGAGAGTCATGGGAGTATAAATCAGAGATGGGACTAAGAAGTGGGGAACTCGGGAGTAATAGGCACGAGACTAACATGGTGATTCCTTCTGTTCCTAAGGCAAGAGTGCAATGAAGAATGGACATTAGGTGTTTCTTCCTGGCACTGTGTCAAGTGCAGAATATTTTATGCAAATGAAATATCCTGTTCCGAGAAATAATAGATCTGTAGTGATTTCATTCCCATGTTAGAGCAAGGTTTACAATGAAAAGATGGGTTGGCCATAACTATGACTACTTGTTGAGTACAAAAAGAATATCAAGAAGAAATTAATTATGTGGCATTAGCTAATAGGACTCAACACACACACAAAAGGGAGGTCACAGATAAAAAATTTCATTGATCATAATTGATTATTGTGATTTGCTTAACTGGGCTTGGAAATTACGGGAGAAAGTGAATGTCAGAGTGGGGAAGGTAGAAGTCAAGGTTAAATGGATATGGTATATCTTGCATATGTTATGCCTTATTCTGGGTGGTGTCTCCGACCAGCAACAGGGTTCCTCCCTTATAACAGAAAGCACAGCAAATCATTGCAAATGTGGATGAAGGTAAAATCAGTGCCAGGAAAGAGGACTCTGAATGAAAGATGTATAGTGTCACAGTGAATCCCTTGGAAAGTTAAGGGTCTTTATGCAGTGAGATGCAGTTCTTTCAGTCCTTGAATATCTCTTGAGAAACTGGGTACACTTATCCTGTTTCAGGTGTTTTAAAGTACATTGTTTCAGACATTGCTTTTGGGGTGAAATCCTATGCTTTTTTCTTCTCTTGATTTGGAGTTCAGTTGCTAGTTATTTACCATGTTGCATGTGCAGGTGGCATGCAAGTACTACTTTCACCTGTTTTCATAAATGACCTTTTCAATACAGTCCTTAGGCCAAAGTAGGAATTAGGAAGTTCAAAAGAAGAATGAAGGGAGGATTTTGCAAAACTGCATCTGAGTCCTCATCTATTCCTAAGCTTTGCTACAAGCCAAATCACATGGGACTTTCTCCTAAAATTAGAGAAGACCATCAAGCTACAGTTGCTCGGAAAGAAGCATCCTTCTATAGGCTTTCCTCTTTGACTTTTCTGCAGCTTTGCTTAGCGCTTTTCTCGATGCATCCGTGTCCCATGTGAGGTGCTGTGCTTGAAGCATGATCTGTACTGTGTTTTCATCGACACGACTAAGCAACGCAGGAATGTCAAGGGGTCACCACTTTATCAGGTGGTATAAGCAGTGACAACAAAATTTCTACTGTTGACCCTCCTGGCAGCACTGTGTGTTTCCAGCAGAATAAATAGCACTGCAGAGAGACTTAGTGAAACTGGTCTACAGACCTTGTGCCAGTCAGTGCTTTGTTCCCTCTTGGAATCATACATAAATTAGCACATAAGTACCAACAGACTACTATATTTTTGTCAAATCCTGCTTTGAATAGAGTGGAAGACGTCTACTTCTAGTGGGAACAGCTCTGTTCTTTTATTTGGAAAGTACTGGATTTGGGAAGGTTGTTTGCTTGTATTTTTCCTTACCCTCTGAACTCTGCTGTGAACTGTTCTTATATTCTTTCCCTTAGCAAAGGAAAGAAGTTAGTTGAATTTGTCAAAGATGGCTTCTGTTTCCCTTCCCTCCCCCATTGCTGATGTGGTTGATTCCAGTTGCTTTTCCAGCACTGACCTGCCTGCTCACAGGTACATCCACCTCATGTCAGAGAGTGATTCAGCTGCCTGACTGAGCTGAATTCCATTGCTCTTCCTTGTTAGTTTAGCATACAGTCTTAGAAATCTGGTGCATAAATCACATTTTGGATACAAATCAAAACATGTGATTAATACCTAGACATTTATGGCCATATAATGTTGCACCACAGTTAACAAGTAACATTTGGCTATGGGGTCTGTGCACCTGCTAAGCAGTAATGTGCTGCTAATGTTTTAATGAAGGATCCCAGGGAAAAAAATACCTCTCTAAGCCAGAGGTAAAGCTTGTGCTCCTGGAATGCACATTTGTGGATAGGAGAGTTGACTGACTGGGAATACGGCCATTTGTTTTCCCAAATTACAAATAATAATTAATAAATAAAATGTTTTCTCAGGGCTGTAAGCAGGGAGTTGGGAGAATCACTTGGCAAACAAACTGATATTTAAGCTGTGATTTGTTGAGTATATTTGCACATTACTCTAGAACAGTGGTCCCAGGAGGAGCAATACTGAGCAACCTGCATTTTGTGGACAGGTTTGCTCCCTCTGTAGGCCTTGGTTTTAAGTTTTTAATTTACTGTATCAAGAGGCAATATCAGAAAGTCTTGTGGGCAACATGTTGCACATGAAGCAAAGATTGGGACCTGTGGCTTTCTAGCAATGTACCAATTTTATTGATATTATGATGTAGCTTTTGCAGGCTGAAAGTGGGAAAAAAGCAAAGGCTATTTCACTGGGAAACGAAAAAACAATCTGCTATCTTGGTTTAGTGCAATCTCGGCTAAAATATGTTCTTTAGCCTTATGATGGTAAATTCCAGGGATGGTACCTAGCACATACGGTTTAACACTGCTTCGGAAGTAACAGTTCTAAACAAGAAGTAGAGATGGGCCAATGTCTTCCTTCGTTTTTGCAGAAAGACTTCAAAAAACATCTCTGCAAGAACTACCACAAGGATGCCTCCAGGAAAAACTTCTCTCACATATTTGTATTGGTGTCTCTGCTTCTTGGAAGCATTCGTCTAACCTGTGAAATGGTTGGTAACAGTGGTGAGTGGTACGTGGTAGAGCAGAAGGTCCCTAGAACCTTGTGTGGTGATTACATCATTTGGTACAATTTTTGTGGATGAAGGTGTTCTCTACCCGTCACTTAAGGTACGTGTTTGATATCAGGAGGGTGTTTTACTCCTCACAATCACACAGAGAAGATTAGTGAAAGAGATGTAAAAATTTGCCTCAGAGAAACTTACGCATTTATGTTATACTTGCTGCATTTTCTCAGTGTCATACAGCCCTGATCTGGCAATAACAAATAAGAGTTCTGGAAGTTTTTCACAGCCTGATCCCAGCTAAAATAAAAATAAATAAAATTTTATAATATTTTAATGTGTTAATTCCTGAGATTTGTCAAAATTTACTTTTTTCCCCTTCATGGACTATTTCTTGCTTTGATTAATCATCATTTTACAAAGGGAAATTTTTTTTAGTAGATGATTCTTCGATTAATTTTTTCACTTATTATCTTCCTTGAAAGCATGCTCTCTTTTTACTTTTCTGTTCCCAAGGCTGAGAATAGTGTGTTGTGTATTCTCTGAAAGCTGTCCAGATTTGCTCTAAGTTAATCAGATGGTGTGTTGTGAGACTGCCTTTAGGCACTCAACTGGTGCTAGTCTGGAACAGGATTGGATTTCCTCTCAGATTCTTGAAAACGAAATTTTTCCCTTAGCTTTTTATTCAAGCAGTAGAAAAGGAATTCAAAGGACTTTTTTATGAAAAGCCCTTTCAGATTAAAATAAAACCATTTTGATTGAGAAAATATGTATTGGCTGCCTTTGCAAGTGAAAGTGAATGAAAGAATTTGAGAGTGTATCTGTACTACAGAGTTAATTGCAAGCTCTACGTCAAGTGTTGTTTCCAATTGTCTCCCAATCACCTACAAAGTATCTAGCTTGGAAGTGTTGCAGAGCTTCTAGCTGAGCAAGCTGCCTCAATGTTAGCTGTAAGCCAGATTGTTGTCTTCATGCGGTGTTGTAGTCACCCCGTGTTGCAGGAAAGAGTGAAGTCAAATCATGAAACTATTGAAATCCTCCAAAACCTTCTCACAGTTGTCCCCTGTATCAAGGAGGATGCAAAGATCCTCCTGCAATTTACTGGGGAAAGTCCTTGAAGCTTCAGTTCTGCAGCACAGAGAGCAGTGGAGATGCCAGAGATTTCAGAGAACTGGGGGGCGTGAAGAGAATTACCTCGCGGGTCTGGCCTCCTAAAAACACCCTTAAATTTCACCCCATCTCTGATTCTGGGAAAAAGGGAGCAGGAACAACGTGTCCCAGTGCTCTGTTGAGCCATAGCTGTGATTTCTGCTCTGTGGGACATTTGGACCCCTGTAACTGACATCCACTATAACTGCATTGCTCAAAAATGTGCCTCAGGACTATCCCAGCAGTTTTCCTCTTTAGCTGTGCTCTGAATTCCCTGACTGTAGGCAAGGACTGGAGAGTTTTCATGCAGATCTAAACAACTAAATGGAATAGGAGACATTGGAGAATTTGGTCTCCTGTTTTAGCAGAGGGCTACAGAAGATGCATTTCATGTAGGTGTGAGGAGAGGTGGAATAAAAATCACCCCAATTTTTTATTGCAGGGATTGTACTCATTCAATGGCTCAACCACGGACTTTCCAAAAGGCACCAAACAGCAGTCCAAATGCAGAAGTAATATGTGTGAGAGGATAAGAGATGCAGGACACTGTTGTACAAAGATTCATGGATAATAACTTGGGATTATCTAGAGAGCACTAATTTAATTTTACTATGGCTAATGAGTTTTGTAGAATTTCTGCTTTAGGCAGCTGCTCCCCATCCTCCTCACTTAAAAGAAAAAAAAAAAAAAGAAAAGAAAAGACTCAAACTCCTCACTTTATCCAGATAAAACAGTTTCCTTAACTGGGTAGTTCCATGCCTGTTCCATCCCTGAAGTCTAAATTGTCTGAAATTAGTAAGCAAATTAAGCACACTGGCACTGGAAATACAATGCACTTAATGCACTAGTATTTCAATATATTTATTGTCTTCAGGTACTATATGCGATTTCAAATGTCTCATGGTGTCAATTCAGGACTTTAATTTCTTAATGCTGGTGCCCTACATGCAGCCCATAAAGAAGAAATATTTCCAGTTCATCAATCCATTACAGTATTTCAGAAAACTGAAGCTCTTAATATTTAGTAGGTCCCACTCTTAGTTTTTTGGGGGGGTTTGTTTCGTTTTTTACTTAATTGGGTAAATAGTTTCATTCCACATAGTAAATTATTTTCTCCAGGTTTATGTAGGTCTAGCAGACAGCAAATGTAGCTTTATCTACCATCCTCCCAAAAAATATGAGAACACACCATCTCATAATGAAACTGGAGCTGGAAAATGGGGGTAGGAGAGGAAGCTCTATACAGAAAAGATGAGGCTCATTCTCTTCTGGTTTGACAGAACTGAGATTGTGGATGAGGATGGCTGAGAAGAAACGTTGGCTAAGAAAATGTGAGATTTGTGAGAAAATGTGTGAGTGCATTTTCCTTCTCATATTTCCACTAGAGCATAATTTCCTGAAGAAGTGATAGAAACATAGGTAATGTCGGTGACATCACTGACATCTTAGCAACTCCAGGTTATCTTTGCGTTAGGTGAGTCTTCCTCTGTTTTTAAGGAAAATATAGCTACTGTTTAAATACAAATACTGTAAACTATTCAGCTCATGGCATCTGATTATTTATTTGTTTATTTTTCTTCATGGGGAGAAAAAGGTTAAACACAATTACACCTTTGCTCCTACATGATAACAAGCACAAAGCTCTAACTGAGTATTCAGAAATAATAGCTAAATTCCAACAGTAACATGATGATTATCTTGTGGAATATCTTCGCATTTACCTGGATATAGCAAGTATTTCTTGTTTGCAAAATACTGATTTTCACTTTTAAATGTCTCTGTTGTGGGTCTAGCTCAGTAGAACAGCCTTACCCAGTGGGGAATCCACAGCTAACATTGGTAATATTGATAAGTAGAACCATCTCAAGCCATGACCAAACTGAACAGTAATTCCAGAGCTACACTGGCATGTTGCTCCTCAGTGCAGCAGCCAGCACAGGGCATCTTGGAAGGGAACTGAACAGGCCCATGGTGGATGCCAGTGAGATGGATGGGTATCGTGTAGAGAGGATGACAGTAGAAATCCATTTTTCCTCAGTTTTCACGCACACTCTTCTCAACTGCTGTTTTTCAAAAGAATTTTTAACTAGGGCTAATGCTTAGCTCAGGGTCATAATCTCAAAGTAGATGGGTGTAACGTAGATTGTACTTTTAAGGTATTAATAAGAGTTAATAGAATTGGTTTATAAATATTTCTGAGAGAGAAAATTTTACAGCTAGACTTTATTATTAATTCACTGGTATATTGTTACTTTTAAGGAATGGCTAGATTTCATTTGTGAATAAGTAAAAAGACTGAAAAGGAGAAAAATTTATTTGTGTCAATATTGTCATCTCCAAAATAATTGTAAGCAGATGTACAAAGTTGCATAGACTACAGGACAGAGAAATCAGTGATTTTCAAACAAACAGAAATTTATTTTTAATTTTACAGTGTTTTAAGAGAGGCAAAAGAGGGTATCACTGAGCTTTTTATAAAACCCTAAGCTGCGTCTTCAGCCTATAGTAATTTAATTCTTGTATTCAGAATGACCATAGTCTGATTTTACTGTCAGTGGAACCTAATCTACTTTTTAAGCTGTATGACCACCATTTGTAAATACAGCTTTTAGCTGCAAAACCCTCAAAGACTGCCTGCATAGTAGGTGCCAGCCATCTAATATTGTATCCATGAAGCTGGAAGTGAGCAGGCCAAATAACTTTTAGTCCATCTGTGTAAGGAGTAAGAGGGAAGTTGTAATGTGAGAACTGAAACTAATACAAGGAGGTGACAGAGTATTTTTCAGTGGAATGGTGTTTATGTGGGAGAGAACTATAGCAGAGAGGATGCAGAGGAAAACAATGTGAGCAAAAATGGAACAATATGGTCAATTGAAAAGCTAAATGTAAAGTGATTTTAAAAGATTTTTAAAAAGGCAAATTATGATATGGAAACAAAGGGTAGGATTTTTATCACAGATATTAGGACTGTGACAGAGTTTGTGTTTCAGGAGGTTGCAGAGCACATAAGTGATGTCTTCCATGACTTTGAGGTTGGAAGAGATTCAAAGTAGGTGTTCTCAGCCTCCTGTCACATCTCTGCTGTACAAGTTGTCGTTAGGATACTTCAGGTACCTCTAAACAGTTCAGCTGAAGTATCCAAAGCAAACTGGCTGTGGCAGAAGGAATCTCCATACCTTTGCTTCTTCATGATGTATTACTATTCTATGACAAATGTTACTTATTGTAATTGCTATGAAATTTATATTATTATTGCTGCTGTATTACTGACAAACATCTTACGAAAGCAGGAGAAGCTAAAAACACAGGAACAGATAATTTTTAATCAAAAATAGTCACAAATGAAGATGTCTTCTGAAAGCAATCATAATCACTGTGAAAGAGGCCAAAGATCTGTGCAATGTTTTCATAATTTTACAAGATTTGGTACAAATTACTGCGCTTACAAGTTAGGCTTTTGATTAAACATCAGAGGGATTGGTGTGTTCAAACCTTGGTTTTGCAATACCTAGCCAATACAAACTTTCTTTCATTGTTGAATTATTGTCTCCAATCCTACAACTTGTAGGAATTATATTCACCGATTTGTATTAATTCTTACTCCAGAAAATGTACTCTTCTTTAAATCCTTTGAATTAGCTCCTCGTTGAGCATAGCTGAAGAAGGCAGAGTTGCTTCTACAGAAGGAGGGGGACACAGCAAAATGGATTAAAGAGAGTGAAAGCAGTAAAAGAGATTCAGGAAGAGGATATTTTTAGGGAGACCCTTTACAGTAAAGATAAGTGTTGAAGAGCCCAAGAAACAAAAATGAAACACCTGAGGTGAGCAGGGCCAGTGAGAATGGAAGACATTAAGCACTCTGGGAAGAAAACTCACATCATTAGAATGAGGCATTTACTCTCTCTCGATCCGAACGACAGAAGCAAGACAATCTGCTGTTTATGTTGTAAAAGTGTTTGCAGTGGGAAGTATGGTATATGCACACAGAAAGAACATCTGTTCGAGGAAGGCTCTTGCAACTATAAAGCTGCAATAATGGGGTAGAAACATCTGCACAGCTTATAGCAGGGCCACCAGTAGTGCTCTTAGGTGGGGGAGGGTACGAGACGTGCCACATGCAGGAGAAGGTCACAGGAAACATCTTTAAGAATGAGGAAAAATTTTGTATATATCCATGCAAACCTAAGTTGCCTGTAGACAAACGGAAGTGTTCAGTGTTGCAGAATACTGCTGTGGAAGTGCTATAAACCCAGAAAAATACATTATTGTCCTTTCACTTAATAAGTAAAAGGACAACTTGTCCATGTTCTTTTGTAGTCACAGGATGACTCAAGGATTTTAAATAAAGCCGAAACATAAAGGTTTTCCTCTGACCACTTAAAGACCTGCAAGATTTTATGGCACAGTTCTGTTAGCAGAACACCAAGAAATTCAGAGAGCAAGTAGAACAAAATGAAGTGCTGACTGGCAGCTTGCTGCCAGTGGTATTGGTGCAGTCCAATTGCAGGAAAATATGCCCAGGCATAGTTCCCTGCAATGGGTACGCAGCAGCAGCTGATACCTGAAAGACTCATTCCTGGTTATTTGGGGTATCACCTCACTGCAGACATTGCAGGGCAAATATGATTACATGATTTGGTGCCCTTTGCCTCAGTTCCTTTTTATTGCAAATACAGTTTAACATGCCTGAATAGAGCAACTTTGCTCGTGTATGGAATTTATAATGAGGAAAAGGGAGGAAATCTACAGCTCATTCCCAGTGTACAGCCTTCAAAGGATGGTGTTTGGCAGCATCATGGCTATGGCTGTATCTGACCAAGGCACTCTTACATGCTTCACACAAAGCAGCCTATCCCTTTGCTCCTTTACAACTCTCCCCTTTCAGACCTCGTGACTTCAAAGCTGGTCCAGAAAGTTTTACAGAAATGTTACAGTTTTTATTCCTTCAGGAATTTGCTGAACTCTAATAATTTGGAGCTCACATATAGATAAATGCATGGGTTTACCTCCAGACAATAACTTCTTTGCCAGTATCTAGGCCTCGAAGTGAAGGTTTTGAAAATTTTAACTTGAATATAGATAAATGAAAATATTTAAATACAAGAAGTATCTGTGAACATGGTATCTTAAACAGCTACTTCTGCTTTTCTTGGCATTTCACTATCTTAAAGGGAGTTCTTTTCCATGTGTTCTTTTCAATGTAAGGGATGGGACAGTGCATCTGATGATTAGGCTGTGTTGAGCAGCCACTTTTATAGCAAAAGCGTGTTGCTGGAAATGGCAATGTGTTTGTCAAGCTCAGCAGGTGAAGACTTTGTCTTATGTTAAGCTTAAAAGATGATTTTTAGAATATGCAAACTGCTGTACGTAATGCTGGATATCCTAATGTTTGCAGACAGACAAAATTTTTGTTCATTTTTTCTGTTCTTTAATGTTTTGCAGCAACAGTTAACAAGTACTATTCTCAGAAATGTGAGCAGAGCTACCTAATTAGGTACAAAAGATGAGTGTATTCTGTTTTACTGGAATCAACAGGAGTAATAGATAAATGGTAATTGTAAAACAAGACAAAGATGATTATATGTAACACAACCTAGATGAGGAACCCAGGTGCCATGACTAGGCACCACTTTCCCACGACTCCCAGGGTGTCATGGAAAGAGAGATGCCTCCAGTACAGAAGATGAAGTTGAGATCTGTGAGAGCCTGTGTCTCTTCCATGGCCATATATGGCACCAAGCCTGCCAACTTTACTACTTCATTGGTATGAATTTTCTGCCTTTCCTGAATTGGTGGAATCCTACTTCAGGAAAGTGCTTTGTCACTTTTATCTCTTGGCATATTCCTCTTTAAGCATCTGAGTAACTCCGGGCAGGTTGAAAGACACTATGTGTATCTAAAAGCAGTGGCACACTGCAGTGTTTGGAAAAAATAAATGGGGAAAGTTCTTCCGCCTTCTAAGCTTAAACATGATGACCCTTTTTTTGCTTCATTTTGATGTCAGTTTTTTGTGTTGGACATCATGCAGTTAAAGGTGTTATTTCCATTTTGGCATATGCCTCATTATTGCTTTAAAAAAAACTTACCCTTTTCCTTGTGAAACATGTGCTTAGCTCCGCTGGTTCTGGAGAGTGTGTAAATGATACTTACCTTGGGAAAAAAGAACTTGACCTTGAAATCAGATACTTTTTCCAGAGCAATCCTGTGCTTTCTGGCTCTGGAGCACTGCATTGCATCATGCTTCGCAGAAGAATTGTTATAAAGGTGATGGTTAGCAAATCTAAAACACTTTATGAAAAATGCCTTTTGGTGGTTGGGGGGGAGGAGAGTTGTTTCATTTTTAACATCAGGATGACCACACATGTGGTCAAAATCCAGATGGAAAAGAGAGTGAAAGACTTCGTCATGTGGAAAATATATCTTTAACAGGGGCTGGGTATGAGAAGAGGAGGTTTGGTCCCTGTTGTCCATGTTACTCTATGTTAGAAGGATGTCAAGCTTCCACATAATTTTAGAACAAAAATCACTCTACCTTTTCTCCCAAGGAGTGAGAAAATTTGGGATTTGCTGCACTGCAGAACAGAGAAAAATTTGAAAATCTCACAACATGTCACTAGACAGGAAAACAATTTCCTTCCTAATTCTAATGACTTACCATTTTTCAAAGAAAAAAATGCCAGTAATGTGTTAGGATTTTCAAATAAGATGGAAAAGAGTCGTTTCATCACTGATGTTATGGTGTAGGTAGAAGAGAACTTTAAAGCTGAAAAATATCAGCCCTCAGGTCAGAAGGGGCTTTTTCCCTGATCTTCCTTTTCATTCATTTTTACAT
Organism: Gymnorhina tibicen; assembly: GCA_013399875.1. NCBI lineage: Eukaryota > Metazoa > Chordata > Aves > Passeriformes > Artamidae > Gymnorhina > Gymnorhina tibicen. The sequence goes on from VXAZ01006396.1 coordinate 375,601, forward strand.
GGCATTTATCTCCAGCCATAGAAAAGGTTATTACTGGGCTTCTAGATACTGGCCATATAAAAATGGCAATATTAAGCAGCGTCAGGTGAGATAAGGAGGAGCAACGACTGTGGTATTTTTCTAGATGATTTTGGCTGCAGTGCTGTCATGCTGTTTTGTGCAGGCAGAAGTGGAGGAACAGCATGCTGAAAGGAACAGTACAGACACACTGGAGATAGCCAGGCCAATTAACACCAATCATCACAGATGCCATTAGCTCCTGGTAAAGAAACCTTAACCCCACAGAGGGATGGTGAGGGTGAACGTGTAGCTACTGGGGATCTCATGGCAAATATAAAGAGCTGCCAGTGGCCAAATAATGTGCTCCTAGAAAAAGACATGGTCCATTATCCCTGCTGAAAACAGAGTGACAAATTACTGTAAAAGTACTGTACTGCAGCTGAAAGAAGCCAATAATTTCATGAATTTTACAGGTACAGCCAACCATAACAGTATGTTCTAGTACTACCCTCTGCATGCTACAGTGCTTTACACTATAGTTCTTTTTACAGTGCTCACAATATAACCCTGTTCTTTCTTATAAACATCCCTCAAGTCAGGATACTGAGAAAGTACATCTGCTCTACCCTGGTAGACAAATAACACTAGGTTTAAGAGACTGTGCTATAACTTGCATGCTTATTACCACAATCCAATTCTGATTTCATCTCTGTTGATCTTGTTTTGGTGTGCATCCGGTGAATAAGAAAGATGTTACTACTGATTTGTACTAGAATTGAGCCTCAAATATCTCCTGTGATGATTAATATCTTCAGACTGTTTCCTGATCTCATCCGTGGTCTGACCAACTCATGCTGCTTCTTGAGTACTGGTATGATGTTCAGTACACTGGGTATGAACATATGCCTTACCCAAAATATAATAATAACCTTGAAAATGCAATAATATCTGGAGTTGAATGCCAAATGCATTTGTTAGTGCACAGATGCACTGGAAGAGGGAAGTGAAAAGAAGGGAGATACCTGGAAAACTTTATGAAACAACAAAGGCAGGAGGTACAGTAGTTGATGTGCTTCAGTTTTGGATGTGGAAAACATTGGATGCACGATGATGGTCAAAGGAGAGAAAAAACAGCTGGCAAAAGCCAGTTCAATCAAAAAACTTGGGGTTGCTTTTACTTAAATAGAGCGTATGCTGCTTCATCATAGATCACTGCTAAGAAGTCCTTTGTTAGAGAGAAGAAATTTAGCAATAAGTGCCAGTGTTCAATCAGTGACTCCTTTTTTGATCAACATATTTGCGGAAGTAAGGACGAAGATCTTTTCTAGAGGGAACTTAGTTAGGAAAGGACAGTTTTTGCACTGAACTTACCTGATGTGATTCTTTTGAAACAAATAGCTTTGTTAGTGCTTGTTCTGTGATTTATAGACAGAAAACCTTAAGAACTGTGCAGTTAGTTTACAAATACTTTGAAAAGTGAAAGATTAAATAATTGATTGGTGTCAATAATATCCACATAGCAGTGTAAATACAGTCTGTGATTTTTCTGTGTAGCATCTTCTGAACTTGGGATCTTAGTATTTCACAAATGCTGGTTCTAATTTCTGTCTGTACTAATGGCTTTATTGACTATATGAAAGGAAAAGCATACATTAAAAGAAAAAGTACACACATGCAAATCAGACTTGTCCCATTGAGCTGTGTTAAACAGGTGTTATACCTCCCCTTTTTGCAAAGAAAACTCTTGAACGAAGGCAATGCGGAAGACGTTGGTAGCACAGTAGAGAGCACAAACAATTTTCTTCCAGTCTAACTGATGTTTTACTCAACCACAATTAATTGCCTGTTGCTAATGGTGGTTCTGAGGTCATAGAAATGGGTGTATGTTAGAACTGGGTTTGATCATGCTAATAACAGTGGTTATTAAATGATGTCTCTCTGCTCCAGTCTGTCCTACAGCTGGGATAATTCTTAACTTTGTGTTTTGTTTACTGGTTGCATTTTTGATGACAGCAGTTTTTATAATTCTTTGATTTACCATCATCAGAGGAGAAAGCAGCCTATAATGTTAACTGCTGGTGTCAACACAGAGAGACAGGACAGGACTATAATTGTTGGAATTGTCATTCAGATGTGTGTGACTTGATCCAATAAACGTAGGTTTCTGGCACCTTTGTGAGTGATGCTTTTACAACAGACTGCTGCTTGAGCTTGTCTTGAAAGGATTCCCGGCACCAAGAAGTGCTACTGCTTTCAGGTTCTTCCCTTAAAGGGAAAGTCTGCACAGCTCTCTCGTATGATCAGGTGGATTTAATACCACACAATAGAAGAGTAAGAAGGGACTACCTCTAAGAACGCTTTTCTTCTGCTACATTTTTAACTGCCACTAATATATCAGACAGCTAGGACATAAAAAACTTAAGAAACTTAAGTAAAAAAGCCCAAAGTAGGCATCCATGTTGCTCCTTTACCTTTATTGCACTGGCAAATTTTCCAGTATCAGACAAAGGGTACACAAATAGCAGAAAAATGCAGACAGGCTAAAATGCAAACTTTCAGAAGTTGGCTAGAGAACAATACTCTTTCTGTCCTGAGAGCTGGAGTAATCCAGTAAAATCTTACCACTGGTTCAAAGCATGAAACAGAGTCAAAGATGTAAAAAGACTCTCAGTGGATTAAACCAAATCCACAATGGCAGCCAAGCATACCAGCTATAAATGTTCTCACTCAGCCTGCGGACACGGATGCTCTCCGAGTCTCAAGTGATAAAGCACTTATACATTTGGCTTTGGGCCAAAAGATTTGGAGATCTGAGGCAAAACTGATCACTTTAGGAGAGAGTCTGCTATGGGTAATTAAAGGCAGATTATTGGATTAAGATTTGATGCAAATTTGAAGTCCTTCCTTTTCTTTCCAGATTTATTTTATTTTTCTTGTCTTCTTTGTCTCTGGGTAACTATAATTGAATGCGTCTTTAAACTGTAAATTGTAATTTTGCTGTCAGCAGTGGAGCTTTAATTTCAGATGTTTATTAGAAAATTTCTCTGTGAGCCTCTGAGTTTTGTTAGCTGGAGGGACTTGAATCAATTGTATAGCCTCCCCCACAAAGCTGTGGACAGTTTTGGTGCTTTGAATGCTTTATTTGCTAGTGTGAGAAGAAGAGATAATCTCTGTCCCAAGCCATATTCCCCTCTTCTTCACTGTAGTCAAGTTCTTCTGCACATATTTGTTTTTAGACAAAAGGATAGAGTCCCATCAAGGTTCCCTGTCTGGGAATGTGGCTCTGGCCCACATTTATGGCCATGAAGAATCCACTGTAATATTCTCTTCAGAACTGCAGCGAGAAGGGAAGGTTTCCTCTTATGTAGATGAACAAATGCATCTCTACTCAGGAGTGCTGCTCTCATGAGTTGCTACTGAAAGATATGACAAAAATAAATGAATGCGGAAAAATGGAGGAGAAACAGTCGCAGGGAGAAGTCAGTCTAATTTATGAGCCCCCATTGCTTCTTCAAAGGAAATATATACCCTCTTGCAAAAAAAAGGGGGTGGAGGATAAAAGCAGCAGCTGAGGATTCTTGGAGTGCAGGAGAATCCTCAGCTGCCATGGAAATAATGAGGACGGCACCAGCTGTTCCCAGTCGGTCCCACACACTTTGGGGGGCACTGTTGAAGGCCAGCTGGTGCACGCTGCTCAGGTGATGCTGTTGGTGAGGTATAAATGGTGTGTGCTCAAACCACTAAGGAAAGGTTTAAAATGTGTTTAAAGATCATCATAGCAATGTGGAACAGGTTCTTTTCTGCTTCACTCAGTTATGTTTTGTAAAACATGCTGTGGCATCATGAATGTGTGTCTGTGATGAGTAACTGAATTATGTCACTGTTGCATCTGTGCCTTTTCCTCCTGTTCTCTACCCACTTCTCTGTGACTTCACTGCTCCATGTCCAGGGTGCTGGTTGACTCTTTGGTAGCTGGGCTTTGTGTCTGTAATGCCAGGTGAATCATGTATTTTTACATCAATAATCTGAAAAGAAACAGCTATTGAGGCAGTGAATGAATGGAGAGGCTGGATGGGACCATGTCATCATTAGACAATTTTTGGGGGATTAGACGTTTTTTTTTGAACCCATTTGAGAAAACATGGCATGATGTATTTTATCCTTGTTCAAGACAGATAGTTAAGGGAGTTTTTATTTTTCTAATCCTCTCTAACAGTGCACCTCAGGCTTTTATTGTGTAGTGTACCTATACTTGGTGGAGGCTTGTTGCTTAAATAGCTGTAGCTACTCAAGCAACAATAAAGCTGTGTCTGCAGAGTGTACCTCTGCCCCTTTACCCATTGTGCTACCTGCAAGAGACAGCAGAACCAAGCAAACCTTTCATACGTGCCTGAAGAATGGGGCCTACTTAAACGCTGTGCTGCAACATGTTGGTTACATGATGGCATTATGTCACTGTCAGTCATTCCGCATAGAGCTCTAATATTGCTCACTCTCACTCTCTCAGTCCTTCTCGCTCACTCTAATTGAACCCCTTATAATTAAGATAAATTCTGAGCAATCAAACCTGGAATGTGGATGAACAGTCCCTTGTGCAATCCCAAAAGTTCAGCTTTAGGAGGTTACTTCACTGCACTGTAAATCATTATCCCAGTTTAACTACAGCATGTGGGACTGCGAGTTCTTGGAAAAGCTTGCTACAGCAACTTCATTTATGAAGATAACTCAGTAGAAAATGTTCTGTATTTACAACTGTGTGATTTTATAGGGCAAACTGGATTCTTTAATGTTAGCACCTTAGCAATCAGTGAGAGGCAGTCCAGTGCGTAGACCTACAGTTCATTACCAGAAAATGAGGTGTGACTCCTGAAGATGGATTTCTAGTATCTGTAAGTCACACCAGCATTTCAAGATAGAGGGGGACACACAGCTTATTTCACTTAGCTTGAGGTACAGCCCTCTTCTGATGAGTAACAAGGCTATGATGCAGAGGTGCTATGAGTCAGAGAAATACTCAGTCTATGATGGGGGGAAAAATGAAACAAAGGAGCTTTCAGAAAGACTAATAAAAAAAAAGAGAATACGCTGATTCTCATAATAAAGACCAGAAACACTCATGTGGTTTGAATGGCCGTGAAACCAGAGGTGCTTGGACCAGTCCTGTGATCACAGCTTCAGACAGTTCCCAAAGCCTGCTCAGAGCAGAGGCCAGCAGAAAGAATGATGTAGTTTCCTACAGGGTTCAACAGGATTCTGTATTTATTGATTCTGTCCAACCAAGATTCATTTATGCAGCTTTTCTGTTGTTGGGCTTGTACATAGCGTTGTGTGACCTTAGATCCTAGACCCCTCCAACTGTTTGGATCATTCTTCAGACTTACTTCCGGTTTATATTTTTGGCAATAATTTGTGCCTAGCTCTTCCTGATGTGGTGTTACAACACGACTAATAACTTCTCAGACATTCCCCAGTTTAGGCATAACTTCATTGGGCTGCGTTTTGAGTGAGTCTAGACCATGTCCAGGTTTATGTGAAAGCCCTATCAGGTCATTTGGTGCATACTCAGGAAATTGTAATGAATATCAGCTTTCCCTAATTGTGATGGCTGCCTGAGGGGAGACTCATGAGGGGCTCAGAGAGCAGGAGTATCTCAATGTTTATGGCTGCTTCTAAGACTGCTCTTCAAAAACAATTTACACATACTGACTTTAACTATGCAAGCAGAACTGCACAATGTAAGAATGAGTGGGGTTTTTCCTTTCAGATCATCTGGGGTTTGAATTTGTTTATTAGGATGACTTGCAATTATGGTCTCTTGAAGCAGTACAGCATCACAAATATCACATGAAATGTTCATAGACGTCTTGTATACCACGGCAGTTTGAGGGGAAGAACCAAATATGCCTTTGCTTCCATGTTTGCTATCTTGACCTTTCAATTATGGATGCAGCCTTAAATTTCATGATAAAGCAGCCAAGTCATTCACAGATGTGCTTGACCCAGCTGTTTAAAGACCAGATAGAAAAGCAAATTTCAGATCTGAAGGCAGCACAAAGATGGCTTGTTCCAACAGTCCAAACTGAAATGTGAAAGAGATAAGCTTTGCTCAGGCTGGACTTCCATGGAACATCCTGCTTCGCTGTAAAGGAATTTACATTTATTTTGTATGCTGTCTGTGGGGATCCCCAAAAGGAATTTGACATCCTTAGGATCAAGGAATTTGACATCCTTAGCACCATTTCCTCCTTTCCATTCATAGACCACTCTTTCAGATGTGATCTTTGTCTTAGGTGGTTTTTGATCTTCATAAAACGAAACACCCAGAAAAACAACAAAACGACTGTTGATTTTATGGCAGAAAAATCTTACCATGAAATAATTAGGTAGACTCTGAAATCATGGCCAAGAAATAGCCTTTAGTGCACAAGACCTCTTATTACGTGCTCTGACACTATTTACTTTTAAGTTGCCTGAGCTGCAGCCCTTCACATGTATAAGGTATTTTGTGAAGGTTGTGATTCACCCCTGTGCAGAGGGCTGGTACAAGCTAAAAGCAGTCAAATACCTCTCAAACCCTCAAAATGGCTCTTACATTGGATCCCACTCTGGGGGAGGAAACAAAAGGATCATTTTAAATATATTGCCCTGTCTGGGATCTCTTTCTTCTGTATGCCAATGCTTAAATAAAACCTGATTTATCTTATTAGGTAGGAATTTATTGCCACATGTATTTCTGAAAACGATTTTTCCTCCTGGTTTGGGACCCAATTCTCTGAAGTGCTGAGCCTCTGCAAAGGGGTGCTGAGCACCTTGCATCCTGCTGAAGTTCAAGGCGGGGTGAACTCACTCAGCACTTCCATGATTAGGCACTTTGTGACTGTGTTAAAGCTTTTCTATCAGAAAGAATTGCTCTTTTCATGGCATTTATTACATGTCTCCTTGAGTGTCCTTTGCAGACTCTTTCTGCCATCTTTCTGTAATACAAGGAAATTTGATCCTGGAGTTATGGTGACAAACCCTTTCAAGCCATGCCACTGCAGCTTTTCTTATCACCAAAAACCATCAGCAGAATTACACCTCTCTATTATTTTGGTGCTTTTTTCTTATATTTTATGATACATGGGCTTGAAAGCTCAAGTGTATATTACTGCTCAGAGACATAGAAGATGGCTTTCACGTTAAAATCTCTTTGAAGAAAGGAGTAAAGGGGGAGGGAACCTAATTAAGTAATTACCTGGTTGTCTCAGTTTATTGAGATATAAGTAATAACTCATTAACAGCAAGGCTCTTCTGGGTGACTGATAAATAACCGCCTAGAAAGCTCTTTGCAATGGTAGTGGCAAAACAACTGAGCATTTCCTGCAGTTTGCTCTGCTCTGCAGTCCTGCTCTCTTCTTCCCCCTTCTTCCACCCAGGCACTTCTTCCTTCTCCACTTATGTTTCTACCCTGGGCTTGTGTTTCTGGAAATCTGTTATGTTGGTGGCTGGTGGGTTTGCATGGGCCCAACTCCACATTTTTGAGAACTGAACTGCCACAGCTCAGGTTGATAACAGCTGAGGATTTGGGCCTTTGTGAATCCCTTAATCCTCTATCCCAAACCAATCTGGGCAAGAATAGAAGCTGAATTATAGACGCATACCCTTCCTTTTTTAAGTAAGTCTTGTTTGTGAGCATTTTTATTATTATTTTCCCTTTTGCTCACCAGTGTAACTCTTCTGTATGTTCAGAACACACAGCTGTGAGGCTTTTAACTTCTGTACATTAGCATCTTCATTTCGAAAAGCAGCAGTGGCCTCTCTGAGTGGAAAGTGCTTTTAGACCTGCTTAAAGTAGAAATGACTGATAAGCTAAACTAGGCTGATTAAGAAGGGTTTTTTAAAGAGTGTTTTGCCTTAGCTGCACCAGTTACAAAGTTTAATTCAAAACTGAAATAAAGAGTGTTGGCTGATCCACACTTGATGGAAAACTGTCCATAGATTCTTTCTTCATAAGCATCATCACCAAGACTTTATTTCTAAAGTCCAGGATGATACCTGGGCAGAGCCCTTAGTCAGGCTGCAGAGTCGTGCCTGATGTCACCCCTTGTCCTTTATTGTTACTGAGGATGGGTGTGAAGGAAAAAGTCTCCCCTTTGAATTCCGGGTACAACAGACCAGCTGAGTCTGTTGAGTATTATAGGACTGGATGAGTCAGTACTTTGGACAGTTTTCCTGGGCATTTGTAAAGGAAGAAGGAAAACCCATGTCCCTAATCCTCCCCCACAGCTAGCCATACAAATTGTATGTTTTTTCTCACACGGCTTCAGGCTGGAGTAGTACCAGCCAGGTCCTGACCCATGTGGACTCTTTGCTGCCAGCAGCCTCCAGGGGCACATCTGGGCACTACGAAGGGTCAGTTTGACTTTGGAAATGTGTTTCTTTCTGGCATGCCCCACTGCCTCTGTGTCAGCTTTGGGTTTTTCAGTCCATGAACTGCCTGAGCTTGCTGCAGGCCATCCACTGTATCCCCTTGACGCTGATGGCTAAGCTTGTTTTGGGGGTTGAAGAGGAGGGACTGAATGGCATCAGGATAGGAAATCAGACCAGGGCTTCAGGTTAAGGATAATCAATTTGATTTTAAACTTTAAATTTATGTTTCCTACCCATGGCATAAGCTGCTCTTCTATTGGTGCTTCTTTGTACATTAAATCTTCTGTCCTTCACTCCACTCCACTGCTCCAAAGTTTCCTGTCTGTAAAATTGCTATAGTCACTTCATACAGAAATTAAAGTGTATTCTTCTATTTGCAAGCAAACCTGACCGGATCGCTTTTCATAGAGGTTGGGTACATGGTATATTTGACAACATGAAAGACAGCTTGGATGAAAAAAGTTGGATATTTAAAAAAAAAAAGTATTTTAAAATATCTTAGTTGTATTTTGTATCTTGTGTAATCAGATAAATCAGTATGCAGAGCAGAAATCTGAGAGTCCTTAGGTCCGTTTGGACCAGGCTATGTTGTCCTTGGGCTCTGTATTTGATGTACAGTTGTGTAGTGTTGCATAACCATCCCTTTGCAAACATTAACAATTATCTAAGGTTCAGGCTGAGTGACAGCTATGCATTGTCAATAGGTCTGTTTAGGTGGCAGGGTGATGTAAATAAGGATGACTAAGCCATGCCACATAAACAGAATTCACCGTATGATATTGTTCTCTTTGCATTTTTCTAAATCTTTTGAAGTTAGGGAGGGGGAAATGACAGGATGCAGGAAAGAAGCACAGCTCACAGCTCAGCAGTCAGTTGGAGTTTGAGATTTGAATTACAATATCTCCGCCAGATGGACACAGATACCTATGAGGATGCCAGGACAAGACTGCTTCTTAGAGAGGTCAAGTGACTCAGTGTGTTTCACCACATCTGTAAATTGAAAATTAAAAACTTGGAGGCATAATTGTCATAATTTCCAAAATTTAAAGAGACAAAATTAATTTTTTCCTTTTGTGTTTTGTTTTTTTTTTTTCCCTCCTTCTTTGTCTGGAATATAGATTAGAACCCCATTCAGAAGGCTCATTTTTCCTTGTCAATCAGTAAGGGCAGCCAGTCAGACCTCATCAGTGTAATAATGGATGTTCAGAGTGAATTAGTTAGCCTGATCATATCAGAGGTGACACTAAAGAAGGGAGGGGAATACTTTATGGTCTGTGGTATATTCACTTCTCTGGTAATTTGTCCACATCTGGAAAAGAGAGGAAACAATCCTCCCTAGCTATGGCCAAACAATTTCAGCAGGAACTGAGGTAGAAGATCACCCTCTGAATGATGCTGGTCTGGCCAAAGCATCACACTAAAAGCTCTGCAGTGCCAAGAGCTTAAACACCCAAAGTATTCCTTGTTTACCACTTCCCTCCTCAGCTTATACTTCTTTAAACTCTGATATGTCAGAAGTCTGAGATTCTGACTTCCAAAAACTTGACTGCAATACAATTTTTAATTACTTGTTTTATTCATTATATGTTGTTTATACTGCAGAGTCTGCTGGTAATCCAGGCTCTGGAGAAAGTAGACACTTGAAGAAAATGCAGTGAGAGAGCCAGAGAGCATTTTGGCTTGGTCTGGGTGAATTTGAATGATGGGGAAGTAAGCCTGTCTTTGCACTCAACAGACTTCTTTGAAGGAATGAGAGTGATATAAAATGATGAACTTTACTCCTGGATGGGTCGGAACAGAGAATGGAGATAGGACTGGCTGGTCTCTGAGTGATCATGTTGTCCCAGCTGCAGACAAGCTGTAAGGATATTTGCTTGGGCACAGAAAGGGAATGCTCTTAAGAGCATTAGGACAGACAAAGGGGCTGAGATAGGGAGATGAAGCAAGAGCTTTGAAGAACCCATCAGAAGATCAGTGTGGGGCAGAAATGACAGCTGGGTGGGATGGAGCAGGGACAGAGGTTTTACTTCTCTTCCTTGGCTAAGGGAAGTTCACATAGCCTTACAGAACAAATGAGATGGGCAACCAGACCTTATTGTCTGCTGGCATCACCTCCATACAAAGAGAGTTTGTGGGCAAAGGGGTTATTTGCTCTCAAGAAGAGCAAATCACCAGGTTGCTCCATAAGTGGTACCTTTTAGATATTTCTGCAATACCCAGATGTGGCAGGATAATGTTGTGTTGTATTGCTCAGAGTTTCCCTGCAACTTTCTGTATGTAAATATTGGTTAGAAAGCCTAGAGCAAAAGACAGAGGAGATGAGTTGTAAGCTTTTTGTAGTTGCACTTTGATAACCTTCAAGGTCTTATGAAAACAGACACATCCCGCCACACTCCCCCAAAAAATGCATTTGTTATGAAGATCAAAATACATACGTAAAAGCTGCTGAGACAAGAACAAATTAATTTAAATCTAGGCACAAATAAACGTAGGCCAGATATTTTCAGAGCACCAGTCATCAGAGAAATGAGATTCTGAACAGACACTAGTCAGAAATTCAGCTGGTCTTAAGATGAAGATCAATATATTTGCAAAGAACTCTTAAGACATTGGTCAAGAATAGCAAGTACCTGGATGACATCACTGAGGAAGATTTTCTGCTTTATGAGTTGTATATGAGTTGTATCTATATTTAATGTTTCTCCTGTATTAACAGGACCTTGTGGGGAAGTCTCACCTATTTGAGAAATTTCAGTATGACTGGCTGAGCATCTTTTTCTGGTAACCAAATTTGATTGTCCACAAAATTAATTTACTCTATACTCCCAACACACAAATAAGTATATATGTACACACTCATGCATACATATGCATATACCTATCTCTATATACTTATATAAACAAATGGAAAACACAGGCTGCTATGAATGAATGACCAAGAGATTGAGTGGTAAAATTTACAGAATAGAATAGTATTTGTCTAGGTCCTTACACTTTGACACCTAACTTGGAGCTTTTACAATGGATATGATTCTTAAAGTACAGTGATTTTTAAAAATCAGGTCTATTAAAGGGCTTATGTGGAGCATCCAAAAATCTAGCTTCCAGTTAGCATTTGAAAAGTTATACTATTGTACAGTTTAAGTGGGAAGAAACCTTAATTTGCTTCGAGTCATATAGTTTTATTACTTAGAAATCTGTTTTCACAACATAAACTCGGTAAGAACTGCTATTTTGAACTACTGTGATGACAACCTGTATGTGTCTAAATAGAGAAAATTATATCTCAAAAGGTCCTCGCGAAAATTCTTAGGAGTTGTGATCTGTGGCCATTTTTTTCTTGCAAAAACTCCAACTGATGATTTTTTTTTGCCTAGAGACATTTTTAGGAAACCATTTCTAATTTACATTGTTCCATGAAAGACTTGCATAAAGCTACTAATATAATACCAGATGACTTGGGGGGATTAAATAATCCGTGCAAATATTGACTCACAAATATCCAACACATTCAGCAGACTGTTAATAAGTAATTCACTGGCTAAAATGAATACAGAAGTTCAAAGCATTTCTCTGAAAGAAAGTTTTCGAAGATCACAGCCCCATCACTAAAAATTTACCTAAAGGAAAAAAAAAATCACAAAATCACCTGGCTCCTAATGCAATGTAACAGATATTCTTTTCCCTCCCCACCCCTCCACTGTCATCCAAGCTCTATTAGCTTTTTTATTTTGAGCACTGTATTTATTAGATCAACATAAGTTTCATTAGCTTCTAGAATTTTGTTGTTGCCCATTAATGTTTTCCTCACTTTTGGAGTGCCGTGCATCAAAGCTGGAATGTTATTGGCGCACAGCAGTAGAGAGAGGTTTCAAATTTAGTCTTTTTTCTTCTCCAGTACAGAGAATACGAAATACTGTTTTGCAGAAACCTCTGAATAACTTTAGGAATGTCTGCCTCAGAGGAGCCATGTATTATGCACCCATCTTCTGGTTTCAGGTTTTTCTTTTTTTCTTAGGGGTAAGAAAATGTTGTTGCAGTGAAATCTGCCTTCTGGAGTGAGGGTATATCAATAAAATAACATACAGTTCGGAACTGAGAATATTTACAAAATCTGTTAAAGGTTTTCTGTTCCCCAGCTGTTTCTCAGAAGGCTCACCACCAAGATGATTCATACAAAAAAATCTTAAGTAATTTTTATTAATACATTCCCAAAACATTTTAAAATACTTTGAGACAGACTATATTTAAAGTTCTGTTAGCTGTCATGGATAGCCTAGGCAGCCTGTCATCAGATGGACAGTTCTTCATTGATTCCTTTCTTTTGACAAGCGTCTCTGGTTTTACATGCAAATTTGTCATCTTAAATTTATCCAGTATATAACCATTCTCATCCCACAGCCATGCTGCTAATCATGTTCAGTATCAGTGTACTGCTTAATTCCCACTCGGACGCTATCGGTGAGCCTTGAAGGAGAAGCAGCAACTTTTCACTTTGAAAAGTTGCACTTGTGGTGTCTCTGCAGCCCGATACTAACTCTTTTGAAATATTCCTAGAGACAGCCTCCCCACTGAATCAGCCTAAGCTAGTTCAGAATGCTGCCATGTGTGATAGGATAGCTTCTTGGGAATGGTATTGCAGAAGCACAAATGATCACCGCAGTACTCACTGAAAACTTTAGAGATGGTGGCTATCCTTAAGATAACCAACTGCAAATTTCCTGGGTAACATGCCAAGGGAATGTTAATAGGGTATGGACTGCAGCTGGAATTATCACGGAAAGACACAATTTCTGGCAGCACAATTAAAATGTACAGCCGTGTTTGCCAGAGTGTTTTCTAGCTGAGTGGCAGCATTCAATGAAACAATCGAAGAGCCTCCCAACAATCTGAACGGTGGCAGAACAAAGCCATCTTGAAGCAAGCCTACCTCTTGTCATGAGTTGTTTGGCACAATAAGAAGTTTTCTTTACCATAAACTTATGACTGACCCTGCAAAACAGTAAATAACTGAGCAACCTGGTCTCGTGGAAGGTGTCCCCACCCATGGCAGGAGGATTGGAATGAAATGATTTTTAAGGTCCCTTCAAACCCAAACCATTCTGTGATTCTATGTATGTATGTATGATTCAAGCTTCTCAAATGGGTACTAATCAAAACATGGAATATTGCCACTTTTGCTGTCTTCATACAATATGAAGGATGCATTCTGCTTGGATGAGTTTAGAAAAGACCTTCAAGGAGGTTTCTGAAGAAAAGCATATTAAATTTTTATAACCTGTTACAGCAATATGCATCTAGCAGTGTTCAGAACATTTCAGATGGTTTGGTTTACCTCTGAATAATGTGCTACGCAGTGTTTGACCTGGAAAACAGGCTCTGAGAAGCCCACCTTTCTTTCTGACACCACTGAGCCAAACAATCTGGGGTATAGCCTCAGCTGCTGTCAAAGATGTTACTGCTGAAGTCAGTGGAAGCACACTGATTTACATTAGCAGAAGTTCTGGCTCTGTGCCTTCTTTTGTCTTCCATCCCAGTTCCAGGGTTATAACAGACCACTCCTGAGTCAACTGGAAGGATTAGGCTGATGATTTGGTATTTCAGGGATTAAAATGCAGCCTATGATGGAGCATATGGTCTTCTTCTGCCCTTTACTATTCCTATATCATGCATCTAATGCAATCTGCTGCCACAGAAATAGGAAGCCTTATAGCCTACTAGAAATAGAATAAATAAGAGAGATGTAAATAATAGCACCCTGTATAAATGATGAAAAGAGCACACAATAAGTTTATTACTCCAAGAAAATGAATTGGTTAAATTGTGTGAGCATATCTGAGCTTTTAAAAAACAAATGATCAAAGCTACAAATTACATAGGTCTTTAACAGTACAAATAAAGAAAATTAATAACCGGCCCAGCCAGTATTAAAGATTGTGTGGCTAGAGAATTCATCACTCTATTGACTTGAACTTTGGACTGGTTACATAGCCCAGCTGTAACTAAAACATACACACAGTTTACCTGCCTCAAAACTTCATCAGGTTACACTGGGTTAAAATAAATGCCAAAAGCTTGGATGAATCCAGAAAGGCTTTTGCCTCCTGCACTAAAATATGAGATCACTGCCCTTTATGTTTCAAATTGTATCACAACAAACATTCTGTGTAAGAGGATACAGCAGTTTATATTGCAAATGCATCACAGTTTCTGCCAGCACAGAACTGGCTTTTATTTTTTTTTCCACCCTTTTTCTCCAGTATTCTAAAGCACTGCCTTAATCCTTCGTTAAACAAAATTATCTCTAGTCTCATTAGGACTCTGGAGTTCATCGCAACTGGCACCAAGCAGCAAAGAGGCAAAGAGAAAAACTGGGTATCAGCACTGATAACAGGCAACATGCGTGATTCTTCGGTGCTGAAATACTCTTCTGCCATGGCTGTCTGTAAGTGAATTGGCTGGACAGATTTTCCAGATCCCCTGAACGTTCCTAAATTACTATACTCACCCAATTACAGTCCTCAGGGGTCACATTTCATTTTCTGAAAACTGGTAACAGGCCACCACAGCTGATGAAATGATGTGGGTATCCAGGCAACTATTGTGCTGTTTGATTAATATAGCAAACACTTGTGTGGCATGATCTCACATACTTCCAAATGTTCCACATGATCTGCCTCGAACTGGAGATCATAAAAGTTTGCCTCATAGTTACATTCCCAGTCTTTCATGGATCAGATTTTCCAGATGAAAATATTTATTAGCACTTCTTATTATGCCTCTCTTTTCTACTATTTAACCCCTGACTTTATGCATGAAGATGTCTAGAAACAGGAGGCTGATTTCTGCTTTTTCTTCTCTTTTTTCTTCAGTAGAGTTTATTCACTTCACTCTAAGCCAGTAAGCTATAGTAAAGTTCCAGGTATTAAAATAGATAGATTTGCCAGAGAGTTTTAATTCCTAATGTAATGCCACTCCAGTGGGCATTTTGAACAGCTGTAACCTGGATATGTGTCTAAGGGGAAAAGAGGGTACAAAAAGTGCAACTTCTTGTTGCCAGAGACATAACAGAGAACTCTCCACAATACTCTAGTTCTCTCACTTTGGTGGAGAGGATCTGAGCACTGCTTCTGCTTCAGATGCCCTGAAAGTATATTTTTTAAAAAAGCAGATCCAGCAAGTGGCACCAGGACCATATACAAATATCTAAGCTAGTTTCTGTGTCGAATTGCATTTTTCCCTTTCTACAGGCAGCAGATGCACTCTGCTTTGCAAATGCTGGAAAGACAGAGGAGACAGAAAGAAATAGCCTGTAGCTGACATGTTCCCCAAGGAAACCCTGCAGCTGCAAGTCAGCAACGCAGGCAGCACCAGCCGCCTGTCCCATTGAGCAGTTTCCATGGGGTACTCAAGGGGTTAATGGAGCCTATAGTGGAGTGTTTGCTTTCTTCTGTTTGAAATCAAACATCTGATCTTTATCTGAGGTGACAGGTTTAATGTCTTCCTTCTCTGACAAATTTTTACCCGAAGAGGAATGCAAACACAAATATTGGTGTGGTTTTATAAGTGCTCATCTCAGCAAGCCAATATTGGAATCTTCGTCCCCTAAAAAACAGCAAAGCCATGAGCTTGTGCTGCTTGCTTAAAAAAAATTTGTATCCCTTACATCATTTAAAAGATTTTACTTTTGATCTGTCAGGGGTCAGGTACTTTGACAGAGCTTTAGGCAAGGTGAAGAAGTATCACTGTTCAGCAATGCTGACTTCCCTTCTCTCTTTTTTCTTTTCCCCTTTCCTTTTTCTTTCTCTTTCTTTCTACTGCTTCTTATTTAAGTTAATTTCATAATTGCAAAATATCCTATTGCCAGCCTGATCAAGGGAAAAGCCTTTCTCTTACACATGGTAGGACATGTTTTGGTCAGCAGAAATTTGCTTTAGACTAGGTCTCTCCCTCTGGCCTTAGATACTCCCTTCCTGAGGAATAGGAGAAGGGACAAAGGGAAAAATTAGTGGACTTGATGTGGACAGATGCCTGCTCTGGAAACAGGACTGTGAAATACAGTTTGTTTTAAAGAGGCCAATGAAGATTCATGAAGCCATGGTAGGTTGCAGATATATATATATATATAAAATCTTTATATACCTGAACACAGCAAATACTGTCTAATTCAAAATGGCTTTCCATCACCTCTAACTTATTGGGGAAAAAACTAGGTTGTGCTTTGACTGAAACTTTTGTTATAGATCTGAAGCATAAAAGAGTTCACTAACAAAATGTGTAGCAGTTCAGTAGTTCTGGTTGGATAAAAAACATCTTTACTTTAGCAGCATCTCAGCAACTCCCTGTCTGGATGGTATGATAATGCTGAAAGTACCTGCTGGAAACATTGGAAAGCCATTGTGTTCTATCACGAAGTTTTCATTTTGGCTTAGCCATAAAAACGCTGTAAGAAAGCTGTTTGTGGCTGTTTGGAAACCCAAAGTGTTTGGTTAGATCACAAATTAAATGACGATTAAAGGTCCTAAGTTGGTCTCTTAATTGGGGTGGGAGTGTAGAGAAAAACTGCAACTTCAGGATGCTTCCAGTTAATCTAGTAAAAATTATTTTCAGTGATGTCAGGCAGAGTTTTGATCAAGTAATTGTCTGTCTATAGCAGAATTAGGGTGAGGTTTGTTCGGGTTACGTTTTAAAACACTCCTCACCCGTGGTGTTTCAAGTGTACTTCTTACTCCATTTTCTCATACCAAGTGTTTCCAGTACCCACTGATAGCAATTAACATAGCTTTTCACCCACATAACATCCATGACATGCAAGCAACACTGCTGTGGTATTCGGGAAGTCATCACCTATTTCCCGGTCTTTTGCCTCTAGGTCTAGACCTCCTAGGACAGAACAGAAGATGCAAACTGTGGTATTTGAACACAGGACTTCTAGATTTTTTTTCAGTCTCATATTATTGCTTTCCTTATGGGTCCAAAACTGTATCCTTTTGAGGAAGGACTCAATATTGCACCAAACATTGGCTAACCGATGATGCCATGGGGTGCCATGGTGCCGTAGGGTAATGACTGTCCAAGAAATCCTTGTATCCACCCTCATGGGAATCCCCTACCCACACAGACTCCCTAAAGTCTCTTGCAGCCACCCTGAACAGGAAATTTGAATACACATTTGATTCTGAGTTTGGGCCTATGCAAAAACTGCTGTGCAAACACACCTGAGCTGGTGGACAGGTACTGCAAAATGAGAGCCATCAATCTTCTATTCCCAGCTGTTGCAGTGGTGCAAAGCACTTGTGTCGGGTGGTAGCTGCTCCAGAGTGTAGCAAATTGCAGTGCTGGCACCAAAGCTGCTGTTATCGCTTCCAGCTCCAAACTGCTCTCATCTTTGCGATTCATTACTGGGAGTGAGCGTTTTCTGCATGTCAGGTTTTGGTTTCACAGGAAGTGTGATCACAACTGGATTCCTGCCAAGGACATACTTGCTACCAAGCTTCTATCAGACTTCAGTTTTTAGTATCATCACAAGTAGACAGACATAAATGGATGGGAAGGTGCTCTTCTAAAGCTATCTAAGGGCACCCTAATAAATTCTGTTTTCTTGCTGTGTGTTGAGGCCCTCCTGCTGGATCACAGCAGAAGACCTGGGACAGAAGACCCTAATAGGTGACAGGTTTGTCTGTGCTCTGATGAGAATCTGGCCCCACAGATCTTTTTCAGTGTTCCTGTTTGGTTTTGCCTGTGCAGTCCCTGGCTGGGTCCTTTCCCCTCTTACTGCTCCTGCCAGCAGGCTGAAATGCCAGTCAGCTCTTCCCTTTTTTAATTCAGCAGTTCTCACTAAGGTAGAGAAAAACAGGAGCATAAGCATAGGTATCCTAAACATAAGGTGATGTGACATTACTCTTCTTGCACAATGTTTCTCCTTTATTTTATGTTTCTGTAAAGAAGATGTCACATGAGAAGAAAAAAAAGGTGAAAAAGTATCCAGTCTATCCTGGTGCAGTTGGGAACCTCCCCAGCCACCCTGCACGGCTCCCACCACCTATTACCTGGGGGCAAATATTCACCCACCTGCTATGCTGCTATTCTGCTGAAAATACCCAGGACCCAAAAGAAGATGGACCTATGGCTACCCAGGGTGGGGAGCGAGGCAAAGCACAACCTGTCCCAGTGGTGAGGCCGGCCAGGGTGCCAGCCGGTGGGTCCGAAGCCACCACCCCGCTCCTCAGCTGCTGGCTTTTCCAACATGATCTATAGAGCGATGCTGACAGTAGATTTTCTGGCAGCAATAAAGGTGGCCCGATTCAGAGAATAATTACTGTATGCAAATGAGTGTGATTTTCCTCTGCCCTTTTATGGATGACTCTGCTCTGCCATTCATCAGGGCCACAAATTTCACTTGGTAGGAGACGGATTTAAAGAGACAGCCGCCTCTAGAGCTTTGTCTTGGACTTACTAAATCCATGCTTAAGTGTCTTCATAAATAGATGTGCATATGTTATAAAGGGGATGGCAGATTCCAGCCTCTTTATCTATGTATTATTGCTTAGAAAACTGTTGAGAAAACATCTGACTCTATGGCCATACAGTATATGAAAGCTTTCACTGCTTTGAATAACAGTCTCTTCTCAGATCAGGGTTATATGTGGTTTAGTATGGCCTCCAGTGTGTTTTTTCTCTCTCACTGTGTCCTTTATGATGTTTATTTGGTATGTGTCTCAGTGTGCAGTGGAGGAGGGAGAGAGTGCTGTATTTTTTTCTGATGACGATTAGTTAATGGCTATCACGTTCACCGTAGTAATGGTAGAGGCTGCACTCACAGCAAGAAGCCTCGGCATATTTGTGCTGTTGAGGTTCAGTCCCTCTGATGGTGGGGAGGAAATGTCCTATAGTCGTGATTTTCCTGTCACGGCCTTGATTTGATGATGCCATCAATATATTGTGATAAAGCGGGGAAAACCTTGCAGCAAAAAAAGAACCAAATCAAGATTTTTTGTTTCTGAGCGTGGCGCGAGCCTGGTGGGTTAGCAGGAAAAGAAAACTGTGATGAAGTCAATCTGTTGTTATTCCCTGATGCTGGACACAGGAACATGGTGATGTGTTCACAGGAAATCTGTAGTACTTAATGTGTCACTGCTAAATATCAGTTTGTGCACTTGCTCCCAGCGCATGCTGTGCACCCTCCTCCTCAGGGCACGGAGGAGAGGGGAAGGAGGGAGCTATAAACCGAACGGGCCCGTCTGTCACTGGGCTGTCTTGTTACTCGTGCAGCAGCAATATACTGGTGTCAGTACAGCCACAACACTTTTCTCCCTGTGCCACTCAAAAAACAGAAGAGAGAAGCTGTGATGTTTCAGTGTTTGTCGACAGTGTGCACCACTAGAGGCCATCACACGCTTCCCTAAATAAGTATCAATTAATGCACTCAGTTTTGGGGAATTCCAGGAGATGGGTCCTGGGCCCCTTAATCTACTCTTGCAGCACTAGTACTTCAGTTCAAGGTTCAGGTCCTTTGGTTAATAGATCTGTGCAAGATTTACTTCAAGAGAGAAGCTGTTTTAAGGAAGCCTTTGGTCCATATGCAGAATGCATCAGACATTTCTTTTCCTTTGAATACGACAAGTAGGTATCAAATGAAAGTGAAAAAAAGCAGGCTGGGAGTACATTTTCCTTGGGCTTTCAAGAACAGTGAACAACATTTGCAGATAAATGGAGCAATGGGGAAAGTTTACCTGCTTCTAAGTTTGTGCAGATAAATGGAGCAATGGGGAAAGTTTACCTGCTTCTAAGTTTGTGCCTTGTTCACTTCCACTTTTGGCAAATTTCCCATCTTGCAGAGGCAGGCTTGGACTGGTTTGCTACATCCAAATCACTCCACTCCTTGTGACAAACTGTAATCGTTTGCCACAGACTGGGCAGCTAAGGAGTTATTTGGCCTGAGTAAACATTTTCTGATATTTGGAGGCACAGGTGATTTTCTGATAAACTACACTAGACAAGTCCTGGGCATTCAAATTTTTCAGTGGAAATCCAGGAAAATTCCTGATTGTGATCTGAAGCTAGTAAAAAGCCAGTAAAAATCCTGAAAGGATTTTATTCCAAAACTCAAAGCTGTGGATGGGAAGTATAAAATCTCACTAACCAAAATCAGTGTTCCTGCAGGGATACTACCAGTGCTTCCACACGGGTCTGTGGTTAAGCTGAACTCCACACTGGAGAGCCTGATGCTCATGCTCACCCAAGGAGAACAGCAGGGCAGAGGGAAATGTTTGCAGAGTAAAGTTAATTATTGGCAGCAACAAAAATCAGCTTTCCTATATTATTAAGAGGTATTTATCCTATGTCTGTTGAGCTGCTGTTCTAATGTAGGTTGACCTCTGACAAAGATTATAATAATTTGACATTCTTGTATTGCATTAATAGCCAGAGTGACTCATTTGGGAGGCGGATTCTGACTTACAACTTCAGAGTCTATCTGCTTTGGTCCCATTATTATTATTTCTGTGTTAAGATGAGGCTTAACGCTTTAACCCCAATGGGTTTTCATGTAGCTTTGGTGTGCAGTAGGAGATTAAACCAGTTATGAAACTGTTTCCCTGATTCCCTGTCTCTCAGCCACCACTAGCAATGAGCAGACACCCTGCATTGCTGCTGGAGAGCATTTTGCATGGAGGTCAGCCTGCTTTATGTGCCATCAGGCACTGGAGTCCCTTTGGACTTTTTTTTTTCAGTTCTGGACAGGGCACTGAGATTTAGGGTGGTCATCCCATGAAGGTCAAACTTGATGTAATGAATCTGCATGCTGTCCAAGGCAGCCGGGGACCCTGATGGCAGGAGCTGGTGGGATGCCCTGTGGGACCTGGCTGAATTCCTACCAGCTGCAAGGTGCTGCTGCCACTGGGCAGTCTGTTTAAAAAGTGTTTTGCCATTGTTCGGTTTACACAAGTTTTACTGACACTGGACAAACTAATTCTGGGAAGGCACCAGGGGAATTTCCAGTAGTCTGAGAGAAAACTGTATCTAGGACTTACAAAATAGCCAGTGTGGGGTTAGGAAACGGAGCAAGCAACTTCAAAGAGAAGGTTTAAATTAAAATATTTCCTTTCCTTTAGACCCACAAGATATTTAACACTGAGGCCTTTTTAGACTGATTAACCCAGTACTGATGGTGGCTTGTGTGGGTGGGAGTAAGGCATGAATATCAAAACTGCTTTTCTCTGCTGCAAAATCTCCAGATCACAGACAGAGGAAAGGGAAGGAATGGGGGAGGAAAGGTCATTAAGGGGGAACTCACAAAAGTTTCCATTGAATACAAACCTTCATGTGGCTGTATCCCTTCCCACCTGGAACTTTCTTCCTCTCCAGCCTCTTGTTCTGATCCACCGTGAATACAATTGAGAGACAGCTTCTTCACCCCATGTGGTTTGAATATGTACACAGGGTAAGGTCTGGAGTTATTGTTTCACATTTATAGTAGTCCACACGGTGTGCTAGGCCCTTGCCACACAATCAAGAAGAAAGTTTCTGCTCCAAGGACTTTGCCATCTAAGAGTGGTGGCAAAAGTTGACAGAGGATAGAGGGGAAGCAATGGGAAGTTTACATGCAGTCAGCTGTATTTGACAGGAGCAATTTAAAGTATAGATGGGACGAGGTCCTGCAGGTGATCTCTGGGAGGTCTTGGTGGACATCCAGACTCACACTGGTGAAGTTACAGAGGCAGCTGTGGAGCAACCTGACAAGGAGATAACCAGGCTGTTGGCATGGGAATCCAGTGAACTGAGCAAACCATACTGGGGTTTTTTTCTTGTTCTTGAATAAAAGTAACTATTTAAATTCGATGTCTAAATACAGCAAATTTCCATGTAGAATCTGGCTTTTTTTTTGTGTTCAGAGGTTTCTATGAAATTTGAACCAATAAGTATTTTCAGCTAAATTTTCACCAGCTAAAGTCCACTTGTAACTAGTTCTTCTTCTGCTGAACATTTTCCTCCTCTTCTCACAAATCCCTTGTGCTCCCTTGTGTTCATGGACAAACTCTTTGCCAGGAGAGGAGCAGCTACACTACCTCAAGCCAGAGACTTTTGTGTCCATTACCCATAATGCCTTAAAATGGACAAAAGATTTCTGAAACACATACTGAGACACACCACAGGAGGACAGTTAAAAGAAAATAGAGCATCTTTTCAGTCAAAACATCCTGCAGTATCTCCACATAATGCTTCATGGCATATGACAGGAAGAAGATGACATCTCTCATCACTAGTCAAAAAATAAAAATCATGTCAAGTATGAATTGCCTTTGAAAAAAATACTGTACATGATTTCCATGGTCAGATATCCTGGAAAACTTCCAAAAAGGGGGAAGAAGGAGGGGAAAAAGAAAAGGGGAAAAAAAATGTTATTGATTTCCTCATTGGGAATGTTATATAACCTTCATATTTTATTAAAAAACTTTACTCTCACTTTGTGAAAGGTCCTTTAACACATTATGTCATTTTGTAATACAATAGTTCTCCAGCTCCTTCCAGCCCCATCTCCCCGATGTGTTCTCTCAACTGTAGTTATTTTCTTTCCTTTTAAAAAAATATTTCTGATAAAATGTTTGCAAGTGTTAAACAAAGGGGCAGCATCAGTTAACGCAGGCATCGGGTGACACTCAGAACATGCTGACATGTTTCAAGCAAAACATGGGCACTTTAGTTCAAAAACCTTATTTTTTGTCTTGAAATAGACACTCATAGTCTTTGTTTTAAGAACACAAAACTTTTTTTTTTTTCCCCTCTTGTAATAGTGGATTCCAGCTGCAGGACTCCTCAACTTTTCCTTTCCCCCTTCCTCCTTCTCCACTTCTCCCCCCCCTCCCCTCAATCTCTCCCCCTCCTTCCCATCTGGCATCTACTCACGCACACATACTCTCTAACTTTTTGTTTTTAGTAGCTGCTGCCCCATAAGAAATGCTATCCAACAGACCTGGTGCCTGTCACCGCTTCCCATCACATGCCTGGTAATTAAACTCTGACTGATTTATTGACTGACAGCCAACAAATCCCAACCCAGTTTTTATGATATACATGCCTCCCCAGGCTAAATTCACTCAAACAACAGCCCAGCTGAAAAGGAGGAGGAAAGGGGAAAAAAAAAAAGAGTGATACAGAAAAAGCGCCACACACACGCGCATGCACACACACTCACATACAAAAAAAATCTGGAACTGGTAGATGAAGGGGAGACATTTTGCAAAGAAAAAAACTCAGCACAACATCTCTTTCAAATCCAGACTTGGAAAGGGAAAGGAGGGGGGGAGGAGGAAAGAAGTAGTAAACATCATTACTTCAGCTTTAAGATTCATTTGAAACGTCTCACGTACAAAAGAGCTCTGAAGGGGAAAACAAGACGTGCTTGCAGCTAATATTACAGTCAAGTTCCAATTTTACCTAAGGGAAAGCAGCTTTATTAAAAGTCATGACTGAAATTGCGTGACAGGTGCCAATATTCTCCACCCTGACAGATGTGTCAGTTTGCGAATGCCATTTTCTTGTCAGCGGTCCCTAGATGGAGTTGCTCCCATCACCATTTGTCTCTCTTCCAGCTAGATCACACATGCCCGTCGCTTGCCTCCAAGCTGCGCTGCGTTGTTTGATATGTGGAATCTTCACAATGAGACTTATTAAAAGACAGTCCATTATTTTTATTTAGAGCATTTCCAAAACAAGCAGAGCGCGCAGAGATAATTTAAAAATTGTGCGGCGGGTCATCTCCAGGCCAGAGCGGCTCAATTGTAAATGCATAAGAAAGCAGTGTCTCCCCCGAGCCCCTCCTCATCCTTCAGTTCATAATGAGGTTGATTTGAGTGACATTTAACCCTTGAATAATGGCCCTCCGAGTCAGCAGGACTCTATAGCTGTGCTCTGCAGAGGCAGTTCAGCCTGAAGGATTAATTCTGCTCTGATTTTTCCTAAATCTCCCCCCCACCCCCTTCTGCTCTCCTATTTTGTTACAGGTGTGCTTCACAGCGTACGGCTGGATCTAAAAGACTCTTGATCGACTGTATTTATAGACCCTTTTCCTCCTCCTGTTGGTTTCAAACACAAAGAAAAATGGTATCTCTCAATCGTGCTTGGTATGAACAGCAGGTAAAGCTGCAGCAGACTCCTCTCTAGCCTCTGATGGAAAATTATTACAGATGAAATGATTCTGTAATGGAAATGGTAATAGGAAAGTTTCATTCTAAAGGATGTTTGTGCTAACATGAGAGGCTATAATATGTGATGGATTTGGATGCAGGAATAAGTGTGATCTCAAACTGAATTTTACTTCATCATTTCTGGAGGTGGCACTGGGGGGCTGGAAGAGGGCTAATGGACAGTGCTTGCAAACATTGCTAGGTGAAAGGACTTGAAATGTGAGATCATTGATGTCTCATTGTCCCAGGCTAAGTGGCATAGCAGGCTGTTGCTTCAGAATTTCTTAGGTACGTGGATGCTAATTCTTCTTAGGCTGATAGAGCTCATCAGTCCTGGTGAGCATTTGTCTCTCAGAGAAGGTGTGTGGTGAAATCATAACTAACCCTTTGCAGATGACAGGGAGCTGCTTTCACTCCTTGTGAGGAAACAGCATTTACCTCTTCACCCTTATCTTGGCACAAAATATGGGCTGGACCCTTTTCCTGCCTGATTGCCAGAGAAGAGTTTGTCTCTGTTGCCGTCACAGGCAACTCTGAGTCGGCTGCAGGCAAGACAAGGCTGCAGACTGGCTGCAGTGTCAGGTAACTCTTGTTTTCCAACAGCATTGTGATCCCTGCATGCTCCTTTGGATCACATCCTTTCTGGTCCCTCTCAGCCCTGTCTCAGGACTCTGTCAGGTGAAGACAGTTTGGGATGATCTTCTTTCTTCAGAATATGAGCAGACTCCAAAGTTTTGGGAGAAAACAGATGGAATGAAAGGCATCATAGCAAAGTTTGACAGGACCTGGATTGAAAATGAAAGGTTTACTCTCGAGCAGAGAAAGCAAGGAGAGGAGAAATACTGGAAAAGAAAGAACTGAATAAAATAAAGATTGGTTGTATCGATCTCCACGGAAGACACTCTCATACCATGTGAGGTGAAGAAGTTCTAGAAGAATTCAAATGAAAAAGCTCTCATACTCTGCAAGCCTTTCTTAGGGGAGCATTTCCATTACACAGTCACCTGGAAGGCCCAAGCATAGATTTTTCACTCACTAGTCTGTCACCGTTTCACACAAGCAATCCTTCAGAAACTGATTTAAGAATTATAAAACCATGACCAAAAACTACTAGTGAGTTTTCTCCCCAGTCTGGAAAAAGAAGATGGGCTGCCACAGTAATATTTTCTTCCCATTCTCCCACAGCAATGTCTGCAAACATGGAGCCACAGTTCTGAGAGCAGCCACAAAAGGAATTACACCATAGTCCAAACAGCCATCAGCTCCGGGGCAGGAAAGGAACACACCAAACTGCTCCTGAATTACACCACATATCAGCATTTCTCACTTGGGAGGAAGGGAGACAGGGTTGAGGAGGGAAGAGAGAAGAAGACAAGGAAAGGGATGAATATGCTGCTTGTTTGGTTCATTTGTCTTATTGTTAGAAGTATTAATCTACTCTTCCAGGTTCCAGGAATACATTCTTCCTTTTAAGCTAAAGAAAGAAGTGGGCAGCTTCCATCAAAAACTGGAGAAGAGGGAATGTTTTGGCAGTGTGCTCTAACAGTCAGAAGCTGTGGACTCAGCTGATGGAAGGAAGAGAAAAATCTGCAGGTGAAAACCTTGTGCAGGGCAGGGCAGCAGACTTGACACGACTGTGGGCATTGGTGCAGCCCGTGCAGATGACTGTAACTGCTGTGGCAGGTCTGCTCTGGAGTCCATCTCTCAGGCAGGATCAAGGCTTGTAGGTCTTAATAAAGTCAAATCAAGACACAGCAATAAAATAATAAGCCTGGGCAGCTGACAGATGCTAATGAGCATGCTTATTTAAACCACCAGCAAAATCCAGTTGAAAACTAAGCAGATACATAAAACTCTTGACTGTATCCTTTTTATTTGGAGAGAGATAATTAGGGCCCATAGGACATTTTCAAGGAAGATATTTGGGATGCAGTATTAAGAGCCCATTTCTGAGCATGATTAACCTTACTCACTGCAAGAGAAAGTATTCCTGGTTTTAATCACAGAACAGTTTGAGTTCTGTGTATTTACAGGTTCAGATGACAGAGGCAGACAATGGAAAAATCAAATAGGCAGAAGAGGATGGTGTGATGAAGAACTGTGCCAAAAGCACTACAGCTGATGAGTCCAAGGAGATTTAACTACATTCTCAGCTTTTTCAGTGGAAAGACCTAGGCAGTAGACACACATATGCAGATCTTTTGGGAGCTTTGGGTAGATACACACATAATGGTTATTTTAAACGTCACCTTCACGGTAAATGAGACTATTTACTCTTGTGCCTTGCTTATGCTGAGTATGAGAAAGCATTTACATTATTGACTCCAAAATCATATTTATGTCATGAAACAGTGGGGCCTTCACTGAGTGCAAGTCCATCAGGGTGACTGCAGCCAGCAGAAAACAAGATTTACACACTGGCAAAAATGGAAACGATCCTTCTTCCCCTATTCCTCCCCCCAAGTATTTGCACTTGCAAACTACTGGCCTTCAGCTGCAACATGGAAAGAACTCAGATGGTAATAATTCTAAGGAAAACATTTGCTTTTTGTAAAAAAGCTTCATCACTGGGAAAGCTCTGACATGATTTTTGCATGGCTTTCCTTTCCCCTGTGACATACTGACAGAAATTTGAAAAGAGTGTCTCCTTTCCCAGGAAAGCAGAGCAGAGATCAGCTGCTAGGGCTTGGTGGCCCTGGTGTATGTGATCCATGTCCTCGGGTTTTGGTAAAGGAAAGGCAGGAAGATCCTGGGGACACAGATGTATTTTCATCTTTCTTGTCCTGTGTTTCGCTGTTTTTCCTTCTGTACTGTTCAAAGTGACTGTGTCGGTAAAAATTACTGACACTTCTGCTAGCAAGCGAACAACCTGCTTTGGGGTAACCTTTATTCTTTTTTTTGGTACCACTTTTTTTTATTTCTTTGTTCTGCTATAGTGCCAGAGAGATCTAGAATGCCCTACACACTAATACCACTGGCTTTTCTTTTTCTTTTTGGCAATCACTAAGAAGAATAACACTTCATGTGGGAGACAGCTGTTCAGATATGCTTCAAGTGAAGCTAAGTTGATACATATACATTATTCCCCACTTTTTTCTTTTTTTTTGTGTCTGCATTTTATTTCAGATTATTTTTAAAAAATCATGATGAAAATGTAATACATGTAATAAAATTATATAGATTTTGTATAAAATGTTATTAAAACATTATAAAAATATTAAAAAGATTGTTAAGATGGCCTCTCATAAGTAAAGGATTTCTCTCTCCTATTGTCAATCTGCATTCACCTATTTACTATTTCCTATTCACTAATAGGAAAGCACCTCAGACTATTAATCTGAACTTCAAAAAATGTGGATTACTTTCATGGGACACCTTTCTTGACCTGAACGACCACATGGGGCTCCAGAATGGGAAGGATGTGAAAATCAGTGTTTCTACACAAAGGCTGCTTCATCCCTGAATATTTCTCCTGCTTTCCTATATTATCACATGCATAGTAGGGAAAGATAATAATAAAATGATATTTTAGAATGGTACGAAGAAAATCAGGAAAAGTAGATCAAGAAAAATTACATATAATCTATAAAATGAAACTGTGCCCAGCTTAAGATCAAGAAAGACAAACCCCATCTTTTTCAACGGGCAGAAAAATAAAGGAAAAAAGGAGTGTAAATTTCTACAGTGATAAAAACTGCTGATTAAGATATCCCAGCCACCTTAAGTCAGTTTATTTGAACAATCTGAGAAAAACAAAAGTCAGTGTCTCTTATCTATCTAACATAGCAGTGGTTTCTTATCACTAAAAACTCTGTTGGCTTACACTAGGTTTGATTCGGATGAATTTGGCCCAATAAATCTTACTAACACTTATTCCTTGAAGTCATGGCCTAACATCTGTCTTGAGTTCCTTTTAAGTTTAACCTTAAGTCAGAATTTCCTGTGTTTTAATAGTTGCTTCTTGATAACTGCAGCACGCTTATAACAAATTTAACCTTTCAGTTACAGATCTTCACAACACATTTTTACTGCATAGAAAAGCTATCTTCAATGATTTAGAAGGGATTTTCAAACTTAAGCTCATATTTTTCCCCTTCCACAACTGTCCGAACACAGCCAGTGATTCAATTTGGCTTTAAAAACAAAGAAACACAAAACTATAAGTATGGCAATGTATAAAAAAAGTTTCGATCTTTTTTAGGCTTTTCTCTCTAGCATTGCATCAACAAAATTGTTGATGAGGTGTTGGCCTGTGACTAACTTGGTGTGGCCTTCATGGAATATTAATGACTTTGTGGGTCTCAAGCCAAAGGAACCCTTTAAACTGCCACATAATATCAAGTGTTGTATCAATATCACATTCTAGATGGCACAAATGCATATCCAAGTCTCAAGCTGATGGACAAACACATGTGTCTGAGCCTCATCAACTGTTTTGGCCACAAGGCAAAGGATGAAGCTGGGTAATTCTCAAGCTATAAGCATGACTGCCGAATACTTAGAAATAGTTGAGCCACATTTTGGCTGCACTATTCCACAAGCACTTAGCCTGAGGCATGGAAAATGTCAGCCACTGTGAATAAAGTTTATTAGTGTTTTGAGTAACTGGAAACTCTCCCACAAAGCCAGGAGTTAAGCAATGCTGAATAATAGGTGGCACTATGCAATCCAGTGGTCCTGCTTGTTCCTGTTTTGGAATGTCTGAAGCAGACATGCTCATTTATGGTTTGTAGACTGTCCTTTTTCCCAGTCCTTGGGGTCAATCCCACAAAAGTGTGTGTACTTGGGTAGCTTGGCATACATCATCTCCATCTTAGAGGCGAATTCTGATCACTTGTTCTCCTTTTCTCTGCTAAAGGCATGTAAAAGCCACAATGTACATCTTCTCTCTGGTTTTCCTGGGTTTATCAACAGGTGATGAGGAAATCTGTGAGTCATCACTACACTAGACGGAGAAATGCTGCCAGAAACAGTGGTCCTCTTAGCTGCTGGCACTGTCAATCAGACTTTATGTTGGCCCTGTGTCTGTGTCCTGTAATTAACCTCTGGTGTCCTCACAGCTTTTCACAAGTCCTGTTCCTCACCGAACTCCCATGGGACTTCTTCCTCCACTTATGTTACCTGGATGAGGCTGGAAACTTAAAGTGCTGCTGTGGGTGACAGAAAACTAATGCTGATGATCTCAATTTACTGATCAAACAGTTGAGTTTCTCCCTTCTGTTGGGATCCCACAGTTAATTTGGGATCTGTTAATTCCTAATGTTACTGGGTTTATGTCCGTTCTCAGTGACCTATCTTTTGTCTTCAGTACACCTTGAAACAGAATCAGGCAACTTGCAACAAACCAGAGTAATATAACTGTTTTCACTGATGTTTTCTGAAGGTTTCTTAGTCAGAAACTCTGAGGAAACAGTATTTCCACACCATCTTCTGAAACTCTGGGTGTCAAGGCCAGGGAAGCTCTTCTGGCTGTGCTAAGCTTTGATTGCCTGATCTTGCTGAGCTTGCACATCTCTGCCAGTCAGAAAATGAGGAGATGTTCAAGAGCATGGCCAGTCTCCAGATCAATTCCATGCTCTCCTCATGCCTGAGTACATCAGGGACACTGAACAGCAGGGTCAACAAACATTTAGAAAGTCTTATGGGCCCAGTTAGCTCGGTGCCCCGATAGCTGAGCCTCTGTGGTCTAAATGTAGAGCCATGGACGCTGTTGTGAGATGTCTCTCTCTTGTTTGGGACTGTGTTGTCCTATACCATGTCTGGCTGCTACCCTACACAACTGGGGTTTTTTGTTCCATGTTTTCTGCTGGCCCATCTACTGAGAAGCCAGGGGAGAAGTCCAAGTAGGTGCAATAGGGAAAGTGGAGTCAGGGTTAGCAGAGACAGCATATAAACCTGAGAAGCAGGGAGAATCTGGGAAGGAAATAAAATTCATTTTTAAATATAGAAGGTGTAAGACTGAGGAAATGCCCAACAGTAAATTTTAAAACTGCACAAAGCATTGAGGGAGAAGAGTCATATAATTTGATAATGGCATTTGATGGCTCAAAAGGGTACAAGGTCCTCCTGGTCTTGTTTAGAGAGGTATGAAATATGTAAATCTGTCACTAACAGAAAAAAAGATGGTAGCCACACTTTGCTGAGATCACCATGTTGTTTTGATTGCAACACAGGAAAACCAGAGTGTCTTTGTGCCCACCAGAATTTCAGAATCGATGCTAGACAACAAGTTGCTGTAAACAAGCTTCTCTGTCTCAATTTAATTCAGGCTTGCCATTTTCTAAAACCAAGAATAATATGAGCTTATAGAGGTCCACTGTTCTTTCTAATCACAATAATTCCTATTATGTTCCCCTCACTACTCCTATCTGAAGCAGTGTTCTCCTCTTGCTCTCCCCCAGGAAAGAATATTACTTTTAAAGTACTCTCTGGTAATCCAACAAATTATGCTTTAGTTGACAAAGGCCAAAATACAGCACAATTCCAGGGATTCACGAGGAAGTACTCACTGCATACCTCTAACTTTCACAAGAAATGCTGAAACATTTCAGCTATACAATGCTTTGGCAGTATGATTTCTGTGTCATTCACTCAGTAGATTTATTTAAGGGGTTTGTCTTGACAGACTTCTCAAAATTTTAACTACTCTTATTCTAAATAGGAAAAGAAGTTGAGGAGTATCCTAAGCTTTGATAGCCTGCAGCATGATAAGATTTAGATTTTGACTCAGAGAGGACAATTATATCTGTGATTTCTTATCAAAATCACAAAATTGCCCAGACTTCTGAACTTTGCCCCAAGGCTTGGTGGAAGTTGTTGTTCAGAGTCACAAACTTCTGTCATGGATGCATGGTGTTCCTCTTAAGGGGTTTCCTGCA
>VXAZ01006396.1:412071-449571 GCA_013399875.1 Gymnorhina tibicen
CAGAAAGTATAATGCAAAATGTAATGTGAACTCTCTCTTCTCTCTCTCTCTCTCTCTCTCTTTTTTAAACAAATTGCCAATTTAGCTCCTGGGCTAAAGTAAATAGTGCACTGCCATTTTTTTTAAAGGGAAATATGACAAGGAACCTGAATGCGTTCATCTCAAATTTGTAAATCCATTGCTTTATTGA
Organism: Gymnorhina tibicen; assembly: GCA_013399875.1. Taxonomy (NCBI): domain Eukaryota; kingdom Metazoa; phylum Chordata; class Aves; order Passeriformes; family Artamidae; genus Gymnorhina; species Gymnorhina tibicen. The sequence goes on from VXAZ01006396.1 coordinate 412,262, forward strand.
ACCATTTGTCCATTCTTATAAGCTGATTTATAATAACTGTAATGTGATTCATCATGTCATCTTGTAAATAAATGTGACACTTCATTAAACACAGTAATCAAATTTAAGCAGTCCCACTTTCATGCTAACAACTGAGACCTTTACGATTCTATTACTCTGAAGATACTCCTACTCTAATGAAAGTAGCATCAAGCAAAGAATAAAATGTAGCAGAGGTAGATTTTCAAGAGGAGTGATGAAGAAATAAATACACTTTTAGTAAGTAGCCAGTAATGAAATTACTAATGGCCTGAAATTTACTGTAACAATGGTTTTACAAGATACTCCTGTTGGGATGTTTTATTGTCAGTAAGGAATGGACAGTTTGAACATCTTGGAAAATCTGTTGTAGGATTAACAAAATCCTTTCAGAGCCTGAATTTCAGAAAGAATTTTTTCATGCTATTTTTGTGTTTGCCATCTGGAATGACACTGCAAGCTGGCAAACACAAGAATAATGTGAGATATTTCTATCGCACAGAGTTAGCTATGGATTCATTAGGGAATGTAAGCATCTGAACATCAGTCAGATACCCAGAATTATCCCAGCTTTGACCTGCTTTGAGGAATCAAGCAGACCTTCTATTAAAATTAATGTCTGCTTTCTTTCAGGAAATGGTCACCTCCATCTCCCGAGGGATAGGTGTTCGGATGAAGGAAAATTCAAAGAAGTACGCATGGGGAAGTAAGCACAGAATACAGCTTTTATGTCTTGATTGGGAGTGATTTAACATGTTAACAACAGCAATTCTGTGTTGTGAGCCAGATTTGCAGGTGAAGTAGCTCACTGTGAATTACCTTGGTTGAGGCTTTAGCCTACAGTCCTTAATTATGCTCTCTATTGATCAGCTGTAAGGAAAAAGCTTATTTCCATGGCCCTCCTCTCATCCTGATACTATTCTAGAAATGAACATGCAATTCAAGATTGGAACATTTGAGCTTTCAGGCCAGGAATTTGGGATGAAAAAGCAAGCTATTTTAATCAGCATTATTAGGGTTTTGGTGCACTACAAGGCAGAATCTCTGCTTCCTATTCACATGACTCTGTTTTAACCCCAGTTCGGTGGAAGCAATCATGACACCGAGAAGCTGAGACGCATTTCAGTTGCAGCCCGGAATATCAAATGCATGAATGTATGCTCGTATATATCTTTACTGCTAAAGTCTGATTTAGTTTTCCAAACAAAACTGGAGTCTTCTAAAATTGAAGACAGCTAAAGATAGGATTTTAAGCAGACTGAAAGAGAGCAATGGGAACTGCATGAAAGACAGTCCTCAGAAACAGGAGAAGTGTTGAAAGGTAGTGAAGGCTGTGCTCCAAAATGGAAGAGCCCTAAGTATACAGGCACGATAGAAGTTGCCAAGGAAATTCAACTCCCGTAGAAACTTGGGCAGATCTATCACTGTCTGTTAGAGGGTGCCCAGCACTTTGAAAGATCCGTATGTTAAACATCTAGCTTCATATTTCTAGTGAGAGAATGGAGGAGGCTTCTGCATTGAAAGTGAGAGTCTGACAAGCAGAGAGGGCCAAAAAAGATGAGAGTGTCTGCAACCAGAAAAACAAAATATGGGCAAAATTATGAAACAGCAAAGTAAGAGAAAGGAAAAGAAAAAGATTGTTTCAAGTCTGTTCCACACAGAAAATTTTGCTAGAACTGGAAAACAAAGGGAATGTATTTGAAAAATTTAATCTAAAAGAAATGAAATCACCTTCTCTGGAGACATAAAACCATCCCTGAATCCACCAAAGTTTATAGTTCAGGAATAAAGAATGGATGGAGTGGATCTTGGAGCTCACCTGTTGTAACACAAGCATCCTCAAAAGGAGCTAAGAGGTCTTGGGATGGGGTGATAAACAGTATTTGCTAAATAGCCCATAGCTAGGAAGCACTCTTAAGGAAATGTGGTAACAGCCAATCCCTGAAGAGATTAGGGATGACTTAATTTTATTTAAGTCATTAAAGAGTCAAATCTTCAGAAAGGAGTTGGTAATATTTGGGTTGAATCTGAGAATTGTTCTCACTTGCGTTGTAGCACTTTGATATACCTCATTGAGAAGAACAGAATATGTTCCTAAACAATTTCAGTTGTAGTGTTTCTAGGTATTCTTTGGAGCAATGATCTTGTAATTGTTTTCTTTATTGAAAAACTGATTTCAAGATGTCTTTTATCAGCAGAAAAATCAAGCCCAAATATTTGAAGCCTAATCCATAATCTTGGCTAGCTCAGGTGTGCCTGCTGCTTGCTAGTACTACTCATTATCATGTGAAGTATTCCTGCTGCATCAGTCAGTTCTGGCTGCCAAGAGCGGGTGAATGCTCATGAGAAAATATGAAGTATCTGGTGTGAAAGCCTTAGCTTGTCCTCGTGTTGTCTTCAAGCAGTAGCTGGATTCTTCGTTATCAGGATTTACTGTTATGTTCATGTGTTTTGAAGGAGCAAAATTACCAGATGCATATGGTTACATCTGTAGCAAACTGAGCAATTTCCAGAATGAAATCCTATAATTCAGAGGTCCAGCTACCGAGAGGATCCATAGCATTGAGATGGACATGCAGATTTCCTCCTACAATAAGTTGAGAGGACTAAGACCTCAGAATGGGATCCACAATAGCAGCCATGATGTACAGGAAAAATAAGCAACGTAGGAAGAAAATCAGGAAATGCAAAGAACCCAGAAAGGCGTGGACTGCTGGGAAGTGTTTCCTCTTCAGCCTATATGTATATACCAACAATATGAAGTTCAAAAAGGGAAAGTACCACATTCTTCTCCTGGGATGGGTCAATCCTTGATGTACGGACAGAATGGGGAAGGAGATGCTGAAAAGCAGTGCTGCAGAAAGGGACCTGGTCAATGGCAAGTTGAATCTGAGTCAGAAGTGCCAGGAGGCCAAGCGTGTCCTGGGGGCATCAGGCACAGCATGGCCAGCCGGGCAAGAGAAGGGATTGTCCTGCTCTGCTCTGCACTGGGGCAGCCTCACCTCGAGTGCTGGGGGCAGTTCTGGGTGCCACAAGATAAAATATTAAACTATTAGGCAATGTCCAAAGGAGGGCAACAAAGATGGTGAAGGGCCTTGAGGGGAAGCCATATGAGGAGCAGCTGAGGTCACTTGGCCTGTTCAGCCTGGAAGAGACCGAAGGGAGAGCTCATTGCAGTCTACAACTTCCTTGTGAAGGGAAGAGGAGGGGCAGACACTGATCTCTTCTGTCTGGTGACCAGTGACAGGACCTGAGGGAATGGCCTGAAGCTGCAGGGGAAGTTTAGGTTGGATATTAGAAAAAGGTTCTTCACCCAGAGGGTGTTTGGGCACTGGAACAGGTTCCTCAGGGTCACATCACCAGCCTGCCAGAGTTCAGGAAGTGTTTGGACAATACTTTCAGGCATGTGGTGTGACTCTTGGGGTTGTCCTGTGCAGGGCCTGGAGATGGATTTGATGATCCTTGTGGGTCCCTTCCAACTCAGCTTATTCTGTGAAATATACTTTTTCAGCAGTACAACATTTTACTTAATGTACTGTGCTTAGTAGTTGGCACACTTGGACCAGACATAATCTCAAATTTAATTTCTTCTTCAGCCTGAGGGTCTTCATAGAATCACAGAATTGTTGGGTGGGAAGGGACCTCTGATCTTATCTAGTCTAACCCCTTTGTTCAAGCATGGACCTCAAGCACAAGTTGCCCAGGACTATGTCCAGTAGGGTTATGAATATATTCAAGATTGATACTCCACTCTCTCTTCAGGCAAATTCTTCTAAAGTTCTACCATCCTCACAGTACAAAAGTGTTTTCTTGTAGTCACATTGAATTTCCAATATTTAAATTTGTGCCCATTGCCTTTTGTCCTGTCACTGGGCACCACCAGTAGCAGTCTGGCTCCCTCTATTTCATTCCTTTCCATTGGGTATCCATGTTTCACTTGAGCTAGGAATCCCATAGCTAGCCAAAGAATACCAGTGTGTCTCTCCAGTGCTGAGTAGAGGGGGAGGTTCACCATTTTTGACCTGCTGGCAGCACTGCTCGTACTGCATCCCAGGATGCTATTGGCCTTCTTTGCTGCAAGGGTGCATTGCTGACTCATGGTCAGTTTGTTGTCCACTGGGATCATCAGTCGTCTTATTATGGTGGATATCAAATTACATGGTCTGGGCAAGACAGCAGTAAGCCTCTTCTGGCAGTGTGGAGTGACAGGCCTGGAGTAGCAGTTTTTATGCTGTGCGGGCATGTATCCTTTGTATGACCAAGGAGCGTACGCTATTTTTCCCAGGACAGCAACACAGCTGAAGACAATCCTAGCTGAACCCATCAGATATGGCATTGTTACTGTCATCATGGACAAGAATGTATATACACGCCTTGTTAAACAGAGCAGAATGACATCAAAGATTTTTTGGGATGCAGTTAACGCTGTGAAATGGAGTTTAGCTGTGTCCAGCAAAGTGTCACAAGTAGCCTGGGTGCAGAACAGCAAAAGTGTGTTTATTTTTGCTTTTGCATAAAATGTTGCTGGATTTGACCTAAAAGCTCCCCAGCTACTCAACTTCTTGGAAACTTTAATTGTGAAGTGACCAAAAACCTTAGCACCTTCCACGGTGGTGGAGCTTAGGGTAATCCATGGGGGGCTAATTTTTATGGAGAAGCTGATCTATAAAAGAACAGGACTCCCAGCACTGCAAGCAATAAGGGCTGGATGGACAATGGTCATTAATTTGGGACATGTTGGAAGAAGAGTCTGGAAAAAGAAACTTCCATGGCTTTGCTCTTTAGTTCTGGAATAAATGGACAAGTCAAAACAGCCTTAAAAGAGCCAGTATATTTCAGAATCACATCCCAAATGTTAAGGAGTGCATAGTCCCTCTCAATGTGCCATCCTAGTTTTGGCAAAAAGGTGTTGTTGTCCTTTCTTTGACAAATAATTTCTATTTTTATTTTAGAACAGATTTCTGGTCTTCTAAGATGGAGAGACAAGGAAAATGAAACACTTCATATCGATCTGTGAGTGTAAAGGCATCTTTATATACCCTCTCCACCTGAAGAGGTGAAGTCAATATAACACCTAATGCAAAGCTTCGACAAGGTTTCCATCGGTTTGCAAATCATTTGTTTTCCTCCAGTCCTTAGATGGCCTCTCCAGTAGTGCCAGCCAAATTCGGCAGGTAGCAAATCTGTGCAGAGTGTAGAACGCCCACTAGAAAAACAAAAAACCCCATCTGACCCTCTCCAAGGGAACTTTGAAAAAAAAGAAAAGGTATTAAAACATCCAATCTACTTTTAATTCTTTGTCTTTGATTTATCCTTATGTAATCTAGAGGTCAAATCTATCATTCCTGCTCTCATAGCAAACTGGCTAAGTCCACCAGTTTGGGTGTTACAGCAAGGAAGCTTGGTATCCCTGCTTGTCCAGGAAAAGGGGATGAGTATGTAGAACAGATGTGGTAAAAAAAAGGATCCAAAAAGTCCACAAGTTAATTATGAAAGAACTAGGACACTCTTATTTCGTTAGGTTTTCTTTTTTTCTTTTAACCAACTGCTAAGTAACTTTTCAACTTCTGCACTCATCTTGATGTTCATTAAACCAGTGACTGGCACTATTCCATATCTGGCTGTCAAAGTGCAGAGAAATATAGTCATAGACTGACTGAATATGCATGATGCTGTCAAGCATTGCTACTTAGATGCATTAATATTGCTATCATTTGTTGTTTACATATTTAATGACCTTATTGATATTATACACTGTTAGTACTACTAATTATAAGACAATAAACATAATTTATGAACAGTTTATAAGGAAATACGTAATAAGTGATTAGTGACAATACCTGAAATAGTTGCAATTTTTGTGTGTGCATGCCACGGATAATTTTAGATTGATATTATTGTCATATAAATCTGTTTTGATACTCTTAGATATCAGAAAGTGACCTATATAGAACCATTTTTGTCTTCAGCAGAGAACTGATCAAAGCTATAATTATGGTGTGATTACCTCAGTTTTACCTCTAGTTAGTGAAGAAGAGAGTAAAGAAAAAAGAAAATGAAAATCTCTCATAAATCAGATTTTTCAGGTTCTGACAGCTCTAGTTTTTGTCTGGCTGCACATTATTTCTTTAGCTAGAACTCGAGGAGCTATAGGCTATATTCTAAGAGGTGCTGACCATCTTCTCACTCCTCGTCTTTCAGGACAAGACATCTCTTTAAAGAGATTCCCAAAAGGAAATCTTTGTCCAAAATGTTCATTTTGTAGGCTTTTAGTGCCTAAACTCACTTTGATAGTAGCTCCGTGCTGCATCTTTGGGAAATACTGCAGATTTTATGTTAACCACCTGAAATCTGACACAGGAATAATGGCAGTGACCCTCACTCCTGGGTCAGGTCAGAGTCGGTTTTCTCAGTGAGAATCAGGACAATTTGCAAGAAGAGCTTTTGGAAGCATGCCACAGGTGAGCTGTCTCTCCTTGTCTTCTGTTCTTGTACTCTCCAGGACAAGAACATACTGTCTCCAAGCCCCAAGGGACCCACAGGAGGCACCCAGCAGGTGCAGTCTGGCTGCAGCCTGTGCTGTCCTGTGTCGTGCTCGTACTGCCCCATTTGCAGCACCAAGTCCTGTATGCGTTGCAAAGGTCACGGGAGAAGGAGAGAAGCCTTTGTGCTGCTGGCAGGACCAAGGTGCTAGTTTAAAATTCACTCAGAAATGCCAGTAGGAACAAAATACCTGAATTCTTCATAGGTATACCCAAAACAGCTTCCCCAAACAATGTTCACCACTTTAATCTTCTCAGCTACAGGTAGTGCTGGCTAGTAAAAACTATGTATTTCTGTGTGAAATGATATGATTAAACACTATTCTTTGTATAGAAAACTGTAGAAGTTTGAAACTTTCACCATAAACTGCACTTTTTGAGAAATATGCTTCTTCTAGAAAGAGGAGAAACTCTTATCAGCAGCATGCACATTTAAATCATAAAGGAAGAAGGACTGATCCCGTCAGTCCTTCCATAATGCCTTTCATTTCCTACCTGTTGCTGCTTGCACAGATCTGATTTTTAATGTACTTAAACATGAGTGGTGACCTGTGGGAAACATGGCCAGAGAGCTGCATATTAGGATTTTTTTGAGGGTCTCCTTTTTTCCCTTTCCTAATAGCAGGGTGACTTGGACTCAGGATTTCATTACGTAAGGAAAAGTCCTGTAACTACTGAAATCAGAGTCTATAACACAACCAAGGTATTAAACTGTCTTTATATGGGGGAGGAGGGGAGGGACATAATAGAGCAGAAGTTTTTTTAAACAAATGCAAACACTGTATCAGCACGGAATTCTATCTTCAAGATCAATGCTAAGTATCACAAGTAGTAGAAGAAGAAAGAAATAAAGGAGAAAGAATGAATAGAGGACCAGGAAATGAAAGAGTAGAAGGAGAACAGAAAAGGAACACACACATGGTATTGAAACTGAATGGAGAAAACACAAAATGAAAGATGTAATAAAGGCCTATTTTTATACTGACATGAAAAATTCATCTTGGTGGATTTACAAGCAATTGTGAATTCAAGAGTGTCCACTAATTTCTGACTTTAGTAACAGAATCAGCATGTGATAAATTATGTTATGCTCATTCATATGCATATAATTGTAAGAAATTTATTTAGTAGAAAAATAAAGAGTTATGTGTGTAGGATTAGCAAGGGTATTTCTGCAAAGGCTTTATCTAGAAAAGTTTCTTTTAAGGTCTAAAAGAACATTAGAAGTTTAACTGAAAAGGAAAGTTCTTTCTGAACTAAATTTCTTGGAAAACATGGATCTGACCTTCCCTCCTCTCTTTTGAGAATTACAGACTTACCATGATTTACTCCATTGACATATGCTCTGAATGGAACTGGTTATATTTGAATGTAAGTGTAATTATATGTAAGTACTATAATTTTATCACCATGATGCTACAGCTATTGATTACAGATAATTGTCTGAAGTCTACAGATATGGTTGTGTAAAGCTGACAGCTAGTATAATCTGTTGGGTGTCATCTCCTTGTGCTATTGGAGGAAAATGAAATTAGACTTTAAGAACACCACCCCATTTCAATAGATATCTGAAATACAGAGGGTCATTATCTTATTGCATACTTTCTAAAGTGAGAAAATCTAAACTTGATTCTGTAAAGTGCCTGTAGAATTATAAATGTGAAAACTATTTTAGTTATTGTCTCTCGGTGTCTCAGATCAAATGAATGCAGTTCACAAAAGGTATTTCTGTCTCCAAGGAAGGAAAGCCATTCCTTACTTGGTGCCATTATTTCTAAGAGAGATTATACAGGGCAAATTCTGCTTCTCTTGCTTCTAAATTGTGTTCAGATTTGTCTCGCAACTCTGAAGCTGCAACCTTCTTACAGTTCATGTAAAATGTTTATAAGTGAGTTTGTTCCTGCAGGTAGAATGCAGTTAACCAATACCTCAAAAGGTGAAGCAAAACATTTTGAAGTTTGCAGTTCTGAGTCTTTGTTTATATTTGTTTTGCTGAAGTTTGAAATGCAAAAAATGAAATGTCAAGATATTCACAGAAATATCCCTCTTTCTGGGCAGTTCTAAGCTTCTATTCCCAAACTAGCCAGATTGTCCTCCTGATATGTGAGCTACAGCACATTGTTCTGAAAGGATGAAAAATTTTAGAAATGTGCTTTTCCTTTCAAAAGCGGCAGAAAATCTTTGGTGCTGACTGTACTGTGTAAACAAAGCAGGACATCCGTGTAAAACAATCTATTTCTGTATGATTTTCCCCACTGTTTTGTAATTGTAATCAAAATTGGTGGAAACTGGAGAAACAGGAAAAAATCTGAGGTTGAAGAGAGAGAAATTTGGAGACAAGGACTGAAGTAAGCCTCAGGGTACCTGAGCACAGCTTTGATTGAAACAAAAAGACAACTAAAACCTTGTCATATCATCCCACCAGATGGGGTTCACTCACAAGATGCCTCTCTCACTAAACATGAATTCATAGCCAGGCCCATCATGACCCCACAAAACAAGTTCTAATTCATGAGAGCAGGACAATCAAAGAGTGTCTGGGCTTCACACATGGCAGCTGTACCGGGGGGCATTGGTGAAAAGCTGCATACATGTGTAATACATATATTTGTTCCTGTAAGGATGTCTGCTGTCTATTAATTAAAGGGTTTGTCATTTCATTTCAACCAACATACCTGGCTTCTGTTCATTATTGCTGGTAATCTCTTAAGAGAGTGAAATACCCAGCACCAAAGTATTAGTTATATACTGCTTATGTCTCAAACAGAGCTTTCAGCAAGCAGAGCAGCCCTAGTGCCAGGCAATCTTCATAGAGTCATAGAATATATTGAGTTGGAAGGGACCCATCAGGATCATCAAGCCCAACTCCTGTTCCTGTGCAGGACACCCCAAGAACCACACCATGTAAGTGAAAGCATTGTCCAAATGAGGTCTCCTCTCAGTCTCCTCTTCTCCAGACTGAACAAACCAGGGGACCTCAATTGCTGTTCATTTGGCTTCTCCTCAGGAACCTTCAAAATCCTCATGGCCCTCCTTTGGATGCTTTCTAATAGTTTAACATCTTTTTTATCTTATGGCACCCAAAACTGCACACAGGGCTCGAGGTGAGGCTGCCCCAGTGCAGAGCAGAGCGGGACAATCCCCTCCCTTGCCCAGCTGGCCATGCTGGGCCTGACACCCCCCAGGGCGTGGTCGGTCCTCCTGGCTGCCAGGGCACTGCTGGCTCAGATTCAACTTGCCATCAGCCAGGACTCCCAGGTCCCTTACCACAGTGCTGCTCTCCAGCCTCTCCTTCCCCAGTCTGCTGTACATCCAGGGTTTCGCTGTCCCAGGCACAGAATCCAGCACTTGGCCGTGCTAAATTTCATATGGTTGGTGATTGCCCAACCCTCTAATTTAATGAGGTCTCTCTGCTCTCGAGGGAGTCGACAGTTCCTTCCAATTTTGTGTCATTGGCAAACTTACTTAATATTCCTTCAGTCATGTGCCTGAGTCATTAATGAAGATACTGAAGAGCACAGGGCCGAGGATGGAGCCCTGTGGAGCCCCACTGGTGACAGATCACCAATCTGATGTCACCCCATTCACTATAACAGTTTGTGCCTGACCTGTGAGCCAGTTGCTCATCCACCACATGATGTGTTTATCCAGCTATGTGCTGGATATTTTGTCCAGAAGAATACTGTGAGAGACAGTTTCAAAAGGTTTGCTGAAGTCCAAAAAACTTGTGTGAACACCTCTCTGTGAGGGATGAGCTCACGACCTGGATGTAGATCCTGAGTTCATTGCTTGTCCCCTCATCACTGGTTTTGCCTCCCTAGGGCTGGAGGAGAGCTGAGTATGCAGGCTGGCCCTGGCTAGGTATCTGCTGTCTTGGTGCTGCTGAGAGGGAAAAGTGCTGGAAGATTTTTTAATCTTGATTTTTGAAATTAAGATGAATTACTTGTCCTCACATTTGTTATGGAGAAAAAGATTGGTGTTGCTTACATGGCTGAGTTGGTGTGATCGTCCAGCTGTGCATAGCCTGAGCTCTCAAGGTGGTCATCACTTGTTCCTCTACAATGGAGGAAGTTTCCAAGTTCTGGGCTGGCCTTGTTCAGGCCCTTTGAGTGCTAGTGCAAGCAAGTGATAATGATAGCATGATGATGTGTGTCTTTCAAAGCACAACATGACCACTGCAGGTGGTGGCAGTCCTCAAAACTGGAAACTGCAGCCTTTAAAAGCTCACCAACTTTTTAATGAGACTAGGAAATAGTAGAGCAGAAGTCCATTCCCTGGACGATGATAGCGACATGAGTAGGAAATGTACAAACCTAACCCTCTCTCATTGCAGCCTGCAGCCTGGAGTGCTTCAGGACTCCCAACTATGCAGGGAAGAAGCCAGGAACGTCTCCTTTGGGACCACAGCTAATTAGAATATCCCGAAATTCAATGTCAAAACCTGGCCGGAAGCCTTAAAGAGAAATCCCATATAAGAACTCGATTAAAGTAACAGCACAGCCACAGAGAATTTCTTCATTTGGGGAGCTTTTACATTTCAGGGGGAAGGAGGTTTACTGTGGCATGTTTTTTTAATTTGTTTTTTTAGAGAATCTCAATGAGGCCACAAAATTGTGGTTTTGTTTGGTTACAAAGCCTGTCACATTGAAACAAGTAAAGGTCAGAGAAGAAGCCTTCAAATCTTTTAATTCTCTTTACTTTAAACTTCTATACACTGAAGTCTCTGAAATATACTGATGGAATAAAGCAAAAATATAATGTGTATCTTTAATGCTGCTTTTCTCTCTAATAGAGTGGCAGATTGTGGAGGGGGTCATATTGTTGCCAAGTGTGCCTATGTTGTAAATAATAAAATTCCAGCAAAAGCAAGGGACTGGTCATGCAGAAGAATCTAAATGTTTCCTACCAATGTGGTGAATCCCTTCTGCTAGAAATTAATTGTGAGCTATTTATAAATGCTGTTTTATTCTACTTCTAAAATTTGTTTTGTTTATTGCAGTTGTAGGCAACACCAATTAATATCTAAATTAAAAATCTGGAATACTACTTTCTGGCAGCATTATAGCCCACTTTTCTATGGTGCTTCTATACATTTAAATTTAAGCCCCTTTTGAAATTGATGGAATTGTGCAGTTGTTTAAGTTGAAACACGTGCCTGACTGTGGCTGGACACAGGCAAGGACATGATAGCATATCACTCAGAGGTTAGTCACACTCTTGAAAACACTCAGGGAAAGATTCATCACTTTTCAGAACATGAGAAGTGCAAAGGTTACAAGTAGGCAAATACCAGCTTAGTATTTTAGATTGGACATTTACATCAGCACTGGTATTTCCCTTTAAAAAAATTCTTATGAGAGTGTTTTATCCAGACCTCTTTTTATGAGACGTTAATAGAGTCTTTATAAAACCGTGGGTTAGTTAAAAACTTGCCTTAGATGACGGTGTCATTACTGGTGGGCCCATGCTGCTCTTTCGGCATTCATCAGCTGGAGGCAAGTGGGCTGTCTCATGGGGAGTTGAGAACTTGCAGGTTATCACTTTGATTAGCTGCTGTAGGCAACTGGTGGCTACTGTAATTGCCTCCGCAAGTCTGAAATGAATATACATTTCCTCTGACAAGGAAACAGTAGGAATATATGCCTAGTGGAAGCTTTAGGTTCCTATAATGCCATGGAGATCGAATTAAAAAAGGAGAGAGAGAACCTGTTGCTATCATACTTCATTAATTAAACATCAATTTAGAAAATACTATGGCATTGACAGGTTTGGGACTGGCTGCTGATACTGTTTGGCAGGGACAAATTTTCAAGTGGGTTAATGCATAAGCCTTATGGAAGATAACAATAATGTTGTAATTGGGAGTCTGTCTCTTTAAAATATTGGTTTAAATTATGATGTACAAAGTCAGCCTAATGATTTAAGTATTTTACATAGTTATTTTAGAGTAGTTCATTTATTAACAGCCATGTAGGCAGCACTAGGAGCAGGCTGCCTAGTGAGAGGTGTGGGGAGAGGAACAGAAGGGGAGCAGAAACTTTTGCACAGCTCAAACAGTGCAGGTCTGGGCTGGAGAGAAGCAACTCAGGGATGACAGGGGAAAAATGGCAAACCAGGAGCCAGAACTGAGATCCAACAGCCTCCACATTCATCTTCTCTCCCAGTTTTGATTTACATCAGCATCCTATGTTGTTCTCCTACTTCTTTTCCTTCTTCAGAAACCTTCTTCTGCCTGTTTCTTTGGGAGATGTGCCAACTGTCGGGCCTTGGCAGTAGAAAAAGTGCAGGAGCTCAGCTCCTGGCAGCTCCATCTCCTTGAAACGCTGTGTTTATGTGAGCTGAATGGCAAATGCTGGATCAAGGTGTTTCAAGAGGGGGCTGGCTGGCCAGCCCCACTGCCACTGAGACAGACATCCCGGCGTGATGCCCATGATGTGCTGGGAAGCGCTCGGGGGAGAAGGCACAGCGGAGGAGACCTGCCCTGCTCTCCCACAGTCACCAGCATCACCTGTCAAAGAGCTGTCTGCCTCCAACCCACAGGGACAGGGGAGTCCCTGGATACCTGCCAATGGGTCAAAACCTCTGCGGGTTTTGGTTCAGTCCCAGTTCATTTTCTGCTTTGTGTGGATACATGTGCTGGTTTATTCATCAGCGGCATTTTCCCATCCCAAAAGTTATCTGACCATTCCCAGTCATGCAGCAGTCCAACAGTATAGAGGGATATTGAACAATGAGTCCTATGGGTCACGTTGTTTTGTCTTTTCTGAAAGCACAAGCCTGTAAGAGGCAATGAAGCTGCACCTGTATCATCAAGAGTGAAATTTGGCCAAGTGCTTCTGAATGAGGAAAGAAAACAATAGACTGGAGGCCACTGATATACTTTTGTTTCTTGTTGCCAATATAGATGCCATTAATACTTTTGGGAAACACAGGGTGAGAAATGAAAAAAAAAATCCCTAAAATCAGCTTTGATATCAGTTTTTAAGCCATTGCATCATCCTGGGGATTTATCGTATCATAGCTCTGGAACTGAACTTCAGATATTTTACAAGGAGAAGATTTTATTACAAGCATTATGTTTTCATATCGAAAAAATTGAGTGGAGTCTATATTCTTTCTCTTTTCTCACAGGAAAACAAGTCGAATATTTAGCAATCACATACTTCAGGATAAAAGTGGTGTGTGTGCTTTTCACACATTTTGTGCATAAATATTTTGAGGTTCCTGTAAAACAGGACAACTGCTTTTTTTATTCTTCATGAATCAGCCCGTATGTTTGAAACAAATCGTTGCAGCAACAAGGAATGACAGCATGACAGCCTAGTAGGTTATTAATGGGAGTGACAGCCTGCAAATCAGAAATCATGGCAGTGCATCTGTATGAACAGCAATTTGTGCTCAGTTGAATAACCAGGAAATCCAGAAAATCAGAAGAGGTTGGGGGAGAAGATGAATCAAACAGAAACATTTTTAGATAACCCAAAATTTCTAGAAGTAATTGGAATGTCAGGGGAATAGCAACACTCAAAAGTTTGCTTGAATAAATACTTGGGTTCACATACGCTTGTTTTGATGCCCACTGAAGACCTAAATTTAAGCAAAAGAAATGAGGGAAAATGTAAAAATGTTGAGGATTTTTTTAAAATTTTGTGTTGTAGTAATATCATCAGGAAAATGAAACTGCAGCCTATTTATCATATTTTGCTTTTGTCATATTTTGTGAACAAATTTTATTCGCTATATATTCCAGATAGTAGAGCTCTGTGAGATGAATGTTGGAAACTTTCCACAAAGAACAATCTCTGTATAATTTATGAATGTTTTGTTTTTTCTGCTCCCTTGTTCAATTGTTCTATATCAAAAAACAGAGAAAAAACAAGTATATTTTGCTTTCTTTTGGAAGGAATGATGCAATGTAAAGTACAGGTTAGCATGTTTCCAGATGTTTAGTTTACATATAAGTTTATAGGGAAACTGTTTATGAACATATAGATGTAGGGTTAAATTGTCCACACAGATGTTTTTAGCTTTTCTAGATGCTACTGAAATTCTCCTGATGGGCATCTGAACCTGAATTTACTGTTTCATTTTTAATGGGAACTGATCTCAGTCATCAATAACTTTTTGTGCACTTCTCAATAATGCCAGTCTTGATATTTTCATGAGCTGAATGAACTCAAAAAGGGGTTTAAGTTTCAGTTACATAGAAATTGCCGTAAGTGACCACCCAAGATCAGAGTTAATAAAATTTCTGACTTCAGTCCCAGTACAGAAAGTGGAAAATTTGGCAGATCTAACCCCCAAATTGGAGGTTTCTGCAACATATTGACTTTAAACTTGTGCATCTCAATTCAGATTTCTCCCTTTCAATTAGCGTCAGTTGTTTAACCTAAGGGATATCAATCCCCCAGTGCTACATTCCAGCCATATTATTACTTGGGCAGCAAAACTTTACCTTGATTTATGTGTTCGCTGAGGACTATCTAGGAATATCAACCTCTTTTTGCAGGTCCTTGTTAAGTGCAGTAATCTTGCTTTATTACTGTACAGGGGTTGCTAAAAGTGGGAAAAGCTGAACAAGGCAAGGGCAAAGAAGGTCCTACCTTCAATGAAGAGGGACAACAGCTCTACTCACCATGAAGAGCATTTGCCTGATCGTCAGGCCATCCGTACCTGAAGCATAAACTTCCAGTGCTACAAAGGAAGGGAGACAGACCACATACAGTCAGAAGCCCCATACCCTAAATTATACATTCCTCCCCAAAGCAGTAAACTACTCCCTTTTTTGTCAGTCTGTTTGATTTTGGTATAAAAGTTTAAAAAAATGTATCTGATAAATCTGATAAATCTGAAAATTCCATTTTAGTTTGTGACAAATTGGCTTTTCCTTTTTTTTGCTTTCCTTGGCTTTGAATATTTCCAATAGCTTTTCTTCGTAATAGGGTTTTCTTTTTTCCCATTGTATTATCAAGCAGGCAGCCTTTGAATCTCATGTTTAAGTTTTATTTCCAATGTTACAGTAGCAATTTTGCATCTCTTCTTCATCAGCCTTTGTGTTTGATTTGTGTTAGAAGTTAGCTTACTGCTATGGGTAACCCCCAGGCAGTGCTATCATTCTGTCTTGAAGTGGAGAAAAAAAAGTGTATGCCTTTTTGGATCACTAAAAAATAAAACAAAATGAAACTAACTCAAAAGAAAACCCCCATTGGTTGAAAAGCTTTTTAATGTCAATACAAAATATAAACAAAACGTGGTTTCTGAATGAAGTATCAAGACAAATAATCCTCTTGCCCATCTGTTATACTAAAATGGCCGCTGCGGTATAATGTTGTGAGGATACATGTGCCAGTAACGGATGAGATAAAAGCAGACATATGCTAGCAAGAAAGAATAAAAAATGTTCATAATAAGTTATGAGCTGAACCAGTACGGAGAAATATATTCAGACATGAGAGTACAGTATCTGCCAATCTATGTGTAGGGCACATATTTCCACTGCATGTAATTGTTCCAGTTGCTTAGTGCTTTCATCCCAAAGGACCTCAAGAATGCAACATGTCAGCAGCATCAGCCTGGGTGAGGTTAATCCTAAATAAAGACTTCCTCATTTTCCTTAGAAACTGCTCATGAATCTGTTAAATGACCTTTGTGACTTCTTGGCATTTTTGGAATAATCTCAGTTTACCTGTGAATCAGGTCTAGGGTTTGACCAAACTGAAAAACAACCACTCTGCTTTTAAGGAATAAAGAAACACAGAAAATATAGTCTTTTCAGGTTTATCTGTGTGAATTTTGTGGAGCTGTACGTGAGACAGATTGAGGTATACTAGAGATTGCCTCTTGCCTTTGTAAATGGAAAGACTGGTAATGACTGAAAGCCACAACACCTGGAAGCCTGTGGTTTGCATGAAATAAATGGGTCTTCTTACTTACAGTCCTGGCAAACTTCAGTTTGTCTGAAGAATAACTAAAACAAAGATGGTGACACAGAGGCTCCTTCATGTTCTGCTGCCAATGAGCCTCGTCTTACCCTCTGGTTGAAAAGTGGTATTTCCTACAGGAAATTCCAAGAACTTAACATATGGAGTCACTCCAAATTGAAACAAGTCCAAATCTCAGAATTTTTTTTTTCTTTTTTACAAACTGAACCTTTCCAAAGTATTTCATTTTGGTTGCACTGAAACACTGAAATAATTCAAGGTTCACATTAAAATCTCCAGAGACACCAGCACTGGGACCTGTAGGGGACAGAGCATATTTCTTGGGTGCCTTTAAAAATGATACTCCATTTGATGCCTGGTCTCATTTTAAAGTAGACTATTTTCCACAGCTGAGCTGGCATTGCAGAGAAGGCATAGAGAGGGATGTGTACAAACAAACACACACTACATCCTCAGCAGTCAGTTTGCTCTTTCCATTCCATTCACCTCAGGAATCAGTTCTGCAGCCCATAGACTGTCCTTCCACAGAGACTGAACTCCTGAGCAGTGGACAGTCCCCACAATTCACCACAACAGCTTAGCCTGAAGTAACCTCAGCAGGCTGTCACTGCCTGCCATATGAAGTTTTCCGTCAGCCCCCTGAGCCTTCCCTCTGTGCTGTGCCCAGCAGCACGTCATGTCTTCACAAACCTTCCTGTTCTGCCATGGAGCATCAGGCAGTGGCCAGGAAATCAGTGTGCTGACTGAGGATGGTGCTTTCTCTCCCAGTTCCTACTGTGTGTGTCATCATTGCCTCATTATGTTCGTTCCTATTTTTCACTTTCCCCCTTTGCAATATATTAAAATTACAATTTCAGGGGGTTTCAAATTCAAATTTGTGTGTTTGTGGGAACAATTTTTCAGTACATGGTAATATTTACTGTTCCTCAGCTCTGAAAAATTGATCCTGGTGTTCATAACTACGCAGGAAGACAGGGGTTGTTGCTGACCTGTGAACATGATGAAGCTGGTGAGTAAAACTGTGTTCAAACTTTTCAGGAAAGGCTTAAATATATTTACTTTTTAGGAATGTAGTGACTTGTAACACTAAGTGTATAAGACAAATGCAATGTAATTGATGCAATTCAACTTTCCTTTACATCAGTAATGTCCATTATAATGTCCATAATGCTGTGGACTAGTCTTCAGAGACTGCTGGGGCAATGAATTTAAAAACAGAATTTAGCCAGGTGTTCATCAGTTGCAGGGGTATGTTCATAATGAGAGGTAAGACACTGGCAGTTCTAAGATTCCTCTGGGGAAAACCAGGCTCAACAGATGATATTTGAGTTACAGCAGGACAGAAAAGTGAATCTGGCAACCCAAAAAACCACAACTAATTAAGTAGTGTCATATCCTTCTTCCTGAGGAATCCATGTATGCAAGCTCAGACAATTCCTCCTTTCTGGTTCTACCAGATAACTCATACCAAGGATTTACTATTGCCTTTGAAAATATTTGGCAAATTTTTTGGTACAATTAGCTGCTACACTCATCTTAATGAGATTAAATCTCAGAACAAGTATTGAACCTGAATTAAAATTACAGAGCAGAACAACCCAGATTGCTTTTGGCTGTTTAGACCCAGGTGTGCTGTTGAACTCTGGATTGTGTCTATTATTGTAAATAAAAAATCAGATCTAATATATGCACCATGGTTCAGTCTATTTTCCTCTGACACTTTTTTGGATTTGCCCTCTAGACTTCTCTTTTCCTTTCTTCTTCTACCATGACAGAGATGCTGAGATAGGCAAGGGTCGCTTATATTCAGATTTGCTGTGAGCAATAGAATTATGATAAATTTGTATCCAAAATCAATCAATTTGTTTAAAGATGTGAAAGATTAATCATGGGAGGGGAGATGAGATGGAGATGAGTCTACTGAGATAAATTACTCCAGACTTTTGACAATAATTTTTCATGAATGATAGAAAATACCAGATTCTCAGATCTTATTTGGAAGAACTATGTGGAAAACACAGTCCATGTGCTGCAGAAATAGTGAGACCTTCTACTAATTCCTGTGTTCCCACAGCATAAAGCAGGGAAGTATCTCAAGGGCATGACTGGATTTTATGATTATTTTCTCAGAAACTTCATGATAAACGTTTACAAATTGTTGGCAAAAGATTTAATTTCAAAAAACCTGCAGCCATTTTAAAATGTTTTAGCATGAGAAAGACAGGGTATTTTGAAATCCCAATTACTTCTCTGATTAGCCAACATACTCTGCTTGGACGAATACACTCAACTGCAGTGGAGAATCCATGGTAGTATGTGGCACGTCTTTCAGTGGTGCATAAGTAAGCAGCTTGACGACTGCAAAGGGCTCCTGTAGAGTCCTGTTTCCGAGCATAAACAGAAGTACCATCATTTTTGCAGAAGAATTAAGTGGTTTGGTGTTACCTTAGTATCTGGGTCTAGCTGGCATCCACATACTAGGTGGAAACCTCCTATGGATCTTGTATAGTAGATTTAACTTGAGCTTGTCTTGGCAATGATCTTACTCAGATCAATAAAAAAAAGAGTGCTATTGAAAGATCATTCATGCTTCCCATTCCTGTGATGTAATTAGAACTAGGGTATTCACTGCAGATAGAGAAGACCTACTTTCAATTTTTTCCCCAGCTTCAGGAAGTATTTACCCAAAGTCTTTACCTTTTAGCAGACTGTACTCTGCTGTGAGTCATCATCTTTCCCCCTGAAACTCTGTCACTAGGCAGAAACACATGCAAGAGTAATTTTCACAGAGAGAAAATTCCAGCAAAACAGTAATACTAGACTTTTATGGATTGGATTGGATGAATTTACAGCTGAAGGAAACTATTCCTTTTCTCTGTCTGTCATGTCTTGTCATGATAGCCAGGAGACATGGGAAGTGAATCAAGGGCACAGTGCTGAGGCTTCAAATGCTTCACCTTCAGCCCTCAGAAAGGGTCACTACTTCATGACTTTAATTTCATTTTGGTAATTATGCCTCCATTTCAGGTATCTTTTAAAATTTTTTGCAGAATAATTTTAATAAAATGGGGGTTTTTTGTCAGCAAAGATTGCTTGTTCTAAATAATTGTGCCCACAGTAGATGGGCTGGTCTCCGTGGTATAAATGAGTCACCAGAACAGGTTCTCCAACAGTGGCCCATAAATGAGGCCACAGAAGTGGGTCTTCTGGGCAGTATTCAGTTCTAGGCTTAGAGGCCAAATACTTTCATCTAAGCTGCCTGAGAACATCTTTGGGTGTGAAACCAGAGTATGGCTTCGGCCCATGCCTCAGCAGCTGCAATGAGATATCTCTACTGCTCAAGCACTGCATTTTGGCAGAGTGTGTACATATGCAGACAGCAAAGATCTGCCAGATTCTCATACTGAATCTAGAATTATTTCTTGTGTCAATCTTGTCTTTCTTTTCTTGATGGCATCTATTTTGAATCATGGTTTCCAAGCTTTTCATACAGGCTATTGAAGGTCAAACTGGCTTTAAAGTGCTTAGACCAGCTTGCTTCCCTGATTAAGACAACAAAGCATTGGGAATTCCCAGCATGGTTATGCAATGAAGAGAAAGCAAATGGGTCGTGGCTATGAGAAATTGACAAACGTGTAGAGAGAGAAGCCTCATTTTCAGGTACACTCCAACAAAGTCTGAACTGCTAAATTTCTAAAATTTATTTCATGTGAAGAAACTGCCTTTTTAATTATCCTTGGTTTTCATACTCAGTACTTACATACTGAGTCATGGTTCTACAGACTTGCAGAGCTTTTCAGCTTGACTGTCCAGATTCACAGACTGGACCTTCCTGTTCCCTCCCTGCCTCAACCATTACGAGAAACAGTAGGTTTGTGTCTTCTATTTGTCTTTCTGTCCACACTAGTATTTAATGGGGAGATTGTTTTACTGGGCCATGTGGTGCACAAGTTTTTTCTCTACCTTACCTTAGTAGTCCTTCAGAGTAATTGCCAATATGATCAAGACAATATTAGGAAGAAATGTCTGTCTTCCTCCTTTTATTTCTTTACAGCTGAGGAGAAGCCAACATTTTAGCAAGTTCCCTTTCTGCACACTATTCCGAGAGCTCTGTGGGTCACAGCTGAAGAAATTCTGATGCTTGATATTTCAGGAGAAAACACTTCCATGATTCTAATACTAAAAATCCTGTCTTTCCCCCTCATTTTTCTGTCTGACCTCTTTTATCACTTTAATCAGATTTTATTCAGGTTGTCTCCTCTTGAGTCCTTAAAACTGGAAACACTGATGATCATCTGAATGCAAAGCTTACTGTGTCATTGTTACTGCTTTCATACTGCAGCTGTAGTTTTTTAAATTACAGAAAATACCTGTGAAACATAAATACAGAAGTTAAATTGCAGTGATGGTGGAAATGAGGTCAATATAATAAACTTGTAACACTAGATAGAATGGGAAGACTATGCTAGTGGGTAATAACTGATGAAATCAGGTAATTCTCTTCTCAAAGCCACAAATATAAAGATTCTCTATGTAACAAAAGTTGAATTTCTCTGTATAATGACTAATACCATTTAACAACATTTAAGAAGTTAGCTCAGCTGTCAGTAATGCAGATGGGAAGACCCTATTTAGTATGTTAGAAGATGGCTAAGACTTCAAGTGTTCCAGGTTTTCTAAGCACCAAGTAAGTATGTGGGTTAGAGTGTCTTGAGTTTATGAGTATGGAATACATTGCTCCACACCTTCCAAGGAACAGCTTGTGCTGCTCCCTGTTGCTGTTGGCAGCACGGCTGGCATGGTAACATCCCCTTTTCCTACTTAACTTACAGCAATTGTGTTCAGAAGAGAGAGCAAGACTGGGACCTCAAAGCACCTAAAGAACAGAAAGGATGCTCCCGAGGGACTGTTCACAGTGACACACTGGAGAGCTCTGCTTCCTAATTGTCCTTGCTGGACAAATAGCCTGCCTGGTCTTGTTTTCTGTCCTGCAGTTTTTGCGTTTCCCTCTTGCTGGGGGAGGGAAGTGGTGTGTGTATGAGGAAGGGGAGGGGGAAAGAAGAGGGGAGGTTGGAAACCCCTGTCCAGCCCCCACATGGGATCAGAACATGTAAACTTTTGAATCAGAAATTATAGAGCTCTTCTGGTTCTGTCAGTTTAGATGAACAGCAGTGTCCAAGATATACGAAGTATTTTCTCTTTATAGCATTGTCAGCTGATTCAATCCATACAGGATCTTGAAATGATATGCTTAAATATTGCTGTACTGAAGTAAGTGTTTGAAAGAGCAAATAAAACTAAAAAGCCAATATCAAAAACTTTGATTCATGTAAATTGACTCTACCCATACAAAAAAGTCTCACTGGCTTCAATAGCTAAAGACTAATTGGATGACTGAAGATTTGTAGTATCTAGACTTTAACTAGTAATATGAATAACTAGAAACCTGACACCACAAATCAAATGTGTTAATTCCTGTGTTGCTGTGATGCATAGAGCCTCCAAAGAGTTGTGAAACATTTTTCTCCATACAAACATGTAAGTGTTTCTGTCCACAAACTATGCAGAAAAGCTACTGCAGGGGGAAGGAAAATTTTTTAACGATGAAGAAAGTAAGCCTAGGGAACAGATTTTGATGTTATAGTATACAACACCACACTGTAAAAATCAGCTTTGGAAATTGGTATAAACTATACAGGAGTTAGGCTGTTGATGTAAACCCGTCCATAGCAGAATTGACTATAATTTACCACTCCTGTTTAATACTTGATTTTATCAAAGATCAGGTTTACTTTAGAATAAAAAAAGTCAGAACTCCAAATTTGACCCCAATATAGGAAGTGACCCTAATATTCTGGGTCAGTTCAGCCATGTATCCCTCTGCCTTCCCCACCTTAGCTGTAGGAAAGGTAGAGATTTGTACGAAAGTAAGGATTAACAACACCTCTGTACTGGTAGTGGTGTTAATAGTACACAGATCCCTTGATTGAGTTATTTGCCACAGGACTTAAAAACAGAACAAAGGCTTGGCTGGACAACAGACATACCTGCTAATGAAAATGTTGTTTAGGTAAGTAGTCACATATAATATTGCCCAGGGTGCAAATCTTTCCATTCTTGCTAAGCACATTGTAGTCAGTTTGCATTACTGGAGTATGTGTGTTTTGAATTGTAGGTGTGTAATGGCATAATTCAGCATCCTTTGAGCATTTCTGATACTCTTCCTTCAAGTTTGTGGAATAAAAGAGGTCAAATTCCAGAATAGTGTATCCTTCCTCTTCTAAACAATAAAAAAGAGGCCATCTATCAAATTGGCAGGCTCATATCTTTTGTAACCACGTACAAACCACACTCCAACTGGATGAACAGCTGTCAGAGCAGTCTCTTGTCAGCAGGTGGGTTAAAGTTTGCTAATGCATGTGTACACGTGCAGGCATTCATATCCTTTTCTCGTGAAGATCAGTAACAAGATTTCCAAATGTGTTTGCAGTCATGATTTGCTCTGGATGCATTAACTTTCTTTTGTTCTTTGGCCCACCTGTCTCTTGTTATCTTTTGCAATATGTTTGTCCACCATGTGAGAGACTTTCTAGTGAGTGAAATCTGGAGAGATAAACAGTATAAGTGAATTTTGTTCTTTTGATTCCTTCGTAAATCTGAGGTAAACACTTTGTGTCTAACCATTTGTCACAGTTTAACCCCAGACAGCAGCCAAGCCCTATGTACCTGCTCACTCACTCCGCCACTAGTGGGATCAGGGAGAGAACTGGAAGAGTAAAAGACAGAAAATTCACAGGTTGAGATAAAGACAATTTAATAGGGAAAGTAAAAGCTGCACACAAAACCAAAGCAAAACAAGGAATTCATTCACCACTTCCCATGGGCAGGCGGGTGTTCAGCCATCTCCAGCAGAGCTGGGCCCTATCACACATAATCGTGACTTGGGAATACAAACACTGTCACACCAAATGTCCCCCTGTTCCTCCTTCTTCCCTGCTTTACATACAGAGCATGATGCCACATGGTCTGGAATATCCCTTTGGTCAGTTTGGGTCACCTGTCCCAACTGTGTCTCCTCCCAACCTCCCATGCACCCTCAACATCCTTGCCAGTGTGGCAGTATGAAAAGTAGAAAAGGCCTTGGTTCTGTGAAAGCCCTGCTCAGCCATAACAGAAGCATCTCTGTATTATCAACTCTATGTTCAGCACAAATATAAAACACAGCCCCATACCAGCCATTGTGAAGAAAACTAACTTTACCTGAGGCAAAATCAGCACATCATTCTAGTGCCACGTTTTCCAGGTCATGGATATTAGCTGCTTTCTGGTCTCATCTAGTATCATGCACATCTTGAAAAATTATATTGTAATCCTTGTCTAGAATAGGGTCTTACTCTTGGATCATTATTTTCTTGTGTAATTAATTTTAGATCACAAGGTGTATGTGAAGACAATGAAGAAACCAAAACTGGTCCAGATGATTCCGAAGCATCCCTGCAGCAAAGGACATTCTGGACCCTGCAGCAAAGCATTCTGGACATGCTTATGGACTGAGATTAACTTTCTTTAGGGCAGACATCAAGAACTGCTCCATAAACATATTCCCAAATCTATGTGATTCAAAATCAATACAGGTAGTCTTACCATCTTCCTAAGTATGTCGGTGTTTTCGGGATAGTCCTAGTTTTTAAGCTAGGCACAATGACAAGCAAGTGCTTTAACACCTTCACTGCTGGACAAGGAGCCTGATTTGGTAAACCCAAATGGTCAGAAATCTGGGCTTCCCTCTTGGTGGAAGGACTCTCAGTAAAGGCTGTGATTAAGTAAGGTGTCTATGGTGGCTGATCTGAATATGTCCTACAGTCATTACATTAAACGCTCCAAGAGTGTCACACAGTGCTGATAACTTATCTAAGGCATACTTATTACCCACATATATTTCTCAGTGTCTGCGGGCATCACCTGCAGAATCCCAAAGCTCCATAACAAGATACTGCCAAAATGCTAAGAATTATGCTACTGAAAAATAAATTGAAAGCATAAACACATTCATTCCTACAGTTTGACATAAATATTTATTTTTCAATTAGACAAGATGTTCTGAGTAGCATAAATCCGCTTTATAGTTCTGTTTGGTTTGGTACTTAATCTGTTACTTTCCTGAGCACTGAAAGCCAACACTTAACTTTTTAACTTTCATCTCAGATAAGTGCCATCAATTTGCAAGGTGATTTAAAATGCAAATCATGAATAGAGTTCAATACTGCTAGTGCTAGTCTTTTATGAATCAAGACCCTATAAAACTTCATCAATATCTGTATTAAACAGTTATTGACAAAAATTTTATGGAAGCCTTATTCCCAAGGGACTAGAGTTCCCAGTATGAAGCTAGATTTTTGGGAAAGGCACAGACACTGGTTCGTCATTTTCTAATGATTATTCTTACTTATATAGCACTTATATCTGGAATAAACAGATACACCGACACATTTTTTGCACAGATGTGAAAAATCTGATTGTCAGATCATGTCAGGAGAGGGCAAAATATTGTATTTTCTGAGTCATTAAAATAAAACCACATTAAAGATAACAGAAAAAGGGAAATGATAATACATTTTAAAGGTTGAACCATATTAAAGATAATAAGGAAAAGAAAAGCAACTTAGAATACACTTGAAAAGCTGGAATTGAAAGACTAAGTAATAGCACAAGAAACAACAGCCTAGCTACCTGCCTGCGAATCTTATTTCATTGCTTGAGTGTACTTCTCTTTGATTCAGAAGGCAGGATGATAAAAATCCAACTCTGGTTGAAGTTAGAGGTGGTTTGCCTTTGATTTCATTGGCAGCAAAAATTTACCTTGTGTAAAGCCAAAAGGGATCTGATTAAGATCTAGCTGACCAACATTCTGTGTTTTTATCATCCAAAGGCAGTAACGCTGTCAGTAATGAAAAACATGGCATATCCGGGTAACTGAATAATCCCAAACTGCAAATTGAGGATATAATGCAGGACTATTTAAATTTTAAACAAAATGTTTTGGGATTTAGTTTTTAGAAAAAGAATTATGTACCTTCCTAACTTCCCTGTTGTTGGGCAGGAGGAAGGCTTTCTAAGTGGCTTTATGCCAATTCAGACAGCTCAGTGTTGAGTGAATCTATGAGAAGCAGGTTAATCCAGCTTTTTAGTTGTTTTATTATGTAATATCAACATAAAACAGCTGGATCAGGATTGAACAGCTATTTAAAAACTACAGAAAATTGTTTATTAAGGATTTTTCTTCATTACTCCTGCTTTATGGTAACTTAAAGTCCCCTTGAATATAGCAAGGCAATTCAGGTTTAACATGTTGCTTCATACAAATACAGCCAGCCAGCCAGAATCAAATACAAACCTCTAATACGTACTTAGTAAAATGGTGTCAATTTAAAAGAAAAAAAAAGGCTGCCATTAGCGCTTTCATTGAAATATTTTTTAAGCTTTTAAATCCAGATGTTTTACTGCTTCTCCAAATACAGCCTTATCTATGTCTTACTGTGTCTTTTATATAGAAAAGTAATCAGAGATTTCTCCTTATAAAACAACTGTATTTTCTAAAACACTACATGAAAGACACTCAATAAAAATACAAGTTTTGGTTTATTTATATTTTGCAAATTTTAGAAATTTCATTGATTTATTTTTAAAAAGAATATTGGAAACATTTTAGAAAGAAAAATACTTTTATGTTTTTATAAATTAACCATTTTTTGCTTTGAGAAAATTATTTTTCAGCAAAATTTGTTCCTCAAACTTATTTAAAATTTAAGTTTTATTTTACATGTACTAAACAGTAATGTCTTAAAAAATAAACACCATTTAAAGCTTTAGCTTTCATAAAAGCAAATAGTTTTGTTCAACTTAAAATTTCTTTTCACCTTGTCAGCGTAACAGAAATTTGTTTCCAAATGCAGCAGTGATATTTTCCTTGATGTTATGGAACTGCTTCTGCACTAAACCCAAAACAAACAACACTATCCCCCTCCCCCCCAGCTTATCTGTACTTAAAAAGAAAAACTAAATCTAAACTTCGTTTTTGGCCCCAGGATCTATCAGCCCTCTGCATGCTGTGTGCTGTTTAATATGTGTCAAATAAAAGGAGTACACAAGTCATCTCCATAGCTTGTCGTATGTGCAATCTAATTTGATGTACATATAGTAGCAGAGTATCCTGTAGCAAGAAGAAAACTTTTGACCTTTCCTGCTTTTGGAGAATGCATAGAGTTGAGGATTCATCCAAATTGTTCTGGGTACAAATGACATGATGTATGGTGCTAGAAATATTCCTTACTGCAGCAATCAGGATGCTTTCATCAGGCAGTGGACACAGACTGACTGACCTTAACTAACCCAGTTGTTTAAGGGCAATATGTGACCGAAAAATGAACTTCTCTGCTATGAGAGGAACTAGTCTGCATGTGAAAAGGCTTGCTTTAGCTGTGTTCGGTTTCTGTTCAGAGGCTCAGGTCGGCTTTTATTTTATCCGCACCCATTCAATCGTTAATATGAATTATACTCTACTTCTAGAAGTAGAAAAAAACCTTCATCCATTTGGCTTGTAATAACTCGATTGTGGTTGGTATGTAAATCAAATACTACTACCATACTTAGATAGTCAACAATTCTTACAGAGAATAGAAGAATTCAAATGCATGTATTTGGTGAAAAACAAGTGTTGCTTGGCACAGCCTATTTCACCCACTCACCCATGATTAAAAACTTGCTGGTTAAAGATTTAAATGGGTTTAAGATTGGCATGGTGTCACCATTGTGCAAATCCTTTGTTAAATATTAAATAATAGAAAAATGTCTTAGGGTCACGCAGTGTGTGATTTATGTGACAAAGCCCTTATGGGCTGTGTTTGTCAAAGACAGCTCATAATTCTAAATTGTTTCGCTGAATAGCAAAGAATATTTTTGTTGTGGTGGTGGGTGGGAAAAGATTTGTTTTCTCTCTATATTCAGTGTGGTAAGATTTCTCTCTGTCTTTAGACACCTTTCACATGAAGAAGCCAAGCCCTGGGGCTAAGCAAAAGAGATGGGGAGGACGGGTGCCCCTTCCTTGCATTAAGCCACTGCTGATAACGGCTTTTGATATATGCATGGTCGGGGACTCAATTAGATTGTCAAATAAAAGTAATAAAAATATGTCATTTTTCTAAACATTTTTTTATGTGTATAACAGTCAGAAGCTGTTTAAAATCTGAACACTGTAGGCCATGTGGACTTTTTGAAAGACTTGCATTTGTGTATAACTTCACATCATCTTAGAATTATTCTTCTGGGGCTTTCTAAACAATTGTGTCTATATAAATCCCTATTGCTTTGTTAAAAAATATATATGTATATAAAAAGTAGGTAGTAATTTCCTTCCTCCACCCCCTCAAAAATATATATATAAGTTACAGCCAGAAATTATTGCTTGCATTCTGTACTCTAGGAAATACAAAGGCAAATTCAAAAAAGACCTTGTCTCCTTTCTTTCTCTGAAACACAATTTATTGCTTTAAATCATAAAAATAAAACAGTCAAATGTTGCATAAGAGACCCTCAGCAGAAATAAAAGAAAAGAAAAGGCAAAACTGAACTTCCCATAAACCCAAATCCCATACAGCACAGCTTTCTACAAGACCATAATTAAATAATCCCTGAAGGACTTGTGGAGGAGGGGATAAGAATACATAAACTTTCCAATATGATGAAAGAAAAGACCCTGTTATTATTACTTGATTTTATTTTTAAGAAGGAAAAAACTAAAACCAACATACTTAAGGTGGTATGCATGGGAAAACTATTCCCTGCTGTGTAAGTATCCATATAAGTCAACCTTGATACACAGTAAAACAGAAATTAAAAGATGTCTTTGAAATTTGAAGTCTGCAAGTAGATTGTGGCATTGTTTTAAAAAGTGCACATCTTCAGCATCAGACAAAGACCTTCAGCTCTACTTCTGGACTGTTACTTCTGTTCCTAAGCATTTATTTAGCATTTTTTTCCTCTAGTTTGAGAGCTGAAATGAGATGGGAGAAACTTCCAGCAGAAAGTCTGTTTTACGGAAGGTTGGTTCTTCACTAGGTGGGAGCCTTCTTTGTTAAAACAGAAGAGTCACATACCTGTGCAAGGCCACCCATGAACACAGGCAAATAGATCGAAAGAGTGACCAGGAAAAGAAAGGATTTCTTGCCATCATTTTACTTTGTCAAATTAGAAAGCAAACTAGTGGTATAACACGCTATTCTGAGATTTTGAAATTAACTTTTGTCGTATTTCTTCAGGAGGGTTCACTTGTAGTGAAGTGGTTTTCCTCAGACAGAAAAATACCTCGTTGGGAAAACATACCAAGCATCTCTCAGACTCCTACAAACTAAAATGCTGATAGAGTCTCCTGTCTACTAAGCCTCGAACTATGGGAATCATCCCTCCTCACACCAGTGACACTGGAGTACCTGATTGTCTGCAAGTAGTGGAAACCATTAGAATATCTGGGAAAGGTGAGGACACGTCAGAGGAAACCTAACAGCGCTAACAGGGTAATTTCTGGGTTTTGGCAATTTTTAATGCTCAACTTTAAGAATAGCACTTTTTTTTTTTTTTTTTTTTTTGGGAAGGACAAGGATACTTTCATTTTAATTGAAACCCCATTAAGGATGTCCCTCTTATTTATTTGGAACTATCAGAGAATATGGAGCTATATTGTGGCTTTGCTTACAAATATTTCCAGTAAGCACATCTAGTAAAGGAAGAATTGATTATTAATTATGCACGTCTAATGAGCAAAAAGTTGCTTTCTGCTGCTATTTGTCACTATAAAATTGGAAAAATTACCATATAAAAAATGAAACATGACTCCACTGTTTATGACAACAGGAAAGATATAGGTTTAGCTTTGTCTTTTGAGCATCACAATTTCATTAACATCTTGTGTGTTTTCCATCTGGGTTTAAAATTATGTTGATAAAATTGCTTACAATTTCATTGACTGGCACTACCTAAATTTATAAGTTGGTCACTCAAAGGTGGTAAGTTGCAAAGGGACAAAGACAATAGAAATCCATTATATTTAGATTTAGGGCCTCAAAATGCAAAGAAGCAGTTTGCTTATGGGAATACACTGAATTGAGTTAGACTCCTCAAGAAACACCCAAACTTCCAACCTTCACAGGGCTGATTGATCACTCATTTTGCCTTTCTGCCAAATCTTCTCAAACCATGCGAGGGCTGGAGGAGAAGTATAGGAGTGAAGGTCTGGTGGAATCCAAGATGAGTCCTCAAGCTATCAGTGCAAGAGTGGATTCTCTATGTTCTTCCTGTGGTCTGGTTCCCAGGCCCAATTCACCCAGCCTTGATATCACAAGAAGTGTCTGTGGACACAAGGAACAGGAATAGTCTGATGGTTTCTCAAACAATTCTAGAAATCCTTCTCTTTGTTTAACCTTTCCTGTTCAACACTGTGCAAAGCCTCAATGAAATGCAGAGACATTGTGAATTAAAGTCAGGAAGAAAAATTAATCAGAGAGCAGTGCATATGGGCCATCTTTCAGGATCCTAGCAATGGAAAAGTAAATGAACTCTTTGAAAGTATTCTGACCTTAATAATTGAAGTTGCAGTAAACCGAAATCAGACTCTGTGGACAGTCTTGTTTTCTTCCTGATCCTTTAAACTATGTTTGAATACCCCAGATACGCATACAGCGGTTACAGTTTTACCCTCAGTTAAACTGGGTTTAATTCCAGGATTTTTAATTTCAAAGAAGTTGTTTCTGGAGGTATATTGGTGCAGCTGCCAGTGGAAAAAAATCACACAGCAAATTGAGAAGCATGCTGAAAATAAGTATTTGTTCCTTGGTGTAACGGGGCTGCTTTGCTTAAGCACGATATTGTTATATGGCATGGAGTTTGAGCTGGAATGAAAATGAATTCAATTCATCTCCAAATTAGATGCAGTACCATATGTGTTGTCAATTTATCAGTACACCAACAAAATTGCAGTGTTGAATGGAAGTGGTTTGGTGACTGTATGTAGCTGTAAGAGTCAGCAAATATTGCAGTTAGCTGACTCAGCCAACTTCTTCTTGACACATCTCTATCTTTACAATTATTGACACATCTCTAGTCATATGGAACTGATATTTAAATGTTACCCTACAGCCAGACACACATAATGGCTACAGAATTCAGGCCGCTGGGTAGGCTAGAAAATTTGTATTATGACACAAACTGTGTTTTTCCTTCCTGTAAGGTTTGAAAGAAATTGTAGTCAATCCTCCATTCTCACTGGCAGATTAATTTTAATGGATGGTCTAAAGTTGTAATAAAATACCTATTTTGCACTGCTTCATCATGGAGGTACCTGTTTACTCCCAGATTAGCATCTTCTACCTGCCTCTTAACGGTGCTATTTTGGCAGGGGAAGGGAAGAGAGGAGAATAAAATGGTTTTGTTCAATATTTCATTGTTTAACATTATGTTATGCTTTAGCAGGCTATGTTACATGAGTTGATGAGAGCAAGAAACAGAGTAGTGCAATACAGTTTAAAACAAATAAATTAAAAAATCCCTAAGGTGAAAGAGGTATGAAGAAGCCCATTATAAACCCAGACCACCTTGGTAACTTCCCTGTGCTGACATCTTTAATATCCCCTCACTCCCCTCCTCCTCTTCCTGACAAACACAGAAGAAACACAGGCATCTGGGGCCAGACAGATACCTCAAGATGTTAGATGCCTAACTTTTTAGAATCTGATCCACAACTCCCACTATTTTATTTCCTTTTCAAATTCATTTTATAGCAACCATGACTCCCTCAGAACCTGCATAGTTGCTTCATAAAGGCCACTCAAAGACACCATGTAATTCTAGTGACTCACCACAGTGCCTTTTCAAGGCAGAAAAATCATGACACACTGCTGGTATATATAACACAGTTCCACATTACTGATTTTAGATTTAATTTTCTTGGCTAGGACTGAGTTATTGGATGGACACCATGGGATACCAAATGTACAAACTGCATTGCAGATCCAGAGTCTGTGGAGAATCCTGACTGAAGCTTCTATGACCACGTGAACTTTTGGGCACTTGCCAAGCAATCCAAAGATGCTCATGGCTGTCTTGGGGTGACTTGTGTGACCACCACAATGGCAGTATGTGAATATGTTGAAAATTGCACTGTGGGAAGAATCCGTTTTTTACTAAGAAGCACAAAACATGCACAACAATATCCTTGGGGAAACCGGAGCTGGAAATGATACTAGGTATGCATATTCACAACCCAACAGAAAACTCTCTTTCCTGTGCCCTTCAGGTCTTTACCTGTTGTGAGCTAAGTTAACGGTATTTTAGACTTCAGCAAAAGGAAATTTTTCCTCCCTGCTCAGAACGTTACTTTGAAATCAAAGAAAATGCATTCACCTAGAAAAGCACAGTGTATGTATAAAAAAGAACAGAATGTGGATAACTTTGCTAAAAGTGTAGATGGTTGACAGAAAGGACACTGTGCTTCTTAAGGTATTCCCATACAAACTTTTGTCTTTGGCAGATAGGAGTTTCAGTGGCTTTACAAATTTATGTTCAAACAAACCCCAAGAAAAGACATTAAGTTCATTAAAAAGTGCCAATGTTATTTGCAAAGTTACACAACGAAGAGTCACAACATTGAATCACATCAGCAATAACTTCTAGGAGATTATCCTTTTTATTTCATACTCTTGAATGTAGTCTATAAAATAAGATTTGGTTAGATTGGGACTGGTCATCTACCTGTGTAAACCAGAGCAAAACCAATGTTGATGTGTACTGGTTGAAGACAGGGCCCAAAACTGCAGTTCTTAGCTTCTTTGATAATACTGAACTGACAAGTAACGTGTTGTTTTTCAATACCATGATTTTTTTTTTGTAAACTGTTGCAGGGGAAATATTTACATTAAGGTATTTAGTTTAATATCATGCTTTTAGTCTACGTTAATGGAAATAGTGTGTTCCCTTACCGAAGTGTATATGTGACTTCTATGTTAATGAAATAAAGAGATTAAGTGCACTAATTACAGCAGGGACCATTGCTTAGGTAGCTGAGATACATGTTCTGCTACACAGATCAGCCAAAAGTTGCTCACACTTGATCTGCCACACTGTCGGGTTCTTGCCGTACAAGTGCTCTGTGAGGTGAGCAGAGATGAGACACTATAGTAAAGAAGGATTAAACCTTCATCTCAAAGGCCCCAGACCCAGGTCACAGGAAAATTTTAAGGACCAAAATCCAGATGTAGCATAAACAGTGGGAGTTATTAATATCCAGGTTGTTCTTCATTTAAAAATTGTGCATTGATAACTCTCTGGACATAAAAATTAATAATTATGACAGTTCCCAACCCTCATATTTTAAAGGAGATTGGTAAACCCCGCATTTATTTTACTTCTTTTTTTAAGTCAGTGTGATATTAGGATCATGTTTGCAAACCTTGAGTACAAGATCTGAAATAAAATCATTATAATGAAAACCAGGAAAATCTCCCATTCACAGGTAAAACTTATAAGAACAAGAAAAAGACATAATACTGCCTTTGTTTTACCTTGGTACTTTTCTGAAATCAGTCCATCTGAACCAGAAGCTGTGTCTTTGTATCTAGTAGTCCTGATGTTTCTTGGTTTTGGGTTTTTTTCCCTAGTCCCATTGGGAACTGATTTGAACATCACCAGCAACCAGAATGACTTGTACTTCTGACTATATTCACCATAAACCTACTTTTGTTTGTCTAAATTCCATACTTACTCTTTTTGCTTGCTGCTGTCTAGTTTCTGTATTGTCAGAAACAACAAATCGTTTTCTGTGCACCTTTCACAAACCACCCATGATTTTATGGAGCTATATAAGATTCTTCTGCCTCATGTCTTTTATGAGTTGAAGAGTCCTAGTCTAGCTTTCCAGATACAGAAGTCTTTGATTTCCCTTGTCATTCTTCCCTGTACAACCTTCCTTGTTCTTCTGAATGCTAAACATTCAAAGATCTATTAAAAAATACATGCATATTTTTATATAATAAAAATAACTTCACGGGATTTTTTCCAAGACCGCACTAGGACATTTTTTGCTCAAATAATGCTGCATTAAGATAAACATTATCATATTAATCAACTGCTGGATTTCTTTTTTATTTGTATAATCGAATGTATCTAATTAGGTTTCAGAGTACTGATCAAGCACAGATCATGCTGTAATTTGTAATGTAGCTGGACAACTGTTAGAAATAAGGATTGGACTGAGAAATAAAAAAAACCACAAACCTTCAGGATTATGCAAATGAGATAAATTTTGAAAATCATGTCCAACTGGAGTACAGGAGATAATCTAAAGAGTAAAGCAGGTACCCAAGAAGAATAAGAAATTTGAAAAGTGAGAAGTGATAATGCCAAAAGGTGACGTGTGATGAACAAAATTCTGTGGTACCATACATCAGTGTAAAAGCATGACTGTGATTTTGGTCAGCCTGTCTGGGGGGGATTATATTTCTGGTGTATGGAGGTAAAAGCCCTATTTTGTGTGCAGTGATACAAATTTTACTTAAAGTAGTTTGTTCAGCTTTGTGCACATCATTACCATGGGCATCCTGAATCCTGGAGGGAATTCAGCTAGAGAAATTTAACAGTAAAGAAAACCAAAGGCTGTCTAAGATAGGAGTAAATGGAGGTGGAAGAGAGGTTAGCATGACAACCATCTACTAATTGCTGAAGGTAATATTAACGTCCAGAAGAGAAAGAATAATTCAAGATGGTTCAGACTTCTTGGCAATAGGATCCGTTCAGTTGCACCATAATATAAGGCAAATCACCTGTGATAGTTACAAAGCAGGCTGGCCCAAACACCAGCAAATGTATTCTCAGGAACAATACTGCAGTGGCATGAAAATGAGTATTCCAGCTTTACCTTCTGTATTATTATCCACAGTCTGTCTCCTTCACATAAAAAATAAATAGGCTCCATATCTCAGAACAAATGGATCCCAGATTTTTCACAAGGATTGAGGTAGCTCGCTGAAAAGCTCTCATTTCCCTTCTACAGAAAAAAGAATTGGAGGGTGCCCATGACGAACTGAGGTCCTCTTTATTTTCTGCCTGTTGTCATCTGAAGTAAATCATCTCAGTAGGGAAGCAAACTGGGAGTCTAATATTCTGTCTAGAATCAGTTTTCTACCTGGGCCTGATAAACTTGCTCAGTGCTCCAGCATCCCCTCAGTGTCAGCTCTCAGGAGCCAACCAGAAAATTGCCTCCTTGACAGAAGGCAGCAATGTGCTACCAAAATCTTCTCTACAGTGCCACTGACATGGCTTTCATTTTAAAATGATTCCTGGAGATTGTACCTCAATGTAGCTGAAGGTGGAAAGAGAGTTAACATTTAAACGGCTATAAACATTCTAGTTATATACAAACACCATCTAATGTAGCTTTTCCCCTTCTCTCTTGCCTACCGAGTTGTACCTTTTGTCTCTGCTGAGATAAGTTATAGGGATTTTTACCAGAGGGAGAATTTGTAATGTCAGTAGCCAGTCTAATCACCACCTGCCTTGAATCTTCCATAATCAGCTTTTAGAACCCTATTCAGAACAAAACCCCACAGTGAGTCCTCAGTTCCTTTCCCCATATATCCACGTATCACCATGTTTCCCTTTTGTAGCAGGCACACAGAGAAAAATGACAGCCATGGAGGCAGAGGGGTATCAACTGCTGTGGATAAATCAATCCATCACAAAAAAAAAAAACCAATTCTGCCATGAAACTTAATCACTAAAGGTCATGTCGGGGAGTGAGGAACAGATTAAATTAGCATAGTATTAGATATGGAAAATGATTTCTGTCAAAATCATCTTTACCACAATTATAATATGTTAATTACGTATTTCATTAAGGAAGTTGATTATGGTTCACAGATGAAATCATGCAGACGAAGACACCTGGAAGGAAGCACTAGAGCCTGAAGCCTCTTCTCTCCCTCTCTCTCTCCCACACACACGCACATGGACGCACACACACACGCAATTAGGTACACACACTCTTAGGAAGAAAAGCTTTTACTTCAAAGATTATTAAAGTGCAGCTGTGTCTGGTTACGACAGAAACTCAGAGAAATAAAGGAAAGCGTGGTAGGGTACATTCATTTTTCTTCTATCAGTACTTAGAATGAACTGTTCGTTTTAAGACTGTAACATCCTCTGCCTCTGGTGACATATTGGTGGCATCTAGTACCGTGGGTAAAGGATTTCAGCACTGACTAATGAGATGGTGGCTGGGTGTTTTTTATAGGGAAGAGACCATTCGGCAAATTTTAGCCGAGCTATTTGAAAGAGATATCATCAACCATATGAATGTCGTACAATATCTTGCCCTTAGAAGTGGTTGCAATTAATTTACAGTGAGTTTAGGAACTTGGTTACTGTGAAAAAGTTACATCAATCAGCAATTACTTGTATAGTTTCTTAGTCTTCTTTTCCAAATAATTATTTAAATTGTTTGCTCTATTTAGTGAATATAGCAAGATCTTTAGTGATTTGAAAACATAGCCTCCTTGTTTTAGCTAGAAATGATGCAGCCGAGTCTCATAAACACTGAGAGATGTAGACAGGGAATTCCACATGTGTATGAGTCTGTGCATGTGTACGTGTATGTGGTCTGTGTGCAAGTACAAGAGAGCAAGGAGTTGTAGCCTACATAAGAAAGGGCTAATTTTATTCAAGTCTGACTGAAGAAGCAGCAGAAGTGGAATAAATGCGGTACTCAGTAGAAGGAAGGGAGGAGATAATACGTATCCCTCCAAAAAAAGGTCCTATAGATGCCCCTGGGAATGAAAACGTCTGAGCTTCAGTCAAATATAATTACCTCATTCTCATATTTCCTAGTGAGTGAGAATGCATCAATGCTTGTGTGCCCTTGTGCTGATAGATTTTGCCACACAGAATAATCATTGTTGGAATTAAGCATAATTGTCAAGAAAGACTTGGTCATCATGAGAGAGACTGTCTCATACAACTGTCCTTTTGCTTTCCAACAGTAATTACTTTAGTAATTAATCTCTGTCATTTAACTGTATTACATTTTGAAAAGAGAAAATGGAAGAAAGACTGGTTTCTGACTAATTTACATCACAGTTTAAAATCCTAGAATAGGGTGAATCAAATGTCAAATTTAGCCCTTTCACAGACAGTTAAAATGGGCCCTTTCTAATATCTAGCAGAAGCACGAATGAAGTTAGGCTCCTAAAGTGAGCTTCATAATATCTATATTGCCTGAAAGTTTCCACTTCAGGGCTCTTAGCTGTGGGTAATGGAACACAACACAGAGATCAGGAACCCTGGCCAGAACAAGTGCATCACTGCCTATGCAAATATCATTCTGCTGCTAGTCCTCATGGTAGCTGCTGCTTACCAGCCATGCAGCACTTGTGAATGCCAACATCATGCAGCAGTGTCTGTGATTTCAGCAGCAACAGCTGACTGTGAAGGTTGCTGTGTTCTTTGAGAATCGTGTGGGTGAGTCAGAAGTGCTGAGCATCCTTCGTTCCAGCAGCACAAATGCCCAAAATGCTTCTGAAATTGAGGCTCAAAGAGGGTCTGTATTGGTACCATTGGCATTTTTGCTTTCTGAAATATTTTAAAGCTGTTTCACTCCTCTTCAACCTTTTAAAATGTTTTCTTTGGCAAAGAAATATTATGTGGATGGCAATAGCCCTTTAATTCCTACTTATGGAGAGAAGGATCAACTCAAGAATTTCACTGTTACAAG